>PYXC01000452.1:1492500-1495000 GCA_015244755.2 Tenualosa ilisha | reverse complement strand
CACCACCACCCTGGTGTGTGTGTGTGTGTGTGTGTGTGTGTGTATGTGTGTGTGCATGTGTGTATCTGGCTCTATTCTCTAAGTCTTCTCTGGCCCACTAATCAGAGTCTCCTGTCCAGTACGCCCAGAGCTAATGACTTGTGAGAGAAGGGTCTGCTCACACGTCACCCTCAGCCTCATTAGGCAAATCACACAGTCACTAATGCAATTAGTGCAGCCGCTTATTGCACAGGAGATCAGAGCACGACTGCGGCCCCGCACCTCTTTACTGCCACCAGCCATTTGTCAAAGCCACTAATTGAGAGCTGTAAGCAATGGGATCCATGTCAGACTTTGTTTATGTGTGAGTCTATATGACATTTCATTTATATTCTTTCTATATAGAAATGCAGTTCATTTACCATTTTCCACTTTTTCTTCACTGCCTCCAGCCATTTGTCACAGGTATTAACTGACAGATACATGCAATGGGATTCATGTCAGACTGTGGGGTTTGTGTTTGAGTCTAGCTGCCATTTTATTTATATTCTTTGTATCCATATATAATATAGACCTACACATGCAGTCCTTTACCATTTACCATCGGCTTGGCAGTTGTGAACTTTGAACTTCACTAATGTGGCACAGAACAGCAGCTAAAGTAGGTCTGGGAATAAACAGCTCGTGTTCAATCGTTGCACCTCATGAGGAGGGAAGTCTTAATGCTTTGATGTTAACTTGTTTGTTTCATGACAACACAATTTAAGTCGCTCTGCACCTCTTTCTCCCTCCTTTGCTTCCTTTTAACTTCCTCTCTCACCCTGTCTCCTTCTCTCTCTCTCCCTCCCTCCTTCCCTGTCTCTCCCCCTCTCTCCTTCCCTCTTTTCCTTCCTTTGTGTCCCCATGAGTCACATGCCTTTTTCCATCAGACATGAGTGAAGCTGGAGCTGAAACATGGAGGAGAAGTGTACACTGGCAGATAGGAAATAAAATCCCAAATAAATATCACACACACATACACACACACACACACACACACACAAATGTAAACAAATAAATTAACACATTTGTTTGCTTGCTTGTTTATGTTTATCACAGCAGTCAGATTCCAAATAAAGAGAACATACTTGGTAAAATCCCAAGCACCTTCAGTACGTATTTGATCATTGATTGAACAACCTGCGATTCAACATTATGCATTCTGGGGTTTTAATGACTACCGCACAACTCTGAGCATGGTAATTTGATTTGGAGATGGTTTGGCATGTTAATTATGTCATTAGCTTTCTTTACGCCTTCCTCTTCACTCTCACCAAGGACAAACAAAAAAATGTTGTCAGACCTAAAAATGCAAAAACAACGACAGAAGCAAAAAAGAAACTCCAGCTGTCTGATAAAATTCCCCCTCCTCAAACGAAACCTTGCAGCGAGTCTGTCTCTGTGGCAAAAGGACAGACCTGTGCTGTCAGTTTGTTCGAGTGGGAAATTTCGGACTAATGGTTTTTGGCTGCATGGTCGCCTTTGTCAAAATGAATAGCCAATCTTTGGTGCCAAATGATTTTGTTTACAAGGCGAATGCCAGAAATGCCTCTTCCTGTGCAAGAGCCTAGAAACTCCAATTGAGCTTGTGAATCATGCTCAGACGCTTATGAAAACCAGAGGCCCTCCAATACAGACCCCTGCCAAGGCCAGCGTGTCCTTACCATCTCCCAATGAAAAGGAAAACACACACACACACACACACACACACATTCCTTCATCTGCCCCTTGAAGCAGATCGGCTCCAGAATCTCACAGTTTCTCCTGTTGCCCATGCTCTCACAGGCCACAAAGTTTCACTCATGCGTGCATATTGATCATTTGCACAAGTATGCTGACAATTTAACAGAGCCTAGTTTCCCAAAGCACCAATGGCCTAAGTATATAAGAAGTCCCTCTGAGGATTGTTATATGTTTTTTGAGCCCATTTCCCAAAACCATACTTGCATGGGAATGTTGTAAACACCCATGCAGATTAACACGCGATTCAATGAACACAGGCTATAAGCATGTGGAGAAAATATGCAAGAGACACTAATGAATGTGCAGCCTTGATTAGTATCAACGTCAGAGCCACAAGCAGCATCGCTATTTCTTTTTTGTTAGCCATCTTGCGCGCACACACACAGACACACACACATGCACACGCAGATGCACACACACACACACACACACGCGCACATACATACACACACGCACACACACACATTTGATGCATATCCAAATGCTGCTGCTTTAACAAAAAAGAACCATCAGACAAACACAATGGAACAGCTGGAAAAGCTTGACTGACTGAACACATAGTTTCCTGCATAAGAGGAGCTTGTAATGGGAGATAATAAGAGCCTGCGGGTTCCTTCCTGTACCGGAGGGATGGAAGGAGAGTGTTTGTAAAGCAGTTCCTGAGAGATGCCAATCAGTCACAAACACTGCAATACATGAGCACAGATTGGTTTGTCTGTGGTGACTGTGGCAACAGAAT
>PYXC01000452.1:1397500-1485000 GCA_015244755.2 Tenualosa ilisha | reverse complement strand
AGAGAGAGAGAGAGGCGCTTACCACATTTCATTTCCCCACTGTAATTTTGCCAGGGTGTAAAAATAAATGGCAAAACTGTCACACAATGTGAGCAGTGTGCACACATTTAAAAGGTCATAAATAAGTCATAAAATGTATTCTTTTTTCTGGGCCTATTTCATGCTAGGACTCTTAGCTACACTGGAGGGTCTGATTGTACCAGTGTGTGCTTACCTTCAATTACTCTTGCCTTGCGCTGATGTGGTTATGGTAAGAACTACTATCCAACAGCACAATGCAACATTAAAGCTGTAAAGGATTTTATACTCAAAATTAATGTCCAAAATATGCATATTTAATTCATATATAATGATATGCAAATAAGTAAATATAAATAATAAGTATGTCTGATGTCAAACCTATATATTCCTGTAGCCTAAGTATCTGGCTACAAGGAAAAATAGATACTCTCCCTGAGATATGATTTGGCCACTGGCTACAAAATTAAATAGTAAAGCAGTCTGTTTTTGCCCAGTCTGGAAAGAGTTAAACTACTAATTTGTAAAGATAAGGGAAAGTAATGACAAGATATACGCTGTCACTAGATGGCTGCAGTTGTGACATCGCTCCCTGGTACCTATAGATACGTGATTAGTGTATCAGTAGATTACCAGAATGAAGAGGCAAGCTGAACATGTATGCTGACCGAGTCAATGAAATAAAAGTGATTCTGTTGCAAAGCTCAGTTTCTTGTGGTAACATTGCACAATGTACCCATATTATCAAAAATACATGTGCCCTTCTGACTTTATGCAATCTGTTGGCATTTTGGATTTAGATATCTCAATCTACACTGACCACCCAGCAGAAAGGGTTATGAAATGTCATAAACTTTCTTGGTGTCGGTATACAGATGTAGCTGTAAGTGTGGCCATCATATGCGTGTATGTGTGTGTCTGTGTGTGTGTGTGTGTGTGTGTGTGTGTGTGTGTGTGTGTGTGTATGTGGCCTTTGCTTATAGGAGGTTGTATTAAGATTCAGATCCATTGCACTGTCCTATTTTAGAAGACAATCCAGCTGACATTTGAAAAGCCAACAGCAGAATTACGTGAGGAGTTGGGGAAGAAAGTTGACAGGGGGGCTTAGAGAGACGAATAAGAGGGGAATTTTGGGGTGGGGGCTGGGGGGTGCGAGACAGGATTTCATTACAACCTGCCAGAGAGGAGCAGAGCAGAAAGGAATAGGAGTGTGTGTGTGTGTGTGTGTTGTGGGGGGGGGGGGGGGGTGGTGTGGGGGGGGGGGGGCACTTTCCCATAAGCCAAATATCTTTACCCTGGGAAATGAATGCAAATAGCATAGCAACGTGAGAGGTATTGAGTTGCCCTCTCCCAGACAGCCCTTACATCATACACTGTCTCAAACTTTTTCTCACACACACACACACAGAAGCACACAACACACACACACACACACACACACACACCTCTGCTCTGGGTACACACACAAAAAAAAACAACAAAAAAAAAAACACAAAAGAATCAAAACAAAAGCTGAGAAGCATCTGGAGTGATTCTTCAGTCTTCAAAGGGCTCGGGCCAAACTTCTTTAAACGTGGGTGAGGGATGATTGAGTGGAGTAATCAAGTAGCCGCCTCCGTCACGGCTGGCTGCGCACGTCTAATCATCTGTGATGATTGGCCAAGGGCCACTGAGATACGCCTGCCAGCCCGAGAGTCACTACTCCGACCCCATAACCAATACTCACTGCTTTGGAGAATAGAAGCAGAGCCAAACCACCTCTTTCTCACTCCCGCTTGAATTTGTGTGTGTATGTGTGTGTGTGTGTGTGTGTCTGTGTGTGTTTGTATGGTGTGTTGGGGTGTGTGTGCATGTGTGTGTGTGTGTCTGTGTGTGTTTGTATTATGTGTGTGTGTGTCTGTTTGTGTTTGTATGGTGTGTTGGGGTGTGTGTGCATGCATGTGTGTGTGTGTGTGTCTGTGTGTGTTTGTATGGTGTGCTGGGGTGTGTGTGCGTGTGTGTGTGTCTGTGTGTGTTTGTATTATGTGTGTGTGTGCGTGTGTGTGTGTGTGTCTGTTTGTGTTTGTATGGTGTGTGTGTGTGTGTGCACATGTGTGTGTGTGTGTGTGTGTAAGAAGGAGTGAGCAGGTATGCTGAGACAGACCCCATGAAAAATGTATGAACCGTAAGACAATCTCCAGAAAAGAGAGAGGAGAGGAGCCGGGAAGAGGGGAGGGACGGGCAGGAGGGGGAAAGAGAAGAGGAGAGGGAGAGAGAGGGAAAGGTTTGAGAGAGGGGAGGGAGACAAGAGGAGAGGAGAGGCCTAAGTGCCTTGTCGGGGACTCAATTTTCCATCAACGATTACTTGTTCAAGGGAGGCCGGGCCTCACCTGGGGCTACAACTACGCTAACGCTCTCTCACCAGCTGCAAGGCTTTGTGTAGCGCTAACGCCACCCTGTTTACGGGGGGGTTGGAGGGGCTAAAAATAGTAAGGAAGGGTGGGGAGATGTATTGCTGTGTGTTTTGTTTGGATTGCTATTCCCCTCACTTTCATACTCTCTCTCTCTCTCTCTCTCTCACACAAACACACACACACACATAGTCACACAAGTACGTTTTTACAGTTTCACTCTCTCAGTCATTTTGAAAAATGCAAATGACTGCTGACAGGACAGGTTGAGGGGGTGGGAGAAAGAGAGAGAGAGAGAGAGAGAGAGAGAGAGAGAGAGAGAGAGAGATTGAGTCTGATAAATGTCAAGGAAAAGAATAGAGCAGAAAACAAAGGAAATAAAAGCAAAGCTACAATGTACATCAATGTCTGTTAATCTACAGCGTGAGCAAAAACATGTGTGAGTGCGCGTCTCTTAGCATATGCCTGCTAGACTCATTCATTAGCCCACATGACAAGTGGGACGTAGGACAGCTTGCCGCATATTTAACACTGGACTCTCAACTTTCTTCAGACATATGGAAAGTTTCCTCACTTATTCTTCATGGTTTGTTTTACTATTGGATGGATGGATGCATGGATGGATAGATGGATGGATGGATGGATAGACTGATTTTCGACTCGATGCTGTATTTCATTTTTCATTTGATAGTAAGCCGTAAGTCTTTTTGTATGATTGTGAAATATGTTTGAAGAGTTCAGATGTAAAACCCTCAAACTGTTTATGCAGTGAATTTACAGAAATACATTTATAGAATTTTGATACTTTATTATCAGTCAAATTTAATTGTTTTGACTTGATTTGTTCTTACTTGACAGTAACTTTCAAATTGAAGCTCGATAGAGATTACTTAGAAATTATTATTAAAAATATATGTCTGAAAATTTACTTTTTCATGGGTTTTGCAACTCATTGAACTCTTCATTTTGATTTTTTTTTTTGATGAATCTGCATGCCTTCTGATCTCTCTCTCTCTCTCACCCTGTGTCTCTGTTTCTAATTCCATGTACTCTGTGTGTAAGCTCAAAAGGCAGATAGCAAACAGCAGAAAGAGACATGAGCTAACTGATCACTCATCTTTTCTCTTCACTGCTTCTCTTGAAGTTGGAATATTGATCCACGTTTATTTCTATTTGACCTCACATTTTCAAAATGTCATCGGAAAATCAGCTCCCTAATAACAGATGTCCTCCATATTTGTTTCCATCTAAAAGCTAGCTAGACCCAGCTCACTCGGCCCAGCCTGTGCCACGGATTAATCGGCACGGTACAAATGATAACTTAACCTAGGGGTGGCTCAGCCTGCTTGCACGCAGAAGAATAAATACTCACAGATCAATCGCCAAGATGGGACTCCGATTGCTGCTCGGGCCTAAACGCTAGCCGCTTCAACACAATTCATTCCCCTGTCTTCAGTAGCAACCTTATGATTTATAACCATATCTCATGCATCTATTAATGTGAGTTCCCAGCAAGCCTATTGCTCTCAGGACCAGGGTTGCTAGACAGAGTGTGCAGGGGAAAAAATCATCATCTGTGATGTATGCAGGGACATTAGAGGGAAGGGATGGATGTCTCTGCCTGTCTTTTTCTCCCTATAGAATGCAGCCGTTGGGCCTGTGAGTGCTGACAGATGGAGATTGTATTTGATGGGGACAAGCCCTCAAACCAATCCGGAGACTCATTATTCAAATACACACTTAGGGGGAGGACCTGTGTGTGTGTGTGTGTGTGTGTGTGTGTGTGTGTGTGTCAAGCTGTTGACATTATGAGTGAAATGGCAACAGATTTTTATGTCACATCTGTAATTGCGTAGCAGTGGGATGCATTTATTTGGCCCCTTTTCCGCAGTTCCAAGGCTGTCAAAGTCTGACTGGAGTCTCTGGCAGCAAGATGACAAACTAATAATCTTAAGCAATTGGACAAATAATTAGTTTTTACTCATTTGGAGGGCTAGGCCAATTAAGTCAATGGGTAAATGCTTCAATATTCTAGCCTGCTATGATTTCAAAACACAAGGTAATCATTCAATTGCAGCAGATTGCAATATACAATAGAAACTTAATGTTTTAAAATATCATTTGCATATCAGATATTTATTTTATCTCTGAGAAAATGTAGGAATCCTTTACATATTATGGTCAGCAGACTAACTGGTATACATATCTACACCTTTATTAAAGATGACCATATATTAGAGAATTGCATTTAATGAAGACAAAATAGCTTGTTACTTCCACCTCATGAAACACTGTCCTTAAGCCCATGGTGAATTCATATTGGTAGTAGAGGTGCTGTTCGTCAACCGGAGGGTTGCAGGTTCGAGTCCTGCTCTACCTGAGGCACCTTGCATAGCCGCCTCTGCCACTGGTGTGTGAATGGGTGAGTGTAAGGCATATGTTGTGAAGCGCTTTGAGTGCTTGTTGGAGTAGAAAAGTGCTATATAAAACATGCAGTGCAGTACATATAAATTGACATTTAATATAAGCATGCAAGTTGTGTGATTTTTTTTGTTGTTGTTTGGGTTGATCTGCAGAGACGACTCGACACATACAGCAGACATGACATGAGAAAACAATCAGCTGACTGCAGTTAGCAATTGGCTGTTAGCGGTTGCCTCCGACACCATATATTTGTCCCAGCCCTAACCCTCCCGCCCACCCCTATCCAAGCCAGGTGCCTCCTGGGGGTCTTTTTTAATTCAGGAGGAGGATTGTGATCCATTTCTATAATCAGAGGTTTTGATTTAATCAGGAGCATGGAGTGTTTGATAGTCGTGCAGAGCAGCTGGGAAAACAAGCATGGCAGAGATGCAGCAGCATTAAAAAATGGACTTAAAAGCCTTCCAGTGGCGCCTTTGTGCATCTGACATTCATGCACTTGCACTGACCGCTCTGCATCTCAATGATCTCAACGGTGCGTCCAAAACACAGCACTCCTGCCAACCTCACGCCGAGACGGACGGACAGATCAAGGCAGGATCAACTAAAGAAAATAAATACCTGACTAAATAAATAAATAAAACTAAGAACAATTGAAAGAGCAGCATGTACTTGAAATCTAAACGTAGGACGCCAGTGTGTCTCTGAGATCTAACCTGAAGATACACACTGTGAGACTACAGACCTTAACCTAACCTCTCCAGACTTACAGGGACATTGTCTTGGACCAAGCCTATTACATAAGTCCTCAGAGATAAGTCTCATCCTCTGCACTGTGGGCAGGCTGCGGTTTATTGACCTATCCAGTGGAGTCCTCTGTGATGGCTGAGACGATAGGCACTCCAGATAAGTTTTTGCCCGTGGGCCAATCATTTTGATAGTAATCTTGGCTCAGAGTGCGTCGGCCAGAGAGGCGAATGAAGGTTGTATTGTACTGTGAGGCAGCAGTTTGCACCCACCAAAATACACCTACACACACACACACACACACACACACACATACATACACAGAGGGGGAGAGAGAAATTGAGAGATCGACCCATCCTGTCTCTAAACGAAGTTTAACTTATGAAGAGGCCACCAAAAAAGGGATAAAGGCCTAAAAAATAAACAAATAAATAAATAAGGAAATGACTTCCGAAAGACGAATAACTTTCTCTGGAGCACGTTGTGCATCCTCAGCCAGTGCTGGAATGCAGTGCTGCAGTCTCAGCAGAGCTGCCTGTGGTGGGTGGTTGAGCACCCCAGCACTTTCTCTCTCTCTTTCTCTCTCTCTGTCCCTCTCTCTTTCTTTCTCTCCGTCCCAGCTGGATTGGGCTCTACCTCCACACAGACACGGCGGGAGCTTCATTTGCAAGTAAATTGGTGGCAGATTAATTAATGGGCTTATCCCCCCCTGCCCTGCTCGCCCCATCGGCCTGGATATTCCAGCAGCTGGGGCCGAGCTCAGCGGACTCCGCTCACGAGGGAGGATCGAGGATCCGTGTGCAGAGAAGAAGAGAAGCCAAGACCCGTCAGAGAGGCCTCTTCACAAACTTAATTATTATTTTCTGATGATATTACAAGGTCGAAATGTATCCTCTTTTCCTTGTCCAGCTCTCTATCTCTCATAGATAAGCGCTTACACAGTCCCACCACTTGTCTCTGCAGCAGTGCAGTAGCATAGCTTGGCTTCTGCTGGATTTAATTATATTATTATGCTGACTAGTGTCATCCCTGGTTGCCCCAGAAGACTGTGCAGAATCTACAGATATTATTATGAGACACGCTCATACAGACACACACACATACACACACGCACGCATCTGTCTCTATCGCTCTCTCTCTCTCTCTCTCTGTCACACATACACACACACACACACAAACAATCATTTCTTGAAACCTGTGACATTTCTGCGGCAGGTGCTCTCTGATTGCTGCTGGGTCAGTGGTGTAGTGCTCCACAGCGTTCTGCTGGAGAGCATTCCAGAATGTGTGAGTGCTTGTGAGGGCTCCGACCACTGGCAGATACCTCTCCAGCATCCCAATGAACCTGCCCCATATATCGTAGGTTTGTTTTTCTTGGCATGGCGTTTCTCAGCCTTAACCAGCCAACCCAGCCCCACACGCAATACCCAGCGCTACCCAGCATTACCCAGCCCTGCCCTGCTCTGCTCTGGACATGGGCAGACTGCAGAGGAGCCTGTCAGTGTGCTCACGCCTCACAATTGGTAAATCACCACCACTGAGGGTTGAGATCCAGCATCCAAAACAGATATTCACACATGCACACACACGCACTCACACACACGCACACACACACATACTTGCATATGCATGGATGCACATAAACACAGGTACGCCCAAGCTCACACACATACACACACACACACACACACACACAAACACATACTTGCATATGCATGGATGCACATACACACACAGGTACGCCCACGCACGCACACACACACACACACACACACACACACACACACACACACATACAAACGCATGCCTGCATGCACACACACAGACACACACAACTTATGATGGGAAAGGACAAATATGCTGTCAAAGAATAGCAATTTCTAACAAACCATCTCTCTTTCTCAGTTCATTGAATACTTTCCTTTTTTTCGCATGCACACACACACACATGCAGACACACACACACACACACACATACACGTACGCACACATACACATGCACACACACACACACACATACAGACACACACACACAACATGCTTCACAACATTTTAGAATTGTAAAACAGGGTCAGGCCTTTCACACACACACACACAAGCACACAGATTTTCACACACAGTATAAGTGTCCTACTAGTGTGGCACTATTGCCAAAACACTCACAAAAAATCATTTAGAACTGGCTGTTTAAATAGGCACAACTGGTTTCCATGCCAGGACAGATTAGCAATTAGCCTTTATCTCGTTACAATATGTATCAGTGCGCCTGCTCAACTGGTGCTAAATAATTAAGTACACTCAGTGCAGTAGAATGACAGCAGTGCTATTTGGTGTGTGAATATCGATTGGACTGCATATGCAAAGCCAATGTTTACCCAGGGCCACATGATGGAGTGCGTGCTCCTTTCCACCAAAGGAGTGTGTGTGTGTGTGTGTGTGTGTGTGTGTGTGTGTGTGTGTGTGTGTGTGCGTGCGTCTGTGTGTAAATATATCTGTGTATGTATGTAGGGGGGCAGTCATGTTTGTGTTCAAAATGTAGCTTTTGCAAAGCGCCCTGTCTCTTTCACTCACTATGCTATCTTAACCTCCCTGTTAGTCTCTCTCTCTCTGTCTCTCTCTACCTCTCCGTCGTTTTTTTCCACCATTCCCTCCCTCCACGCACATTTCTCTCCCTCTGTCTCTCTCTCCATTTGTTTATTCCACCTCCCATCTCTCTCTAAATGTATACCACACACAAATTCACTCTGTATCTCTATCTCTATCGCTTTCTCTATCTGTCCGTTCATTTCTCTCTCTCTCTTTCTCTGTTTGTCTGGCCATTCCTCCTCTTGGTCTGGTTTACCCAGTACTCAGTAATTTGTCGGCTCGCCATCTCTGCTGAAAGGTTGCCATGCCGGCTGGCAATCAATCACGGCTCGTTTTCAACACGTGACAGGAATGTGTAAGATGTTCTTGCTTTCTCGTCTGGAAAGAGAGGGAGGAAGAACCATTAGATCCGCAAATCTCATGCGCACACATCTATGTTTCACAAACACACAAACAGAAACACAAACAATTTAATTGTGTGCACAAAAACACGCACACACACACGCACGCACGCGTACACACACACACACAAACACACACTTCTAAAGTGTCCTTGTCCTTCATGGTACTTTAAAGCCATATTATTCATGTTTTTCATTTCATGTATCCGTGGTTGATTAGTTTTTTTATCCAATAATGTCTTTATATTCGCATTGCTGATATGTAGCTACTCACTACAAAATAACTAGAACAACTTTAACAGCAGTGTCAGTTTGCAAGTTAGCCAGCTTTCACAGGCGCTGACTGTGTTTACGATGATCACACAAAAGGTCTATGTGCTGTTAGTTAGTGAGATCTTGTTGTTGTTGTACTGTAAACATGATCTCCCTCATGCCCCTTAGCTGCCAACAGCAGTACTAGTAGCTTTATAGTTTTACATATCTGAGGGGCTGAGTTCTTCTCATGTGAATAGGCTGTGTTCTGCTGCTGTGGTTTCGATCATAGAGAGAGGCATTTTTTATTGGTCAAAAGCTACATGCTATACAGAATAGCTACTGTACAATGTTCTGCTTCATTCAGCAATAAGCATTTTAACTGGATAAAAATATAGTGCTTGGAATGTCTCACTTTCTTGGGCTCTCCCCTTCCCTCTCTCTCTCTCTCTGTCTCTCTTTCTCTCTCAGCGCTGTGCTATCATTCCCTGTCTTGGCGTTTACGATCTGGATTGCCCTGTCACACGGTGGATTTGTGGACCTCTGTTGAAGAATGAAGATTGAGGGGGTAGTGGGGGTGGGCGGGCTTCGGTCACATGGGCCGCAGGGCTGAGTTGCAAATCACTGGGATTGATCCCCCCTCCTGGCGGGCTGGAGTGGACTGGGCAATCTCTCTCTCTCTCTCTCTCTTTCTCTTTTTCATTCACTCTCTCTTCTCGCTGCCTGCCTCTCTCTTTCTCTCCCCGCTCTCTTGGAGTGGGGCTGGCGTCTGTTTCTCTCCCCGCTCTCTTGGAGTGGGGCTGGCGTCTGTTTCTCTCCCCACTCTCTTGGAGTGGGGCTGGCGTCTGTTTGATTTGGTCATAATCAGCTCTGAGACCGAGAGGCAGGCTGAGGGGATTGCCTTCGTCAAAGAGCGAGGAAACTGTGTTATTTACAGCAGTGCTGAACTTGACCAATTGTGTGTGGATTAGCGACGACCGGCTAGTTTGGTGGATTGTTCCACTTTTAAGTCTTTGTTCTATGGCAAATTACATGAGACACGCACTAACTGCTGAATAAATAATGTCTGTCTTTGTATGTGTGTACTTGCACATCTGTCACTGAGAGAATTGAAGGATTTGACATTCAAATATGCTCTTTGTGACTTCCAGAATTTCCAAGTGAACAAAAAACAAAAACATAAAGATGTACATGAATGCAGTTCATGTTTTTTTGCCCTTTGTCTCTCCCTGTGTTTTGTAAAAATGCACTGTATGAAAAAATTATTTTCGAGCGTAAATTTTGGTTGACAAATGCGCTGTACTATTTCGGCAATATGACATGAGTGGGAATAGCATGTAAGCTATCGCCATGGCTGCAATTCAGCTGTGGGTACAAAGCCTAAGACTGACATTCCCACTCCTGATGATGTGTGGATTACCTCTTGTCCAATCAGAAGCAAATAAATAGTTCAACCAGCCTTAACTGTTATAGAGTTACTATTATCACTATTATAACTGTAAGAGTTATTCACTGTTAGTTATTACTATTTAACCTTAACTGTTGTATCATAGTTATTACCCTTTTTTAAGTTCAAAACAGTGATCTGTTGAAGAGCAATAATCAGTGGAAAAGTCTACAGCCACTATGTGTTCATGTAGGCTACACAAACATGGGCTGCTTTCCAGGGTGACACCAATCCCCCTCACCAGTCCGGCAGGCACTTTGTCTGATCAGACTAGCCCCCTGCTCGGTTACTCCTCACCCCCAGTGGCTCTCACATCAAAACCGTCTGTCGCCTCTTTGAACTCCTCGTCCGTTTAGCATGCTACGCTGCCCTGCAGCCCCCCAACTGCCCCTAGCCGTGAAGCATTAAGTGCTTCCCTGGTCCGTGTGGACTTGTTAGCGGAGGCTACTTAAGCATTTTAGGAATGAAAAGGGGAAGAAAAACACTAAAGACGAGCATGCATGCCCTCCCAAGGCGCTGACTTGCTTTTGCCGTTGTGTGTTTACGTAATGGTTTCCTGTGTACGGCACACACCTATGTTTAGCACAAATACCTCAAAGGAAGCATTATTTTTGCAAGTGCAATGCCGACTCTGGCATCCTTCTGTGCTTCGACGAAAAGCTGAGTCTATAAAATATTCATCAGAATAAAACAAGCTGTTGTTATAATTATACACCACCATCCTCTTATTGTCTCCCGGCAGTTTTGTTTTCTTTCTTTTCTTTTCTTTTCTCTCAGCCTCCATGGCTGAAAATAATTACTGCCTGTGCAATGAATGGTCAAAGAGGCAGAGAAAACAAACAAACACTGAATGTGTAAGATTAGAGATGGACTCCCTCTGCTATGCCTTCATTTTTCTCTTCTGTCCTCTTAACAGACTTTTCTGCTCTCTTAGTTAATGAAAACATGCAAATGTGCATGTATGTGTGCGTGTGTGTGTGTGTATGTGTGCATGTGTGTGTGTGGGGGAGCTTGCTGGTATATAGGAATGCATGGATATGTATTTGAGTGTGTGTGTGTGTGTGTGTGTGTGTGTGTGTGTGTGTGTGTGTGTGTGTTAATGCGTGCATGCATGGGCACACCCATGCCCTCGCCCACTTATCTGTCACTGTCCTTGCCAAGATTTTGTAAGTCCTTGCTGAGATGGAGTGTTTGTTTGGGCTAGCTTGTTTGTGCGTTGGTACACATGTATCATATTTTCTTTGATCTTCAAGGACTTCAAGGATTCCTTCAGAAGGCACTAAAGCTGCCTGCGCTTTCACTAAAGAGCAAACAGCAGGAGCGATGTGCAGGAGTTAAAACAGGAAAACACACAAAACGTGAATGTCACAAGCATAAAGTGATATTGAAATATTCCTGATGAGCATCTCTGTAAATGTAAACATCTTCATTGACATAATTTGTGTCGTGTCACATCCAATATTACGATCATCCATTTTGTTATTATTATTTAGGTTTTAGAGGGGAAGGAGGGAAAACTATCTTCTAGGCAACATTTTATGCTATTTTTAGGTTAATTTACCAGCTTCATAATCACTTTGATGGCTAAATCATTGTGCTCATTATGGGATGAATAAAGCTCTCTCCACTTTCTCTGGAGCTTCTTCATGCAGTTACAACGCTTGCAAGAAATGCGATGGCACTTTGAACAAAAGACCTTTACCTTGTCATAACATAACTCTTTGAAAATGATCATGGCTGGATCCTATTCTTTGGTTTGCAAACAAATCCACATGTATTGGTGACAATGTGTGATGATGTGGTGAGAATTTACAGCTTGCCAGGTATGCCTTTAAATGTTCCCCAATGGCTCCCTTTATTATATGGCTTTGATTTTAAACTCCATAAACATGTAGTCAGGTATTTATAAAAACTGGGATTTTTTATTTAGTTTTACTTTCGTCCACACGTGTACTGATGTTGCAGTCATTCTGGTCAAAGCGGAGATTTTTGAAAACTTTGGCTTCGGTGACCACATGTGGCCAGGCAAAACCAAGTTTTTGCAATGTGACGGCTCCTCTTTGGTTTTCAGATCTCTGTTTGTCCGTGTATTTGTTTGACGTGTTCTTGACAGTCTTCCCGGGCTCCTCTTGAGCATCAGTGGACAGAATTGTTTTTAAAAACGGAGAAGGAAAAAAGATCAGTTTTCATAAACTACTCGCCTACATGTCTACAAGGCTCTCACTATCCATCCGTTCATCCATCATCCATCTATCCGTGCAATGAATGAGAGTTTCCATGGGGCCACTGGCTCTGGTTAAAAGCAGAGTTATGTAAGTGTCTTGAGTATAGAAAATGTCATGACAGATGTCATCCTGTGGTTTCAAGACACATTTTTTTTTTTTTACTTTTCTCCCTCTGGTGAACTCTTTTTTAACTTTTGGATTCACATCCGCTCCTCTCCTCTGTCTCTTGTCTAAGTCTTTACCTTGGAATTGCTGGTGGTTTGAGGATTATGCAGTCCCTAGAGGAGGAGAAATTGCTATGAGGCTTCATTGGCCCACACAGTCCTCACATACCTGAATCGACTCCTCCACCATTCTACTCTCCATGCCAAACATCTTTCAAGTAAGATTCATCTCAAACTCTCCTTTTTGCCTAGTTGACGTCTGGTAATTGGTGGTTGGAGGATTAAGCAGCCCTCACGCTACCGCCACTGGAAGTCTTTTTGTTTCACACGGACTGCGCACACACACACACACACACACACACACACACACACACACACACACACACACACACACACCTGAATTCTCCCCTTCACCTCTCCTCCACCCTGCTCTCCCCTGCCAGAGGCCCACATTCCATCTTCCCAACAGCCTCTCTGTTCCTCTCCTCTCGGCTTGGATCTCAGCTCTCCGCTCCCCACCTGCCTCACCAGCCGAGCAGCCAGACATGAGTAATATCCCCTACGCAGCACCTGTGCTCGAGGGGAGAGTGGGTGGGGGAGCAGAGAGAAAATGGCCACCCCACATAGCATCACAATAGTGGCGCCTTTTTCCCACAATTCATCTGTGTCTCCCCTCCAGAGACAGGTGAGTCTGAGTCTAACTACATAAGCTCCCCTGCGTGTGCGGGAAAGAGAGTCTCCCCCCCCATCCTGGCCCTCCTACAGGGAATGCTGGGCTCAGGATGGGCTCACAGCGCTAGCTGAGCTGGTGCCAGTACCGCCTCTTCATTCTTCATTCTTAGGTGTAGCTGCTACCCTGGAGACTGCTGCTGCCAAGAGGAGAGAGGCTCCACAAAACACCTCCCAGTTACCTACTCACAGCTGTGTGTGTCTGTGTCTGTGGGGCTGATGGTCCAATAAAACACTTCTTCAAGATGGCCAAAGGCGTGAAGGATGTTTTTAATGTCGCATACGTAGAAGCACTAAATGTAAGACAGGGGGCATGGGGGCGCTATGTGGTTATATGTGGGGAGGAGAAGAGGGGCACAAGTGCTGATGAAGGTATGTGGAAGACTGGCCCGGAATGGGTGACAGTAAGCTTACTCTTCCACCATGTCAGGAAGAAGCCATTCTGGACACCCTCCTTGCTTTGCCGGTGTAGCCTGAATGGAGCTCCCCGCATGCTTTATGTCATTCAAAAGAGGGACAACTGGCGTAGTTGTCCGGTACTTTAAGTGGAAAAAAAAGTGCTGGTACTCCCCTTATTCAACGGTTGCCAGGTGAATTATGTGGTGGGTAACAGCAGATCATTAAGTGATAAAAAGTCCTGGCACACCAGAGGTTAAAATTGAGAAGTGCTGGTACTCTGTAATGGTGCGTACTGACCCAGCTAAAGCACTGCTAACATCTGTCGTTAATACTTCACGTCACTATCCCCAGAACACCCTTACCTTTACACTTCCCCTGAGAGCCGTGAGTGGCTTTGGAAAAAGGAGTAGCCTGGGCAGTAGAACTCTCACTGTAGATGAGAAGATAGGGACACAGATATCAACCAAGCTGCTTGCTGCCACTGTTGGACACCCTCTTTAATGTCAGTAACGATGCTCTAGCAAATTAGCGCAGCTCAAAATACAGAACAGGGAAGGCATCTATGGTGGTTGGAGACCGTGTTGTAACTGCTGTGTTCGTTCAGGTAGATTGGATGCCTGCCTCTTAGAGTGGCAGTACACAAAGCTTTGGCTCACGCTATGAGTCTGAGACTCTCTCTGTGGGTTTTCACTTAGTTGAACCCAGAAATGGAGGGTGAGGCTTTGAACACACATGCTGAGAAAACCATAGGGTTCAAATCAGGTTGCCAGAGAGGAACAGGTGGGCAGAACAATTCCTAAGCCGCTCGTACGCAAAGTGATTGGGTGATAACGGGGGAACATGATGAAGACTCTTCTCAAAATTGGCAATCTGGGAGGATTACGCTCCCAAGGGCATCATGTAACAGCTGGGCAAAAGTTACAGTTCAGTACAGCAAAGCCTTTCTAGACATGAAGAGGGAAAAGACAGTTCAAAATATGAAAAACTTTCATATGATTATAATGATCTCAAATTAAATGGGGGCAAGATTGAATGTATTTTATTGATTGTGGTGTGGGCATGCTCGTTTGTCATTGCCTGAACTAGAATGAGTCATAGAGAGAGTGAAAGAACACTAGACAACAGAAAATGACAGCAGTTGCACTTGACCAGTGATCTGTTTCCCAAAAGCAGTGTTGCACAACCATAACAACGACATATTTTTTTTAATACCTCTCTTGTCTTGTTGGTTGTATAGTTGTTAATGGCACCCTAGACCTAGTTTCACTGACTGCAGATAGCTTAGCTTAGCTTAACTTGCATCCCTGTACTAAATGGTTCACTGCAGAATCCTTTAAGTGCCTTAAATTAGAGCTACACTTCAAGACAGTGTGAATATCGCTGGAGAAAGATGTGTGGATAAAATGTCCTGAAGCAAATTAAGCAAACCGAACAGACTCACTGAAACATTACAACAGTTTCCCCCAATTAAAAAAGTCCACAGTTTTAATTCAATAGTTTAACTGCAGTCCCAATTATCGTGTGATTACTGTCTAATACCCGGCCATTTTCACACACTTCTCTCTCTGGCCCTGTTGCCTCTTGCTCTTAGATTGTCAATTTGGAGCAAGCTGATGCAAAGAGCTGCCTTACGTAACACCAGTCATCTGAGCAGTGTCACGAGTCAAAGGCACCACAGTCATGAGAAACTACTGCTCACTTGCCCACAAGTTCGCTTCCCTCCTTTCAAAGTCCTGTTGACACGTTTAGCTAATGAGGTCAGCCGACAATGTTTCTCTCTAACGACTTGATTAGTACTTTAACTGGCTCTTAATTGCTGCCTTGTCTTTCTGAACTCTCAACGGATGCATTAAGAGAGAAGAGGGCTGAGGCATTTGACCTGCTCTGACTTTGAATCTCAGACATTAGTTTGACTTTTATTAACAGACAGTTTTGTGAGCCCAGATTTGAATAGGGAATTGAACCACTACAAATACAGACCGGGCTGGGCTGAGAAGGCCAACTGTGGAGACCATCCTGTCTTAACCCTGTTAGTATCATTGAAAACAAAGGGCGGTGGTAGCATAGTGGTTAAGGAACCTGGCTAACGTGCAAGTAGCCTGAAAAGTTGTTGGTTCGAATCCCAGCTGCCACTGTTGTGCCCTTGAGCAAGGCACTTGACCCTAAGCTGCTCTAACCCTGATCAATTGACAGCTGACAAGATGTCAGTCACTTTGGATAAAAGCGTCTGCTAAATGAAAAATTAAAACTGTCACTAAACCTACAAGTTAGTTTCTGAAACAACCACAGTTATGTAGTCAGGGGGATCTTGTTGTATAGCCTTAAGATGCTTTTTAATCCTTTTGAGTGCACTAATCAGCCTATGAATCTGGAGGTCATTGAAATGGCAAGATTTTATTACTTTGTTGAACCTGATATATCAACATTCAAGTCAGTCAAAAATATCCTATGATAAACCCTGTTGCCAAATAGTGTTTGGATTCATCAGTGTGCGAGGCTGGACGATGAGGGGTGCATTGCACAAATACACCTCACAGTTGAAGAAAACCTTGGATAGCCAGTACAGCCTTACAGTGAAGGGATGTTGTGTGGGATTTTACTTTAATGACATTTATTGAGATAAGCCGGTAATCCCACTCTGTGACATTCCTGCCTGGACTGGCATGATAGAAACCAAAGGAAAGGAAAATGAAAAGATCCGGCATGTAAACCGCAAAGGTGGAGCGATAAACAGCTATCTGACTTTGTCAGACTCCATGAGTTGGCTAATCATCAGCCTGGCATTTTCTCCCTCTAAGCTTATACTTTGAGCTCATCTCCCAATTCTCTAAGAGCCACCCCCCCCCCCCCCCCCAAATGATTAAATAAAAAATAAATAAAGAATATATGATTATCTTCTCAAAATGACTGCACTGCAATCCCCTTCCACTGAGTTCTGTCTACCATTGCCAATCCTGGAGCTGCACAGACATGCTCTTATCTTTGATATCATATTTGGAAGGCACTTAATGGAAGGTGTTATGGGTGCCTGAACACCCCTCTATTTTCCAGTCAAGACATCTTTACAAGCATAAAGCAGCTATAACAGCTATGATTTTCTCCATTTCCCTCGCCTACCTGTGAACGTGCATAATACAGAGACATAAGGGTCTAAATGCACAGAGAGAGACATCCACATATACGCCTACATAAACTACAAACAATACTCGCGCCATTCAATATTGTAAGGGTATAATACAATGATACAAAACATGATGGTATAAAATCACTCACTCACAAACACACAGACACACACACGCACACACACATACACACACGCGCACACACACACACACACACAGGAGGACACGTGCTGAAGCTGTACCCGTGCAGCAGCTAATCAATACTGGTGATTTAATTAAAGTAAAGGAGTCTGGGTCACGCTTCCGCTGCAAACAAAAAGCACCGTCCAGAGGGACACACACACACACACACACATCCCAGCAAGAGGCCAGGAGTCACTGTACAGAATGAAGAGTATGGTGGTTTGGTCTCATGAACACTTCCTCTCTCACACTTCTCTGTCCTCCTTCTCTCCTTCTCTGTATCCCTCCATCTCCATCCCTACTTCCATTCCTACACACACACACACATACACAGCCCTTAGCTTACACTAACCTATGCTGTGCTACAGCAGAGACAAACAGCATTTCACATGCACAGCCACACCAGCCTCCCTGGGTGTGAACCCATCTCCTGCAAGGTGAATCAGAAGGGCCAAATGAATGGAGAGAGAACATGAAAGAAAGAGATAGGAAACGAGAGAAAGAGAGACAGAGATGGAGATATATAAAGAGAGAGAGGTGGATATATATATATATATATATATATATATATATATATATATATAGAGAGAGAGAGAGAGAGAGAGAGAGAGAGAGAGAGAAAGTGGAGGTGTCACAGAGGGATAGATCAACAGAGAAAGGAAGAGACAGTGTGAGAAATAGAGAGATGGAGGGGTGATAAATGAATAATTGGGTGAGAGAAAGAAAGGAGAGATGAAGCTAGAGAAAAAGAGAGAAAGGTGAAGGAGAGAGAGAATGATAGAAAAAAGAGAAAGTAAGCAGGAGGGGAGAGAGAGCACCAGAGAGAAAGAGAGAGAAAGAGGAGGAGGAGGATGGGGCGAGATATGAATAATTGGAAAGCAAGCAGCAGTAAGCCGCTAATTTTGTCTGCAGATCAAAGCTCTAAAGAAAAGAGAAAGCCAGGAAAACATCCAGCTGGGCCGAAACGCTGGATGTTCCTCAAAAAAGAAGCAAGGAAATAAATACCCCTCTTTTTGGGGTGGTTTTAATAAAATAAATATTGCTGATCAAAATATAAGCCAAACTAATCTTCAGATCTAGCGGATGCCACTAAAAATGAATTATCGAAAAAACAATTAATAATTCGCAGTTGGAAATAAGATGATAAGTCTTAGGAACAACACGTTTTTTTTAGCTGGTATTGAACCTGAATACTGAATAAGAACAAAAAAACAACAAAAAAAAACATATCGCTAAAGTCTCTATTCCAACACCAGGGCACACTATTTTCAAACTACAGAGAATACAGGCCACACGAGGGCACAACACACAACACTAAACAACAAGAACAATCAGTAACATCTGATTTGTACAACAACAAGCAAAAGAAAGTAAGAGCTGACAAGATTGTGGTTTGGTTTCAGAGAAACAGTATTCATGCATTAGCCTACATGTTAACAATCTCTGTGTGTGGACTGCGCTGGATAAAATCATTGTGCATATCCTATCAATACTGCAGTAGCATGTAGGGATGCTGCATACTTCCACATGAGACAAATGAGACAGCATGTCCTCTGCATGCCTTGGGGCCGTCAGTCTCATTATACAGTGTAGTGGAAATAGATATTCACCGCTCCCTCTCTATCTAAGGTTAGCATGTAGAACTGTGTGATAGCTGCTGAAAAAGCCAAGATTATGTATTGGATCGTCGCTGTCAGGTGAGAACCCTGTAGGTCTAAAATATTTTTTGGAACAAGCTGGAAAAATATCGAAAAATTTCATATTGTGGAAATTGGTGTTATACCTTAAGATATGGTCATATGGTTCCATGTGTCTAAAACTCACCAACATGGTGACGGACCAATAGCATTGTTTTATGGAAAAAAATGGTTCTAAGTGGTTTTCACTTACAGTTTCACATGTTAGAGTGTTTCCTGCCTGGTCACCTGTGCTATGATGTCCCTAGTAGTATAGATTCCTCTATAGTAGTATAGAGTCTTCTATAGTAGTATACATTCTTCAACACCTCCTTGTGCTCCCATCCCTTTAAATATGACATCATTGACAGCCATTCTGCCAACTCTTTCTTCAATATCTTTCACCTCAAACTAGTCATCCTGTCCAGCGCTTTCGCTGTGCCTCGCTCCATAGAACTGCTGACCAGCAGAAAATGCAGAGGAGTGTGTGTGTGTGTGTGTGAGAGAGAGAGAGAGAGAGTGAGAGAGAGAGAGAGAGAGAAAGAGAGAGATCAGTGGTCCAAAGCAACGAGTGCCAATGAGCTCTATGTCGCTCAGCACACTCTAATTGGTGCTGTGTAACGTGTAATGACCCTCAAGGGACCAACCTGTTTCACCGGGAGACAGAAGGCAAGGATAGCCTTAATCTCAAAGACACAGAACATGCTGACAGGGACTTACAGCAGCTCTGGATGGGGGGTTGTCATCGTTCTCATGTCCTAAACCTGTTCACAGAGAATAGATTTTTATGAGTATCACAGATTTCTGTTCTGGAATTGCTGCAGAAGTTATTGGCCGTTAAAATAATCAATAAAAATATTGAAAGGTAGCTATTTCCAGTACATGGGTAGTCTGTAAAAATTCATTGGAATTCATTTCTAACCTATGAATGAGATATAATAGTAATGCAATTGGGCCACTGCAGTATGGAGATAACAAAGTGATGTCAGTTTACTCTAAAGCGCATGAAAGCTTTTAGCTCCATCATTGATTCCTGACACTTGACCATGGATTTCTGCCTGTCAACAGCTGATTTAAGTAAAAAAAAAAAAAAAAAAAAGATTAAAGTGATCGTCTGGAGTACTTCCAACCATAGGCCTGCTGTTTGAGCTTACCAAGTGCTATCAGTATGAAAAAGAAGAGAGAATTTTGAACAACATAGACCGAATGGAGAACACAGCTCGTGCTTATACACCTTAACCTCCCTTTCAGTTTCATTTCCCAGGACATCAGTTAGAGTAAGCTAAATAGTGTGAGGACATGGTGAGGACAAGACTTGTGCCATAACATACAGCTGAACCACAGTTTTATTTACTGTTATTCTTTTTTTATCATTTTAATGCTCAAGTCAAGCATTAGAGCTCCTGTATTATAGAATCTCTTATAGAAGCTCTTACTCTCATAATGTTAGTTAGCTCTTACTGTTAATCACATGGTCACATCTACTTTCCTCTCTGCCCTACAAAAGAAAAGAAAAAAAACAGAAAAGAAAAAAAAAGATCAGAGGTTGTAAATGTTCTTTCTCTGGCTCTGGGCATTAGCCTTGTAATAAGTGACTCCCATCAAGCTTCCATTGTGCTGCTAACTGCTTCATTAGCTCCACAGCAGGCTAAATGCTCAGGTGCCATTATGCTTGCACTCTGTTCATGGGTCATGGTCAATATGACATAGATGGACAGGGAACTGAAGAACTCTGTGTCTGTGTGTGTGTGTGTGTAAGTTTGTATGTGCGCATGTGTGTGTGGGTACTTGTGTGTGTGAGTATGCAATGTGCGTGTGTGCGTGTCTGTGCTTATGTGTGTATGTGTGCAGTGTGCATGCACGCGAGTGCATGTATGTGTTTGTATGTGGTGTGGTGTGTACATTTGTGTGTATTGCAGCTGATGCCTCTGCACAGTACATTTCTCTGTACAGATAACCACTGCAGTGTGTAACACAATATTGTCATGACAGCAATATAAATCACTCTGCTGTAGCAACACAGGCTATGCCAAATTACTTTGTCAAACTAGTTTGAAAACTATGAAGTAATTACAAAATCTTTCTGCACTTCAAATTAAGCAAGTACAAGGACAAGGGCGATACAACAGCTGCCCTTGATTATAGTCCAACAGCTCAACCATGAATATAGTCAAGTGCCAAGTCAAGTCAAGTCGGTTGTATTGTCATTTCAACAATACACACTGTACTTAGTGAGATGAAACAACGTTTCACCATGGATCAAGTGGTGTTACATTTGAAGTATATAAAAACTTGGGACCAGTGTTAGTGCACACTTAGGCTACATTTATTGCACATTATAATTATACATGAAGTGCAGTTACCACTTTCTACTTAAAGTAGAGCATTTAAGACAGACAAGGGATAGGAAACACAAAAGCCAATAAAAGACAGGGCAGAGGTAAACCTGTAGCAGAGCATTAATTGTAATAAGTTAAGTTCACAGTGAGGTGGAGGTAGAGTATAGCATTTAGCAGCAGAGAAAAGAAAAGGGCAGGAGTACAATCTCAACTGGAAGGTTGTTTATGGGCAAAGGGGTGTGCTTGCCTGGAGATGGTCTGAAATCAATGAATATATCTTTGGTTTTGTCTACATTGAGAGCCAGGTTGTCATGAGCACACCAGTTGCTGAGTTGTGTCACCTCCTCTCGGTACAGGGTGTCATCAGCAAATTTGATGGTGTGGTTTGAGCTGTGTGTAGCAGTCCTAGATTAGAAATGTGAACAGCAGGGGGCTAAGCACGCAGCCTTGAGGGCCTCCTGCGTTCAGCATTGTGATGTTAGAGGTCCTGTTTCCTATCCTGACTGCCTGCGCTCTTTCTACCAGGAAGTCTAGGATACAGTTGCAGATGGTGGTGAGACCCAGGTGATCCAGTTTCTTTGCCAGCTGCTGAGGAATGATGGTGTTGAATCCCAGTCAGTCAGTTGTTCTGCACATTCTCTCAGCACACAACTTGATATTTGGTCTGGCCAAGCAGCTTTCCACAGTTTTCCTCATCTCGGAGGTGGACAGACATAGTACTTAGTCATTGAGGGGAAAGGTGGCTTTCCTCGCAACTGTTTCATTGTGTTCTTTGAATGTCATAGCGTATTCAATTGACATTTGTCAGGGTAGATGCCTGTGAAACTAAATAAAAACTTACTCCATCATCTCTCTCCTGTAATGTTTTGGATGCTCAAGACCTGGAGTGATGGTGGATACACTATAACACTATAACCTTAGAAAATCTCTGATCCCAGCAGTGAGGAGATGTGCTGGAGGGAGAGGGACAATCATACAATGTTGTCCCACACTGTTCCGGTGGTGTTTTCTCATCACTAATCTGTGTGTGGTGGAGAGCATGGCACCCTGGGTTGTGTTTGTGCCTCTGGTAGGGGGAGTGGACACACAGTGGCTTTCTCATCTCTCTCTCTCTCCCTGTCTGACCTAGTTTCAGTAGAGCCCTGACCTGGCCTTGCCACTGAGCCAACCTCCAGAGAGAGACAGACAGCAAGAACAAATTGATACACTGAAAAATACCCAACATGCACTCACATACGCACACACACACACACACGCACACACACACACACACACACACACACAAACAAACAAATGCACACATGCACACAGTACATCCACACAACAGCACATGCACATGTCTATTTTTTCTCTGTCGCCACTGCCATTCCTTGGACAGAATATACAAAGGGTTATAAAACAAACACACACACACACACAGACACACACACACACACAGAGACAAGGCTCCCTCTCTCTCTCTGTCACACACACACACACTCACACACACACACACACACAACTCTGCCCTGTCCAGTGGGAGTGCCCATATCCAGTCACACATGGAGGAATGTGTGCACAAACATGTACTCTGTCAACATACAGGGTTCATCCACAAACACACAAATACACACACAAGTCTCTCTCTCTCTCTCACACACACACACACACAGAGAGAGAGAGAGAGAGAGAGAGAGAGAGAAACTTGCAGTGCGATGAAAAGAATTTGGCTTTGTGTGAGGGCTGCATGTGGAAATACTGCAAGAATGATCTAAGGTTTGTCACTATAACGCAAAACGTATCTAATCAAACTTTTTATTAAACAACATCAGTGAAATGAGGAACTTCATAGGAACTAAGTAAGGAACAATAAATTAGGAACTAAACAAGGAATTGCAAAGTTAAAACAAGTTTTAGGTCTTTTCAAGAGTTTTTGACAAATCAGATCTCTGACATCAAATAAACGGTGAGTGACATTTACTGGAGGATGAAAGAGCAATTCTGGTTCCTCCAGAAAGGTCAGTGAAACAAACAGTTGGATATTCACCAGTTGTTTACAGCAGGTAGAGGCAGTCATAGAACAACAGAGACACTGGTCAGTACAGGAAAATGAGGGGAAAGAGAGAAGAGAGAGAGAGAGAGAGGAGAGAGAGAGAGAGAGAGGAGGACATCATCACAGTCCATTATCCTTCCCCTTTCTATCGTATATGCAATTGCTTTCAGTAACATTGAATGAATGTTACTGAGAGCAACAACATGAATTCCTCCTTCAACGTACTGGGGTAACTATTACAGTAAGGTCTGCCCACACAGGTGCACACCGGTACTGACATTTACTGAGAGAAGAGTCCTGGATGAAACTCGATATAAAACACAAAGTGACCCCCAACCCCTGCTCCCCAACACATTGACCCACAGTATCCCCTGACGCTGTCTGCACTTCAGTTATAATGATGGAGGCAATTTGGAAATGTCATCTCCTCATCCCTATCCACTGTACAATCTCACTCCACAGAATCTCACTTTCTTTCTCACTGTTTACCAAAACTATCTATCTAAATAAAGATCACTGTCCACAGGAGAGGTGTGTGGCTTCAAAATGAACATATTCAATTCCATTCAGTTTTATTTTATTTATACAGTGCCTTCTACAATCACACTTTACAGCAAGGAGCACCCAAGAGCAACAGGGGCAAGGAAAACCTCCCTTGTGGTAGATGGTCTAGGGAGAAAACTTGGGCAGATCCATGGCTCAAGGGGACAACCCAACTGCCAGGGGTCATGCAGGAAAAGGACAATCAGTAGTTACCATGATGGACTACAATTTGTCCATGGTTTCAGTTGAGCATCATAATAATTCCAAAATATTGTCCCACAACATTATATGGTAGCCATTGGTAGTTGTCAAAAGTTACGGCAGGACAGAGTAGTGGCAGGCATACATAATGTTAAAGTCAAGGAGTAAGATGCATCATTGGGGCAGCATTGGGAGGGTCCATTTTGACATTGCCATTGTGGGAAGGGCCTCTAGTAAAGAGGGTCAGTCCTGGCATGTGCCTCCCATGACACAGTCCACTCAGGGGGAGTTGGTGACAGGAGTCAGCCAGTGGGACACATAGTGGCCATCACTAAGCCAGAAGAAAGCCGGACATAACGTCCTTGGCTTACCGTGTCTCTTTTGAAAGGAGTGATCTTGCTGAGAAATATGTGTAACAGTTGAAAAAAAAAAAAAAAAAAAAAAAGAAGCCTTGTGTTAATGTTGTTGACCACAGTGAATCGTGACTCATTCTATCGCCTTGGAGATGAGGCAAATAAACATACACTTTGTTTGGTTCAACACCCTTAGCAAAACAAGTCTCTGCACTCGATAAGGCATCTATTTTTATCCTGGGCTTGTTTCTGGTTTTCTGTCCGTGTGTTGCTGCGTATGCATCAAACCACACAGCAGCTGAGCCTCCATTTCCATAGGTCACAGTTCTAAATAATAGTAATAAAAGTGGGAATAGAGCCTGTCTAACATAGGAAGGGGGGCTTTGAAAAGTCTTTGTTGAACATCTTATAGTTCTGGATGACCTGGATGAATAAGAACCTTGACAGACTCCTTAGTCCTCCTCTTTGGGGGAGGATGACGGTCAGTGTTGGACCTTGAACATGCATTCCATCTATCTGAAGCACTTTGGGGAATGTGTAAACGGGGTCTCAAAGAGAAATTTAAACAGATATTAAAAAAAGAAATAAACATATTATACAATAATAATAAATAGAAATAGTGTGCAAATAAATCAAAATATGAAATTATATATTCACACAAACTGGATGAGATGGAGTGCTAGGATGATACTTAGGAAGAAATGTCACAGGGCCAAGGTGAAGGAAATGATTTTTTTAACACAATAAAAAACATATAAAGAAAAAATGTATATTATGTGATACAAAGACACAAAGACACACACAAACAAAGACACCTACTTGCAAAAACAAATAAATATAGCCTATTTATATACCTTTTCTCTCTCACTCACACTCACACACACACACACACACACACACACACAAACAGAAGCAGCAATAGATTGCAGGCCACAGAGAGAGCAGGGTCTGAGTTAGCTTTAAGTGGAACTAGCCTTGGCTTTTACAGCTCTTCCTGCACGGCTGCAGTATTGTGCGAGACAACGGCGACAACGGCGAAGCGTGAAGTGCAGCACCAGAGGGACGCCCAGGGCGAGCGTCTGGGTTTAGCCGGGGATGGCAGGTCAGGAGGGAGCATTCCTAATGGGTAAACTCTGGCCCTCAGGCCACCCGGCTCTGAGAGCCACCACAGCCCCTGCGGACTCACAAGGGCATTTGCTAGCCGACCGCCTGCTCCACAAAGTATCAAGATAACTCCAGTCAGTGATGTGGGAAATGGTATTGTTTGTGTGTGTGTGCAAATTTATGTTACACTGACTCATGTACAACTTTCTGTATATGTTATTTTTGTGAGGAAAATAAATCCTTGTGACCATGTTTGATATAACATTTTATATGTAGCAGTGAAAGTATAAAAGGGTTCACCACCTTCAAGAAGAAGTAGATGTACATAATAAGGTATAGTGTGTCTCTTAAAATCAAATATATTTCAGAGAGAAATGCACCTAACATTAATGATCCAATTGAGACACCAACAGTCTCAGTTCAATGGTTATTAAAATTCAACCTTATTTTGTCTTCCCAATCCCCAGAAATCTCTAATTGCCAGCAACACACACTGAAATATGTCACAAAGGACTATATAAGTACTGTTAGACACACATCTTTCAACATTCACCAAATGGGATTACAGTCGATCTGGTATCACGGGTAAAATCTTGATTGTGCGTTGTTCTATTTTAAAGCATAAATAATATCGCCTTGAGATGCTAGCAAAGATTCATTAACAACATATGCTCAAGCAAACTGGGACAGACTAATCTGAAACATCCAGCTTTCTCTTTCTCTCTCTCTCTCTCTCTCTCTCTCTCTCACACATACACACACACACACACACACACACACACACACAAGTCATCCTCTGGAGTAAAACAAGCTATCAGCTCTTTCCAAGGAGAAGGGTAAAGTAAGAAGAAAGAAGGCCTGATTTGTGGCCCTGCATCAAGGCCCTGCATCAAGGCAGTGACTAGGAACACAGAAACCTATTAGATGGTCTAGATTGTAAAAAAAAGTATGCACATTGTATAATAGATTAGGAGCTGCAAATGTATCATATTAAGTTAGGTTTACAGTCCTGGGGCACATTATACTGTAAGGATCACTTTCCACTCTCTGGTTTAGAACAGTTTGATCTCCCAGTTACTGTGCCAGCGGGAGTTTTCTGTGTCTACGTAGTCATTCACATCAAGTGGTCCAGATGTGCCTCTTACATTGGAAACGCCATTAGCACATACTGTACTCTCCCGGGTATGCACAACTGCACAACCCATATCCCCTTTGGTAGCTATTATAATCCCATGGTTCTGCAGTAGACTAATACTGTGTGAAGAGATCTGTTCAAAGAAAAAATAAAGTTCTGTATACATAAAAAAAAAGAAAAAAATATGATGCTGAAAAAATACTGATGCTGTATGCAAAATCTTTAAAAAAAAAAAAAAACTAAAAAAAAAAAAAAAATTCTAATCTAGCATGAAAACCCAATGAATAAAATACAGCAGGCAAACGCCCCATGGGTTATTTCTGGTGACATTACACAAAGATCTGTGCATAATTCCTTTCACATGCCTGAACTCTAATTAATGATTTATTAGGGTTAGCAAATGAAGATGCACTCTCATGGCTACTTTGAATGAGGAAAAAAGAAAAAAAACTGTTTGACACAGTTTCTCTAAATGGAATTTCTTATCTACATCATGGAATCGACAAGGCATTTGTGTTCTCAATTATACAGTATTACTACAGCATGTATGGCAGACTTTAGAGGAGCTAAAGCAATTTCGTGCTGCTGTATTGGAATGTGACACTGATTCTATACGCTACAGTAGCACTCAATAGGTTTGATGTAGTTTCTGAGTGAGCCATCGCTCAAAAGAGCCATCTGAAGCATCCTTGAAACGATTCATGTATTTGTGCTTTGAGCCATTGCATGGAGCAATCTGAAGTAGATAATCGCTTGTGTCTGATATGGCTGGTTCATGTCACAGCATGGGGCAAACTCTACATTCTGTGCTGGAAGTTGGAATATCAATTAGACACACTACAGATATGTTTCCTGCTTATTTTATTTATCCTAAATACTATATGTTGTAAATAGACTACTGTAATTGCACTGCCAGTCACCTTTCAGGTTGCACAACCCCCACAAGCCCACAGGCACTTTTAATATGACAGCTAGCTCTCAGCAGAGCTTATATTGAGTAGAGACTGTAATGTGCATTTATTGCTGTTATTGTTCTGTAAGCAACAGGATACAGGTATTTATAAGGCATCAATCCATCTTTTCCTGTTTATTAGAGAATTCACTTGAATACAAAACAATTTCTTGTTGAATATTAATGTGTAGTAGGGTAGTAGTAGGGTTCAGCAGGCAGAGATGCTCTGAGTGGGGCTAGTTATCTGGTGGTGGACCTATGTAGCCGCACGTCTGGTGTTACTGAGTGCTTGCTGTGGGTTGCTACATCACCGCTGAATAACTTTCATACTGTTTGTGTACACTTCAGTCACACTCCCTGCTAGCCTGCCCCTCAGCTATGCTTCTCCTGCTGCTGTTGTCATACCTTCTGACACATACCAAGATTAATAAATATTTGTCCGTGTCAGGCTTCTCCCGCCAGGTTTCATTCTTTGTGCTTACCAAACTAGGTTGTAATAAGTTGGATAATTTGCTTTCATGGTCACATGTAGGTAATTCTCTGCTATCCTGAGTAATTATTTTGCCTACTCTTGATGGTTGCTTAGCTCATCATCAAGTTACAGGCTACAAAATTAGGGTAGGCAGTCCTTTTAACACGCCTGTTATAATGGAACAGCGTTTCAGCGTTTGTCTTCAAAGTCTCTTCCTTTACCTTTTAAATTTTTAACTCTTAAAAGCTCCTATCTTTGACTGTCAATGTCCTCTCTCCCCTGTCTTAGTCCCTTTGAATGCTTAGGTGGAGGTAGCTGAAACTGATTCGTTAGGGCAGGCTTGGGTGTTGGTGACTGAGCAGGCTGTTCAGTTGATGGTAAAGGGCCTTGAGTGGTTGCCAGAGCATCACATTGTGTTGGTCAGGTGAAAGGGGACAATCCTCCAGAGATGGGATTGGTCTTTCCTCCACCGACACGCCACTCTCCACTCCACCTCCTGCAACATCGATGACACAGAGAGAATCTTCCCCCAGGATGTCCAGGACCAGTGAGGAGTATGGCCCTATGTCTTCCTTTGGCCCACTCCCAGTCAAAACAGACATGGGAATGTCTTCTGACACTCGCATATTCAAATCTCACTCACACTTTTTCCGGATATCTTTTACCTCCCAGTACGCAACTCCATTGGCATTAATGGCCTCTGTTATGTTCTCATATTTTGTTATTTTCTTTTCTTGGTTGTGAAAGTGTTACATTTTGAGTCCAGCAAAAAGTTGTTTTCTAGTAGTTTGTAATCAAAATGATGATCTCATCTTGAGTGAAATTTTGGTTTCTGAGTCTGCAATCGGACAAGATCAGGTCAGAAGTGCATAACACCACCATGTTATTATACATCAGAGTAGGCTATCTAGCCTATGTTTATTTCTGCCCTGGCAAAGCAAAGAGCAACAGCTAACCTACTATTTTTTATTATTAACTGGTACCTTCAAATGATTAGGTACAACCATGGCATATTTGTCAAGTCAGTTTTTATTGCAGTAGGCCTATGAATATAACACTGAACCACAGACTGTCTTAATGTGGTATAGGCCTATGTGTAGAAGGGGGTGGGGGTTATTTCAGCTGTAGTGGAAAAACAGGACGGAAAAGTCTTTCTTTCTGAAGATTCATTGTTATGCATGGTCATTTGTTAAATCTATTGCCATTATTTTTCATTTCTAAAGATTTATTATCTATCCTAAAGGTGATTGTTGAACAAAAAAAATATAATTCTGACACTGATAATCATTCCCATCAGACTTGCAACAAATGAGTAGCTTCATCAGCTTTGTCTACCTACCTTTGGTCTACAATGATATCTATGATTTGCTAGCCAGCAACTCTGGAATTTCATTGGTTATCCCGTGATAATGTGATATTTTATCATGTGATATAATATTAAACAAGAGGACAGCTATATGTATCTGAAATCTCAGAGCGGTAAAGCACTTCTTGCCAGTTGCATTTTCCTGCATCCCTATGCTAGCGGATGGATTAGCTGTATCTATCTGATGAAGGAGCTACCTTTTTCACGTTAAATGGATTTACCTAATTTGGCTGGTACATAAAGAGATGAAGAAATCAAGAAAAAAGCAACAACTTTTTTAAACCAAATGATCTATAATGTCAGAGTGGAGCCTTCAAGGTAGTAGGTAGGCTAAATTAAAAAAAAAAAATAATTTAATTTAAATTGCATTTAAACATGAATTAAACTATCAATCTGTTGCGGGGTTAGCCTTATGGCAAGCTTAGGCTACCATGGTTAGCTTGTTGACTGTTGGAAGAGTGCTATGATCGGACAAGAAACAATGCTTGTTGGGCTACCAGACTGCTCAATCTGCGGTGTCAAAGAGAAAAGGAAAACAGATTTCTGTACCAAATATGTTGTTACTGCTCTTTACCTTCATACACCTTAATATTGCATATATTATTGTTTTAACAAACTTCTGTTAGCCTACTTAGGCTATATTCTTCCTTCAAAGCTTGCAAAGGACTCTTGGTTTATTGTAGAACTTCCGCTAATTCTGTTGATTTACATTAATATTGTTGTAAGACAACACAATTCGGCCAATCTACTCCATAGAAGATAATGAACAACACTTACATATCATCCACAATAAATAGCTATAACACAACAAATGCATAACAGCAAGGTACACTGAAATTACGAGGGCCAGGCAGTTCCACAGGTTTTTATTAAAGTTAAAAAGTCAAAATGAGCCCCTTCCACTTATAATGCTGAATGATTCTCTCAACTCACATCAGCTGCTGGTCCAAGACAAATGCAGCATTTCCTGTTTATATTGAATGCTGTCGTTGATTGGCTTGAAACTGTGTAAACATCATTATATTCACCAGTAGTCAGGTTAAGGGATGATTCACGCACTACTTATTAAGCCTTATGCCTTAAGTTACGGTGGTGCAACTGAAATTCAGAAAGGCCCCAGTTTGAAACTAGCAACGGCGAATGTTAGGTTAAGATGGACTTTACACTAAAACTTAGGAATGACATAAGAATTGAGTCGTGCTACCCAGTTGTGTTATGTGGGCCATCAGAGATGTGCAATTCCCAAGACCCTGTAAATAGATGCCATTATGGTAGGTAATATTATATTACCCAGGACACAGCTCAATCCATATTAACAATCCATATAATGACATGTGAGTGCATTTTTGCATAGATACGTCATAAAGCAGTATAGCTGTGTATTTAAAATGAGTCAACTGCTGATGGTCTTTCAAAAGTCTTTTGTCCTTGATTGCCTGTAGATCCATAAACACTTGGGATTGTGGTCAGAGCCACCATTTTTTCCTTTGGTCATCTGGGCTTAGATTGCCATGGTAACGTTCTCTTTCCACCATCTTCTTTCTAGTCATTTTCCCCAAAGATGTCATAGAGGAGTGAAGTCCACCGTCATATCAGTTCCTACAAAACAAACTGATGACGTCAATGTCCAGTCCCTCCGTGTACAGGAGCTCATTGAGACCCCTCCTAAAACCTTCTGACTCCATGGCAACTGAACTGCTGGCTTCGGTCACCTGCATAATGCCAGTAGAGACAATGATGAATAAATTAACACAACACTTCATGTACATATCAGTGCTCTGTGTCAATGATCTATGAGAAACACATGCACAGTGTCCAATCTTGTTTTTCCCCATTGAATCCTTGAGCAACTGAAAATGAATGTGGACTGCTTGCAACTGTTGCCTGTAAAATTAAATATTTCCTTGAAGCCAACTGGCAGTGACATAAAAGTTATCCATGCTTCTGTTTCATTATATTCAGTTTCAAATACCAACATGAAACACAGATGCACTTGTGGCGAGAGAGAGTGTGTGTGTGTAAGCATCAGTGTCACCCGTGTACTTTTTTGGCAGAATATACCTTAACAGACAACTTCTGTCTCTCTCATCATCAAATCATTTTGTCATTAAAATGAATGCTTCCGCAATGTGAATGAAAACAAAAAGAAGTAGTAGAAGATAGTGGTGCATAGGTGGTTTAGAGGTGCAGCAGAAAGAGATGATGCAGTAAAGTGGGGGGACATTGTAGTGCATCCCACATATTTAGAAGTATTAGGACAAAAGGTCCTCTCAGAAGAGCTAAGAAATAATGAATGTGCTTGCTACGTGCATCGAATCTGATGTTCATTGAACAAATGTACAAATTGTTTGGTCTGGATTTTCTGCTACTTTATTAGCATGTCTGCTAATAAACAAAGTTAGCTAGTTTTTGGAACAGTCATACAGGGGTATAGAGCTGGAAACCAAAAGTATTCGCTCACCCATCCAAATGATCAGAATCAGGTGTCATAATCACTTGGCCTGGCCACAGGTGTATAAAATCAAGCACTTAGGCATGCAGACTGTTTTTACAAACATTTGTGAAAGAATGGGCTGTTCTCAGGAGCTCAGTGAATTCCAGCGTCATAGGATGCCACCTGTGCAACAAATCCAGTCGTGAAATTTTCTTGCTCTTAAATATTCCACAGTCAACTGTCAGCTCTATCATAACGAAATGGAAGAGTTTGGGAACAACAGCAACTCAGCCACGAAGTGGTAGGCCACATAAACTGATGGAGAGGGGTCATGGGGTCAGGGATGCTGAAGCGCATAGTGCAAAGAGGTCGCCGACTTTCTTCACAATCAATTGCTACAGAGCTCCAAACTTCATGTGACCTTCAGATTAGCCCAAGTACAGTACGCAGAGAGCCTCATTGAATGGGTTTCCATGGCCGAACAGCTGCATCCAAGCCACACATCACCAAGTGTAATGCAAAGCCTCGGATGGAGTGGTGTAAAGCACGCCGCCACTGGACTCTAGAGCAGTGGAGACGCGTTCTCAGGAGTGATGAATCACGCTTTTCCATCTGGCAATCTGATGGACGAGTCTGGGTTTGGAGGTTGCCAGGGGAACGATACATTTCTGCATTGTGCCGACTGTGAAATTTGGTGGAGGAGGAATTTTGGTGTGAGGTTGTTTTTCAGGAGTTGGGCTTGGCCCCTTAGTTCCAGTGAAAGGAACTTTAAATGCTTCAGGATACCAAAGCATTTTGGACAATTCCATGCTCCCAACCTTGTGGGAACAGTTTGGAGCAGGTCCCTTCCTCTTCCAACATGACTGTGCACCAGTGCACAAAGCAAGGTCCATAAAGACATGGATGACAGAGTCTGGTGTGGATGAACTTGACTGGCCGGCACAGAGTCCTGATCTGAACCTGATAGAACACCTTTGGGATGAATTAGAGCGGAAACTGAAAGCCAGGCCTTCTCGGCCAACATCAGTGTGTGACCTCACCAATGCGCTTTTGGAAGAATGGTCAAAAATTCCTATGAACACACTCCTTAACCTTGTGGACAGCCCTCCCAGAAGAGTTGAAGCTGTAATAGCTGCAAAAGGTGGACCGACATCATATTGAACCCTATGGGTTAGGAATGGGATGGCACTTAAGTTCATATGTGACTCAAGACAGGTGAGCGAATACTTTTGCTAATATAGTGTAGCATGCTTCCTCTGACTACAAATAAACAAAGTGTGGTGGCCTCACAATAAGGTGGTTCCTTTTGATCAACCACTGCGATTGGACACAGTGCACTGTTATGTCATGTTCCCGAACTCTATTTGATAGAAGAAGCATCTTCAAGTGAGTGATTTTATAGGCGCCATTTACAAAGTAAATGTTATTCTAGGCCAACACACGTGGTCCGGCATCATATTACAGTCTTATGAAAATTACCATGAAATTCGTATCAGGGAAATCCCTTTTTGTTATGTCCATAATGCCATTCAAATACCTTGGAGTTTGCATGATGTGAATGATTATGAGCAGTTCCAGTAAAACATAGCAAATGCTTAAATCTGATGTAATTGTTCATGTCATACCATACCATGGCATGGCATTTTATTGGTGATATGGACATCCTAAAAAAGTTCCTTTTCCACCTGTTACAAATATTATACAAAGTCTAGGTTAAGTTCTTCCAAGTCTGCATCTTCATCGTTCAAGAACGTATTGTGAGAACCACTGTATTTTTGAGACAAACTGGCTTGTTGGAAGATTACTTTTGACCTCTAGCATAATCTTCATTCGTAAAATGCAGAGCATAGACATGATCACATCCATGTTCACATCCAAACCCTGAAACCATAACTTCGTGAAAAGGAAGTTTGCACAACACTAAATTGAACATGAGCTGAAATGGGGGAGCCTACCAATCAGCACAGAGAAAATGGTGCCGGAATGATCCTTCAAAATGATGAAGCAGTGTCTGATAAATCGTGATGAGGAAGTGGCTTGCTAATCAGCTGAAGCTAACTAGCCAAAACCTGACCCCCTCCTTCTATGGCATGTCAATGGTTTGCTTGCAGTTGCAAGTCAAAGCAAAGTTGTATTATCACCACCAACTGGACTGGAGTGTCTTCAAGCTTCAAGCTCTCAACAGAAGAACATATGGGTCTGAGGGCTTTGAAAAAGGTAAGATAAGAGAATACTTTATTCATCCAGTTGGGAATTAAGGCATCCCCTGGCATCCATAAAAAGACATACACATGATCTACTTACACAATAAAAAAGATAAGAGAACAGTTCTAATTTACATTTATCAGATGCGTTTATCCAAAGCAACCACATTTGTCAACTATCAGTTAAGTCAGGGCCAGTTTACTCTAGAACAACTTAGGGTTAAGTGCCATGCTCAGGGACACAACGGTGGCAGCGGGAATTCGAACCCACAACTTCCTGGCTACTAGCCAGGTTCCTTAACATCTACACTACCACTGCCCATGTGCCGTTTTAGGTGATATTGTGCAGCAGGATACTGTGGCAACTGTAGTGCAAGACTGTCATAGTCAGTGCAAGTACATTGCTAGTGCAAGACACTGTATCAAATACAGGGCAAAGTGGCTACACAGTGTAAAAATAACACAATAAACAATAAACCACAATTGTAATACAAGAAGACAGATAGAAAGGCACAATGCTTAATGCAGTTTTAATTAACATAAGAAGCAGCAGAAAAGAATACCAAGATGGTTTTAAATTGTCAGCATAGAAGCAGCCTTTGAAGAGAGAGACAGGGGTATGGTGGGTGCAGAGGGCTAATATAGTCACTGGGAGAATAGGAGAGTCCAGTCCAAGGTAGGGTGTATGTGTCAGGTCTGCATCGGACCTGGTCACGGCCACGCCCCCTCACTCTACGCCACGGTCTCACAGCTCATCTCCTCGTTTGCACTCACCTCTTCAAGCCCGATCACCTTCACCTGAGTTTTGATTAGTGTCACCTGGTCTCCACTCTACTTAAGCCTCCCTCCCGCTTCACTCGGGGTCTGGTCTCGTCGCTATAACCTTGTCTCCTGTTTCCTCGTCTGCTCCCTTCGTCTTCCGTGATCTCCGGCATCACCTCCCGCGTAAGCCTAGACTTCCCCGTGAATATTCTCCCTCTCGATTTATCTTGTTCGTGTCTCTGTTACGGTTGTGTTTCGCCTACATCTCCTGAGTGTTAGTTTTGCCCCTTGCCTTTGTACATCGTATATCTTCTGAGTGTTAGTTTAGCCCCTTGCCTTTGTGCATTGTTCTTTTCATTTCTCCGTTAGAGTAACGGACACGGCTTTTGTTATATCCCCAGTTCTTGTGTTAATAAAGTATCTGAGTTTATCTACTGCCTCCGCCTGTCTGTGTCTGACAGAAGACCAGACCGAACTGTACCAATGGAGGCAGAAGCCCCCGAATCCCTTCGGACCCTAGTCAGGGAAATATGTCAAAGCCTGTTGCCCCTTCTAGCCTCTCATGTCGGCGTGGTAGCGGCCACCCCTGATCCCCCGACCTATTCCGGAGATCCGGAGGCCTGTGGTGGGTTCCTGCTGCAGTGCACTCTCGCCCTGGAGATGGACTCGCGCCGTTTCCCCACTGAACGTGGCAAGGTGGCGTATGTCATCTCGCGCCTGGACGGCCGGGCCCTCCAGTGGGCAGAGAGTGTCTGGCAGCAGGCGGGACCCACCACACAGTCTTTGGACGCCTTCCTGAAACACTTCCGGGAGGTCTTCCAGGCTCCGGTCGGCGACTCCGCCATCCAGGAACAACTACACCACCTGAAACAGGGTAAGACCAGCATCTCGGAGTACGCTCTCCGCTTCAGGACCCTCGCCGCCGCCAGTGGGTGGAATGAACCTGCACTTCTCACCACCTTCCGCCTGGGCCTGGAACCCTCCCTGCGCCTCCACCTGGCGGCGTGCGACGACTCCATCGGCCTGGAGCGTTTCATCCAGCTCGCCATTCGGGTGGCGCACCGGAGGGAGGGCTGCCTGCCACCTGTCTCCCGCGTCGCTCCGTCTCCCCTCCGACCCGCTCCTTCAGACTCCGCGCCCGAGACCCCCATGGAAATAGACCCCCCGAGATCCACCGTCCGGAGACCCCCATGGAGATAGACTCCGTCAGGCTATGTCCCACCGAGCGACGCAGGCGGATGACACAGGGTTTGTGTCTGTACTGTGGCGCTACGGGTCACCTCCTCCGCACTTGCCCTGTTCGTCCGCCTCGCGTCCAGGTGAGTTCTGTCAGCTTACAACCATCTGTTTCCCCATCGCTATTGGTACCAGTAACCCTCAGTGTTGCAGGTGTGTCCTTCTCAGCCCGGGCCCTCCTCGACTCTGGCTCCGCCGGGAACTTCATAGCCGGCTCCCTCTGCCGACGCCTGAAGCTACCACGTCGGGAGAGTCCCCACCCCTACGTCGTGCACTCCGTGGTGGGTCGGCCCATGACCCGACGGACCATCCGGCATGCCGTGGGCCCCCTGACACTTCAGATTGGAGCCAGCCACAAGGAGAGTATTGACTTTCTGGTCCTCGAGGAGGCCACCGTGGACCTAATCCTGGGCCGCCCATGGTTGGTCCAGCATTCTCCGGTGGTGGATTGGGCCACCGGAGAGATCATAAAGTGGGGCGATGAGTGTTCCACCCGGTGTCTGTCCTGTCCTCCTGTTCCTAGGTCCCTGCCCAAACACTCCGCACTGGTGTTGGGAACCACCTTGGTTGAGGGTCCACTTTCCACACACAGTACCACTATCCCCACTCAGCCACAGCAGCAGCACTTTCCCCAGGCTCCTACCCCTGTGTCTGTCTCTGGCCAGCAGCCTCCCCACTGTCAGCTACTCCCTGCCCGGCAGCCGTTGCTTCGGTCAATGCCAAGGCCCCAGGCGTCACAGCAGCCTCATGGTCGGTACCGGCAGCAGTACACCCCCCAGCAACGGCAGCCAGGTCCTCCGAACTCCCCACAGACTTCTCTCCCCGGCAAGGTCCCACCTGGGGCACCAGCCTCGGTTTCCCCCGTATCCATTCACCCCATCAGCCACGTCTCCCCGCGTAAACCCTGTCATGCACCTCACAATGTTTCTCCTCTCTCCCCAGCTCCCGATGCACGGCCTGAGCCTCCTTTGCCGCTCCTGTTGGATGCCGGCCCGGCCGCTCCCCGAGGCCGGGGTCGTCCCCGCCGGCGTAGCCGGCGCCCGGGCCGTCGTACTCCAGGAGCGGCCCCTGAAGGGGGGGGTAATGTCAGGTCTGCATCGGACCTGGTCACGGCCACGCCCCCTCACTCTACGCCACGGTCTCACAGCTCATCTCCTCGTTTGCACTCACCTCTTCAAGCCCGATCACCTTCACCTGAGTTTTGATTAGTGTCACCTGGTCTCCACTCTACTTAAGCCTCCCTCCCGCTTCACTCGGGGTCTGGTCTCGTCGCTATAACCTTGTCTCCTGTTTCCTCGTCTGCTCCCTTCGTCTTCCGTGATCTCCGGCATCACCTCCCGCGTAAGCCTAGACTTCCCCGTGAATATTCTCCCTCTCGATTTATCTTGTTCGTGTCTCTGTTACGGTTGTGTTTCGCCTACATCTCCTGAGTGTTAGTTTTGCCCCTTGCCTTTGTACATCGTATATCTTCTGAGTGTTAGTTTAGCCCCTTGCCTTTGTGCATTGTTCTTTTCATTTCTCCGTTAGAGTAACGGACACGGCTTTTGTTATATCCCCAGTTCTTGTGTTAATAAAGTATCTGAGTTTATCTACTGCCTCCACCTGTCTGTGTCTGACAGTATGTATATGTGAGGTGACCAGATAAGACCACAGTACAGTGTGCAGTACAGACTCAAACACACAAGTCAACCTCAACCTCCCACCTCTTTCCTGTGTGGTGCAAGTCCACTGTTTGAGAATGAATGGTCAAACACCTGTTGGAAACCATAATTTGCAGTGATTTTTGTGTCAGAGTATCAGAGAACACCACTGAACACTTGATGATTTTCTTGTCTTTGCAAATGAAACTTTAATGCTTTCTAGGAAAGGCTGCAGCACTGCATCTGTGCAGCCATTGTGTAGGTGGGGAGGGGTGCTGTTCTTCTAATAATATATTTTGTATTGTTGTCCAAACAACACCAAACTTGGCACTGCACTCACTCATGCCATTAGCAAGACACGTACCAATTTTGAGGTCATAGGGACAAATGGTTCGAGAGATATCCGTGGAACAGACACACGCACACAGACAGACATTTCTTGCATTTATAGATAGATGATGTTACTTAGGCTACTGCATATAAATCAGATTTTAATTTCCAGAGTGGGGAAATATTCTAGAAATGCTCTTTTTCATGTTGCTCAAGCAGACAGGTTTCTGGTGGTGAAATGTGTGATCGACAAGACGAAGTGTTTACTTTAGAGGACAAATCTAAAGAATGTTCAGTCTTTAAATAATTCGTTGTGAATTGATATGGCTTTAGCACGCATCTTTAAAAAGTATAAGTGGTCTCTCTCTCTCACACACACACTCATACACTTACATACACGTGCGCGCACATACACACACACACAAACCACAGTCTCCTCTCCTTTCCTAAGGTCAGTGTCTGTTGTTGTCATTTTCCAAATCTGTGATGTGTAGAAGATCTGTGTGAGCAGTGACCCTTCAAAAGTGCAAACTCACCATCTATCTGTTTACTGTCTGTGAGAGGACAGCTAGGCTCAATGTAAATCACTGCACTTCCAAAAACTCCCCTCAAGAAGGCATGTTCTTCATGCATGTGGTGACTCCCACATATACAATACCGGTGGAGGTGTCAGCGCTCAATGGCTGTTTGTACACCTTTTGACATTTTTGTGTTTATTTCAACTCTTCACTGTAATAATGACATTTTGATGCACTTACCATGTCATTGTAATGCTTGACATTCTTAGAGCTATTGAACCATGAATACATTTCCTTATTATTCATGTAAAAAATATGTTCCATGTGTGAAGTAAATAGCCAACACTTGCTGATTATAACACTTTGATATTCTATCCAATTGAGTCCTTTTAGGTCAGGTAGAAATGGCATTACCTTGTCTTACCCTTTTGAAGTTGGTAAAGTACAGAAATCAGATCTCTCATGTGCACCGGTAGAAATTAGGCAGGTGCACTACTACTCTCACATATTATAAAAATTATACACCTGAGTACCAATAAATCTGAATATATCATGTTCAGGTTGCAAAAGTAAAAGTTGTTAATTACAGGCTAATATGACCCTAACACCAAGGAGTGGAATACCACCAGCCATTGGACACCAGGATATGAAAAATGAGATACAATCTGGAATTGATCTTAGAAAGGTTAGCCTACTGTTTCATCCATCTTATTTATTACCTTCATCATATGCTCTCATCCACAATGCTGTCCACACTAGAGGGGTGAAAGTGCTATGTTATTATTCTGCTTTATAAACCTATGACCTTTGTGTTCGCACATCTCTACTTTTGACCTGGCTACTCAGGGTTCATTAAAGATACATGTACCCACCTTAACCTTACAAGCTTTCAAAAGACCAGTGCTAACAGCTCACCAACACAAAACTAGCACATTGGGGGCAGTGCTGCTCAAAACATCAGGAGGCCTACGGCAGCTTTCTGACAGCTTTTTCCCTTTTTTATCCATCATGTCGTTGACAGTCTCCTCGGCTTGTCTCTTCTCTCTCTTCTCCAATCCCTCCCACTGTTTTAGGCTACTCATTCTGAAATGCAAATCCTGTTTTCCTTTGAAAATGTTAAACGGGAGGCGCCTTGCTAAAAGATTCATGATTGCCCAAATTGGCCTGGTTAATAATTCAGAGCTGGCTAAGGGGCCGGGTGGGATGGGATGGGCTAGGTAGGGTTGGGCTGAGCCGGGTGCGGTGTGGGTGTGGGTGTGGGACATGTGAAAGAGAAGTGCCTTCGCAAGCAGCCTAGATGAGGGCCCAGTGAGACAAGAGAAAGAGCAGACTTGGTATATTGGCAGTAGTGTCTCCTATTATTTTATTTTTTCAAGGCTAGGAATGGCAGTATAATGAACTGTCCTGGGGACTGCTTATCCAAGTGGGCTGACAGAGCTACAGTAAACTTACTTACTTGCATGTGTGTACACACATACACACACACACACAAACACACACCTCAGGGAAATGCCAAGCTAATGTGGAGCTGCTGCACGAACACAGACTCGTGTGAATATGCCTCAGTGCGCCCATGTTTACCCCTGATTTGGCTTTGCCTCGTCCCTAGAGTGACTCTAACACTTCCGTTCACTAAGCAGACCCTTCCATATAACCTCAGGCATCTGGGCTTAAACATGCCTGCATTCATTCAGGTTTCTGGAGGCCAGAAACCTCAGGCTATTTTTACCACATTTAAATGGCAGTCTAAACTATCTAGATGCTTGGTAGTGGCACGTAACATTGCATAAGACTAATAATAACAACATGAATAAACATGACTATCTTAACTTTTCATGATGTGTTTCATGTTAAAGAAGAATGAAAACTTGTGAAAATGTGGATTCTGTGGTAATTCATCATAAACCCTTTTCAAATGACATTCCCGGTAACCACCAGTGAGTTTTTGACATCCTACAGGGCAGAGTTTCTCAGTAACAATGGTTTACACACTTATTCATGTTCTCTGTTATTGATCTTAGATACATTCATCTGGGTTGGTTCATTTCCATGTGTTTCCTGAATGCCAGTAACACATTTAAAATAAACAAGAGAACACACAATAGTAGGCCTACGTCTTTAAACACAAATAGTGGAGAGCTATTGCATAAAAGTAATATGAAACTTGTGAGTTTGGGAATAGTAAAGCACTGCTGTGGTTACCTGTGGTTCCACAGCCTCTAGCCTTATGTCTGTGGCCAAACCACAGCCATTGGTGCAATTGTACTAACCCCACCCTCACTCGTGCTCCATTGGTTAATACTTCTGTGCGGGCACCAGGCGAATATGGCGCACAGCTTTCACTGCTGACCCTATCCCAGCCTGTCTAGCCCCTGCAAACCAATTAAAGCTCAAATGAAGCTGAACTAAGTTGGCATTTCCCTGGGACAGCAGATGGCCTATGTGTGAATGCCTGCCTAGGGATCTCCACTCTTGCTGTGACAGCGGCTCCAACACAAGGTCAGAGTTTTTACAGCCCAGAAAGCTGTCTATTTAGCCCTCAGTACATGGCATTCAAATGGTTGAAAACATTGCAGTAAAGTGATGCCCCCCTCCTCAAACTGTTGCCTGGTGCGAGAGAGATGTTGATCATACACACACACAGCAACAGACATGGCAGGAACAGACGGCCACCGGTTTTAGGGGGAGGTTCAAACAATACGACCAGAAAACAGCCAGATGGGGAGACGTGCTATCCCAGCTTGCCCACTGCACTGCACCAGGCACACAACCCTGATGCAGACTTTCTCCAGTCCAAATGGGACATGGGGCTGAGATGGAGAGGAACACTGCAGCCTGACACCACACACAAAATGAGTTCTTTAAAGCACACTGCTGAGAGGAGGACCTAGAAATGGGGGGAGCAGGTGAAGGCAAAGCCATGGCAGTGGTGAGAATAAAAATCTCTGTACAAGGACATGAATAGCTAACTGATGCCAGGATTTTTGTGCAGGCTTGGTGTGTGCATGTTTCTGTGTGTGTGTGTGTGTGTGTGTGTGTGTTTGTTTGTTTGTGTGTGTGTGTGTGAATGCCTGTGCATATGTGTGTGTTTGTCGTATTCAACCAGTCCTCCACGTACTATCTCTGTATGACAGACTACTAGTGTTGTAAATGGTTGATTAAATGAAAAGAAAACAAGAACTTTTCAGAGTATATTTACACCACATATTTGCACTGAAACTGTGCACAGAGGAGTGTGGAGGCGAACACAGAAAAAAAAGCCATGTCATATTTTCCTGAGTCACAACCTGAGTAACTGCCAATAACTTGGGCATAAATGAAATGAGAGATATACTGCCGCAAATCTACTTTAAATGCTGCTTTATTAGGACGTCTGCTATATCGCTAACTCACCCAGAGTGTTTCACAAGTGCCTACTTTCTTACAGTATTGCAAGAGAGTTTGAAGTTAGAGTTTGTGTTTTACCACCCTGTTTTCCTCTTACTTTCCGATACATTTTAACAAACAAATTACTATAAAACCCCCATGGACATTGATTGTTGGATAGGAAGAGCTATTTAATGACAAACAGCTTTGTATGTAATAAAAAGAAGAAAAAGTTAGCGTGTGCTTCACCTTACTGTTCGCTGTGTGTGTCTCACTAATTCAATGCGAGATCAACTCGCCCTCACGGGATCAGGAGAATATGTGATAAATCAATCAATATGATGTAAATCAAAAAAGATATGAGGATTTCTCCGTCAGAATAGCCTAGAACTAAGGGAGGTGAAAGGTCACAGTGGGCCTTGTGTCTTCCTTTCACATCTCTTATGCTTGTGTTGTTTACGCCTTTCATCGTGATATTAACTGAAAGAAGGAGAGAGGATTCAGGGGGGTCTAATGAAGATGCATCCTCTGTCTCCTCTGTCAGGCTTCAAACTAAACATGGCCGTCATGTCTCATCTGTCTGCTGAAGGAAGCCATCTTTCATCCCAACCACCGTGTGTGTGTGTGTGTGTGTGTGTGTTTGTGTGTGTGTGGCTGTGTCAGCCTGTCTCTAGACTTAAGCTCCCCCAGCACTCACAGACAGACAGACAGACACACACACACACACACACACACACAGCCACTCCCAAAACATTAACATTTCATCAAAACCGCATGGAAACAAAACTCACCGAGATGCAATTCATAAAACATTCATCTTCACTGGCAGGTGAACCAGTCATTTTTCTCATCCATGATCAGGACACGAAGAGGGACCCTGGCAGTCTATGGGCCTGAGATTGGATCCGATCTGGTCCATCTAGGTGGGCTGGGGTTAGGGAGTCTGGTGCAATATTCTGTGTAATGACAGAGTCTCAGCAGACAAACAGATAAGGGCTGGATGATGGCACCTATTCACATGGCAGGCAAGACGCCGCGCATCAGAGTCACGCACTGTGGTGTTCATGTCAACCTGTGTCACCTGCTCTCACACAGACGAGCTATTTATATCAATGCTTTTGTTTTTAGCCGGCTATCTAAAAACAAGCCCTTCTCCCTGGCACACTCATACACTTACACACACACATACACATAAACTCCCTCTGTCTCTCTCTCTCTCTCACACACACACACACACACACACACACTCACACAAACGCACAACCCATACCTCCCCATGACGGTGCATTTGTCTTATCCCACTCTATTTTCTCTTGCAAGTCTCATCCTATTTCACGGTTTCCGTTTATGAAGGCAGAAATAGTCTTCTTGCCCTCCTGAAAAAAAAAAAAAAAAAAAAACAGACAGAAGCACCAAAAGGCACTGAATGATCTCACACAGTGAGTGCTGCATTGTCTGAGTGTTATCACCCCGCGAGAGAGAGAGAGAGAGAATGAGGTAGAACGTGCCGGAAAAGTAACCAGTCCCATTTCTGCTGTCTGATTCCTCACCCGCGGCCTTTCTGACTCTGTGCTTCCCACTTCTCCTGATAACCACCGTGGGCAGATAGCATCTCTCCACACACACACACACACACACACACACACACACACACACACACACACACACACACACACACACAGGAGTGTGTGACTTGAATTACACACGTAAACTCTCTCATACGCACACACACACACACACACACACACACACACACACACACACACACACACACACACACAGTGAAAGCAGACTCTCAGCAACTTTGATGGCCCAGGCAAGAGGGTCCATTATCAGCACAAAAGGAAAGACAGGAAAATGAGTTTTGACCCGACGGCCCCGCGCCAGCGCCAGCGCCAGCACCAGCGCCAGCGCCAGCGCCAGCACCAGCACCAGCACCAGCACCAGCGCCAGCGCCAGCGCCAGCACCAGCACCAGCACCAGCGCCAGCACCAGCGCCAGCGCCAGCGCCAGCGCCAGCACCAGCGCCAGCACCAGCGCCAGCGCCAGCGCCAGCGCCAGCACCAGCACCAGCACCAGCACCAGCACCAGCACCAGCACCAGGGCTACGTGTTGATACATTCACAAGGAGAACGGAGGGAGGAGTCTGTAGAATGAAGATGAGAACGAGGCTACTCACTATGATTCCACCACTCAGAGCTGCAAACACCTAGCATCACCATGGATGGATGGATATAGATAGATAGATAGATAGATAGATAGATAGATAGATAGATAGATAGATAGATAGATAGATAGATAGATAGATAGATAGATAGATAGAAAGACAGATAGACAGACACCAAAGTGTACATACAGAACACACACTGAAGGAAAACTGCATTTCTAGCAGAAATTATTATTATTATTATTAACTATTCTACTAATAACACATATATACAGTTTATGCCATGTTGCTTTGGATAAAATCCTCAAAAAGTCAAAATTGGACTGTGTGTGTGTGTGTGTGTGTGTGTGTGTGTGCGTGCGCATGCGCGTTGTACCTAGGGTAAGTATTTTCATGGTTTATGACCTGAAGCAGATCTTTTGAATATGTGTCATTCCATTGCGTTCCTGGTGTGACAGAAAAATTGCCAAGGGACACCAGCTGAGGTAACACTTAACAGCTTATAACACCTCTGAAACGGTCACAGAAAATGAGTTTGCTCAGGCTATAGAATTGTAGAATGGTAAAAAGTAAAAAAAAAAGTTAAAAAAAAAAGCAGGCATGGTTAAATCAATCATTTACCAATAAAATGGAAAATTGTCTTTTTTTTTGGTCAAGAATTTTTTTTAATAAAAATAGGACAAAGACAAATTATAATATCTAGTAGACCTATACTTAACACCTTGCCCTATTATTAATGCAGTGAACTGCTCGTAATCTGTGTCATAAAATGGCGTTATTAAAACCCTCTGAAGACCACAGCCCCCTATAGGTGTGATTTGTGTATGTAGACTGACATTAGTCACGCATGCATGGATTAATATGGAGGGTACACAGAGACAGCCATGGTAGGTGAAGCATTTGACAGACGCCATTACGTTACGTACGCTACAACATTACGTTGTTTGCTGAGACTGATGCAAAGAGAATACATATGAGTGCATTTGTATATATTGGGGAGGTTTTCATGGCGGAAAATGAACCCATGTATATTCCAGTCTAATTTGCGTGGATGCACATGGGCGTATGCATGCATATTGATGTGCGACACATGCGAGCAGACACAACAAAGTATACTGAACTGCTCACGCATGCATGCACACACATTTACACACACCACACACACACACTCATTTCACTTAACTCTCTCTCACCCGCAACACATCCCACAACACATAAATACACTACACTTACTATCTTAACTATTATTATTAGCTTCTAATAATATCTTTATTGATTATTATCAGACATTTTTAGCATTTTTAGCATTTGTTAAATAGCTAGTGTGCTTTCACTTGTATGAGTTAAAACAGGCAGGAGCAGGTCATTTCTGAAGAGATGGAGGAGAATGAGCAGTAATAACAGGAGTCCATTCTCCGGAGACACATAGACATTTCTACATAATAAATCCATCCCTACCAGAAAATGTGCAAATATTGAGCAGTGTTCTTACAAATGTTTCCATACAAATTAACATTTATATAACATAATTCATGCTTAGCGTCAAATATTTAATACAAAAATAGAAAATGTTCAGTATCAAATGTAAAAAAAAAATGTTGTTCTGGGGGACAAATCAATACTATTGTGTACTTTTGTAAAGACGTGTAGTAGGTGGTGTGTTTGTTCAATGCATCTTTGTGTGTAAACAGTGAAGCTGTGTGGAAACATAAACACTGACAGTCAATATAAAAATGGACCTATACATTATGCATGTGTGTTTGTGTGTTTGTGTTATAGGTATTTTCATGTGTGTACGTTTAAGGGTTCATCTCTATGTGTGTATATTGTACTGTAGGTATGTGTGTGTGTATGTTGTCCTACTTCATTGGGTGCCTTGTATCTGTGTTGGTTGTGCAACAGCGGAGGCTCCATGACGCGTGGTCCTATAAATACATGTTGGCAGGCTCCTGGCACTGTAGGCCCTGTGTCTCCATGCAGCCTACTCACTGCTTCTTCTGCCCAAGTGCTTCCTTTTCATCGGCTGCAACTGCTGCTGTTGCTACACTGGGGTGAAGGAGACCGTAGAGGATCCCACACACAATCTACTGTATACAAGCACATATGCACACACACACACACACACACAGTCACATAACATATTCCAAATGCATCTCATACAGTATGTACATACAATAGATACAGTATACATAAGCTTGCTTGCACACTCACAGACTCGCCTACACCAGTACAGCCTTGTTTGTTTTGTTTTTGTTTCCTTTAACTCTGTCTGTCTGTCCCCCTCTCTCACACGAACAAACACATGTCTGTCTGTCCCCCTCTCTCACACAGACAAATACATGTCTGTCTGCCCCCCTCTCTCACACAGACAAATACATGTCTGTCTGCCCCCCTCTCTCACACAGACAAATACATGTCTGTCTGCCCCCCTCTCTCACACAGACAAATACATGTCTGTCTGCCCCCCTCTCTCACACAGACAAATACATGTCTGTCTGCCCCCTCTCTCACACAGACAAACACATGTCTGTCTGTCCCCCTCTCTCACACAGACAAATACATGTCTGTCTGCCCCCCTCTCTCACACAGACAAATACATGTCTGTCTGCCCCCTCTCTCACACAGACAAATACATGTCTGTCTGCCCCCCTCTCTCACACAGACAAATACATGTCTGTCTGCCCCCTCTCTCACACAGACAAATACATGTCTGTCTGCCCCCTCTCTCACACACACAAATACATGTCTGTCTGTCCCCCTCTCTCACACAAACAAACACATGTCTGTCTGTCCCCCTCTCTCACACAAACAAATACATGTCTGTCTGTCCCCCTCTCTCACACAAACAAACACATGTCTGTCTGTCCCCCTCTCTCACACACACAAACACATGTCTGTCTGTCCCCCTCTCTCACACACACAAATACATGTCTGTCTGTCCCCCTCTCTCACACGAACAAACACATGTCTGTCTGTCCCCCTCTCTCACACGAAGAAACACATGTCTGTCTGCCCCCCTCTCTCTCACACACAAACACATGTCTGTCTGCCCCCCTCTCTCTCACACACAAACACATGTCTGTCTGTCCCCCTCTCTCACACACACAAACACATGTCTGTCTACCCCCCTCTCTCACACACAAACACATGTCTGTCTGTCCCCCTCTCTCACACACACAAACACATGTCTGTCTGTCCCCCTCTCTCACACACACAAACACATGTCTGTCTGTCCCCCTCTCTCACACACAGACACATTTTCCTGTCTGTCTGTTTGTATGTCTTTCCCTCTCTTACACTCACAAACACACGTCTGTCTACCTGTCTGTCTTTTCCTCTCTCACACACACTCAAACACTTCTGTCTGTTTGTCTTTCCCACAGAAACACATGTTTGTCTGTCTATCTTTCCCTCTCTCACACACACAAACACATGTGTGTAGTCTCTGCAGCAGGACTACAGTATTTGACCGCTGACTATCTGGCTCTACTATAAAGCTCTCTAAGCGACTGTAAAAAAGTTAATGAAATATGCCATTCACCATCACAGATTATTAATTATTTCTTACTCTGTGAATTATTTCCCAAAACAATTCTTTTCTTTTCATAAACAATTCATTTTAGTTAAACTTTTTTTTTTCTTTCGTGAAAAACTCTTTTAAATGTCTTCATATGTCAGTGTCAACACCATGTGCTCATTGGGATTCAATATAATTAGCTCAATTTACCACCACTTAATTAAGCCAATTAACAGAACAATTAACAAGAAAAATCCCAAGATGGAAACACTAAGAGAGTCAAAACTGTTTACACATCAAAGCCTCATGAAATACCGATCCAAAAAAGGGATACTGTGGAAAAATAAATGTGTTTTTTTCAGTTTCTGTTTGTACTAGTTGTTTTCCTTACTAATTTATGCTGTTACTGTAAACGCACAGAAATAATAAATTGTGTGTGTATATGGGCAGTTCCACTCAAAACTGTCACATCCATAATGCCAACACAATGCCATGGTATGGTATGATGTGAATGATAATTACATCAAATTTGAGCAGTTACTCTTCTCGGTTGTAAAACTAATTTTATGAAACTTTTCACATAATAATTCGCATCATACAAATACCATGGCATTTTGTTGCCGTTATGGATATGACAGTTTGTGTGGAATTTCCCATATATATAATGCACAACTAGTAGATCTGGTGAAAAGTAGATCTGGTGAAAAAGTCTAATTACCATTCTATATCAATGCTCTTTTGAATGGTAGCTGTAACAACCATAGTAATCAGCAGTAGAAATAGCAATAGAATAGCAATAGAATCAGCTGTTAATCAGCTATAACCACCATTAAAAAGAACTGAACAGGTTTCTTTATTACTGAGCTGCAAGCTTTTCTATGTTTTACATTGATGTCTACTCCTTACATGCATGAGTTGCTACCAGGTGATAAGCAGAACCACAGCCTTCGAGGTATGCTGTTACACAGAATTAATGAACCTGGCAGAGGATGACTGCCATCATAAACTGAAGATCTGTTTGCTTAGTAGTCTTTTGATTTGATTTCAAAAATGTGAGTTTTTGTTTAAATTTGTTGTTTGTGTTTTTTTTCTAATGCAAGACAAATCTTTGCAGTTTTGCAGCTGGAAGTATCTAGCCATTGGTGAGGCTGTGGCAACACATAAATGGAAATGTCTACAGCATTAGATGTCCATCCAGTAGGTTTTCTTCCCTGGCAACCTCCATCTCACCCACCACCCCCCACCCGCACCTCCTTTAATGATGTCACATGTGCGCAACGCTTGCCTTCACAGTGAAGGAGAGAAATGCAAATGACAAGCATACAAAATCTTAATGGTGGGAGCTTATCCAATATGTTAGATAATGCAGGCCAAGGAACCGACCAAAAAGATGGAGAAAAGAGAGTAAGAAAGGGAGAGAGAGAGCGAGAGAGAGAGAGAGAGAACAGGAGCAGTATGCATTTCCAAGGTTCTAATGAAACAATATATCACCTCTACCGCCTACAGTCAGGGACTCGAGTGAACGCTCGCTCATGCTCAAGTTTTTCACAGGCAGTCGTGGGAGACATTATTCACAGAGAGCAAATTCTTATCTGCTATTTACTAAAATACAGCAGGAGGAGGGTGGGAAGAGAAGGAAAGGCAAGGAGAGAGAGAGGAGAGAAAGGGAGAAAGAGAGAGAGGGGGGAGATAGAGAGAGGACAAAGGAAGGTAAAGGAGAAAGAGAGTAAAATAATGAGATATAGAAAGCGAGCTGTAGATCAGGAGTGAATGAGAGAGAATTGAGTGAAAGACAAAGAGAAAGTAAAGAGCATATCATGAAGACAGATAGTGGGAGACAGTGAAAGGGAGAATGAGAATGGAATGAAGAAAGTATAGCACGGAGAGGCGAGAGAGGGAGGAAAGAAAGGACAGTGAGAGAAAAAAAGAGAGGGAGAGAAACATGTTGCGCGGGCCGCAGCTAGGCAGGAGGTGTTACGCGGGACAGACGTGTCACACAGATTTGAGAGGGCTGGTGTGAGGAGAGCCCTGGGCACAAATAGACCAGGGAAAAACAGCCAGGAATAAAATCCACCACAAGGAGCTCAGAAAGCAACAAGGATGAGATCATTTATAATATATGTCAAAAACTGGGTTGAAGAACTAGCAGTCCATACTGCATGTTGACTTACAGATGCATTCATGGAAACACACTGAAGGTGAAACATAAAAAGCAGACAATATTTTGTATGCATATTTGTGTGTGTGTGTGTGTGCCTCTGTTGACAATATGGTAGGATTCATGCAAACATTCCACCATTTTGTCTTTTGGACCACAGGCTCGTTTTGGGATCCCAAAGGAGGAACCATTCTCATCGCCAGCTGGGTCGGATTTATTGCTCACGGTTGACCGGCGAACAAACAAGCACACTTTCAACCACACGCTCGTTGTCATTTACAGGCTCTTAAAAGTGACAGAGAAGCGGACTGCTTGGTGTGGATGGCAACAGTGGAGGTATAAGGAAAGGGATTTGGGCCATGCTACGAGTGCTGTTAGCGTGACATTTATGTCAGACCTCTGAACTTTATCAGTACCGAAAACAAAGAGGCCATGCAGGGAAGTCATTTATCAAAGGCTACAGGCGCCAACAGCAAACACCCACACAGACACTCTCTCAATGGAGGCGCCAAAGAGAAACACTAACAATATTATAAAGACAGCCCAGGGGTCATAAATAAATATGGAAGAAAATGAAACACCAGCAAAAGAATGAGAAAAATGTTTGCATTTTGTTTTTGAGCCTATTATTTTTAAAAACAACAAGAGGGTGAACTATAAATACAAGAAAAAAAAAACTCAACTTTTTGTTCTATTTTCTTGTGCTCAAAATGTATCTTCAATCTTAAGATGTTATACCTACCAGCTCTCGCAAGCACACACACACACACACACACACACACACACACACACACACACACACACACACACACACACACACACACACACATATATTCCTGACTGCATGTCATGGTCTGTTATGTGATCTGATTTACATCAATGCCATCACTGCTAGACTGAAGACTCGTCTGGATAGGTCGATTTCACACCTGTATAGTCTCAACCAGGAGCACTCCAGGGCTGTCTGTCTCCGCACTCTCACTTCCTGACGTCTCCTGCATCATGCTGACAAAAAAAAAAGATAAAAATACTGGCAGTGGGATGGAGGTGTGGTACAGACAGTAACATCATGACCGTATATGGAGTTCCAAGTTACCCTGGAGATGCAGGTTTGTATTTTATTCTCAATCTTTCTGTCACTCACTTTGTGTCATTCTTCACTGTTTCATCCACAACCTAAACATTTAACACTCACAAGCTCTTAAAGGAAGGTACATTTCTGCAATTTCTTCAATTTATTAAGTTACTTATATCCATACATATACTCCAGGACAGTGAAAAAAAATGTATTAATATCACCAATATAGTACAATATAATAACAATTAAGTGCACCACATTTACCACAACCTACATATTATAAAGCTGAATCAGATCATGGTGTTATCAATGGTATCAGTCATTTTTGTTATCAATTCCAAATCACGAAGCCTAAATTGAAGCCTAAATATAGAAATTTCAAATCATAAATAGCTAGTGACTCTAGTGAATTTAAACTGTAAAAGCAAATATAACGGAAGAATCATCAAAACCATCATTTCCTTTGCTCACTGTTTAGCCCTGTGTTTTGGCCTGCATCAGTGATTAACCACAGTCAGCTGCACAGCCTTAGTTATCTAGCTGGCCTGTTTACCTTGTGTGACTGTTCACTTTCCTCATCTACGATTAACAAAGATAATTAAGCAGCTAGTCAGCCAATCGAAACTTATAAATGGTACCAAGCCTATAGCCTAGACTGATTGTGTAACAAATGACTCATTTGGTCTCTAATCAGTTCCGGTCACCATCCAAATGAGCCTGTTGTTGTTGCTGCTGCTGCTGTTGTCGCTGTTGTTTTTGTCTCCATGAGGACATGGCTCCGCACGGTGGAAGGGGATCAGAGAAGACTAGGGACGGAAACGCTCCTAAAACGCTCATCTTTTTTGGGTTTTAATTATGTCCATTGGGCCACCCATTGCACAGTGTAATTTCAACAAACGCACTGGTTGTTGGAACATGGTGCACAGAGGGAGGGTTGTTTTTTGTTTTGTGAGAGATAATGTGTTGTTTGTCATGCCTGTTGCATTTTTGGATACAAAAAGATAAACAACAGTTATTTTATGTGATGCAAAATGTAGATTCTTTTGAACATAATCACTAGTGACAGCAAACAAAGAAGGGAAAAAAAGTGTAACAATATCACACAAGACTCCAATTTCCACAGACAAAGAATTTAATAATAAAATAAAATAATAAAAAAATCTGACTGGTTGACATGTGGCCTTAAAAGACTGACATTGGCATCCGCTACATTTAGTTGGCTCATGGTTTTCCTATGGTTATTTTTTTTCCTGTAAACCTTGTGTGTAAGTTTAGAGAACATTAGCTGTCACACTCACAAACACTCCCCTAACGTTTCAGGTACTAACCCATGTTCGAACCCCATAATGCATGCAACTTTTTTTCTGTTGACCAAAACATTAAACCAAACTAACATATCCTAGCAACCCTTCATGAACCACAACTACTTTCATGGAATTTTCCCTTAGCCAGCAGAGATCTTTCCCAGAATGTTCCCTAAACATAAATTGTCAGTTGGATCTTCTGTTCAGCCTTTGCTAAATGTATGTGTCAGTACTGCTGACATTCTCAGTGGATGAGGATAGGCTAGCATGGAATTTTCCCAGGTGCTTAAGTCCAAAAAGCGCTTTTTTAGACTTAGACACAAACAAAAACAAACAAGCAAACAAACAAACAAATAAAACCCTTTGATGTGTGGTTAATGCCAATTTTATTAATGGTATTTATTTGTTGGTTTTGTTTTTCATAATGACTTTTGAGTGCAGGCCACTGTACAACCAGCAAGCAATTCAATTCTGGGGCCATGTGAAAAATAGAAGCTTAATCAGAGCTTTCTGTAAGTTTCTCTGCTTTTACTCCATGAAACCAACACATGTGAATGTGTGTGTGTGTGTGTGTGTGTGTGTGCGCGCGCACGCATGTGTGTGTACATGTGTGTATTATACAATTAATGAACAAACAAAATCAAACAAAAATGGCTGAAAACTCTCTATTTAAAAATATGCTCTCTGTGTTTTCCTCCTGCCTGCCCTTTCTGGCCTCTCTCCCCTTCTATTGGCTTTGAGAGCGGACTTCCTCTCCTCTCTTCTCCTCTCTCCACGCTGCCTAGTGCCCTCTTCAGTGGAATGGCAGGATATAAGAGCCCACCTTCCACCTTACTTCCCGCCTTTACCATTCATTCTCATACAATTCTCTCTCTTCTCTTTCACCCCCTCCCTCTTTGCACCTCTCTTCTATTTTTCTCACTTTCCTTCCCTCTCTCTCCTCTTCTTTTCTTTCAACATCTCGTTCTGTCTCTCTCCACTTATTTTTTTTTAGCGCTACCTCACCCTCCTCCCTTATTCTCACTCTACCTTTTCTCTCCTCCTTTTTTTCCTTTCATGCTCTTCCTTTCTGTCAATGTATTCTCCCCTCTCTCTTTCTATCTCTCTCTCTCTCTCTCCTCTTCCTATGTTCTCTCTGACCTGCTGGAGGTGTTTCATCCCAGCCAGGAGAGAGCACACACGGGTGTGAAAGAGGACAGGAAACGACACCTGGATCACCCACACACAGACGAGTCATGCACACCTGACACATATCTGCGCATACACACACACACACACACACACACACACAAACACATACACTCTACTTTTCACCCACACATCATCCAGATCTGACTCTGCAACCCCTCTATTATCTCGTCTGGGTGCCACAGATCCTCCAAATCCTTAGATCCAAAAGGGCTACTGCACATCTCATATGATGCTGACAGACACAAGTAACGTTTCAGGATTTGGTACACACACACACACACACACACACACTCATACACTATAGATGTGCGTATGTGTGTGTGTGTGTGAGAGAGAGAAAGCATTAAGAACTGGAAATATATTTCAATGTGGATACCTGGTCAGTCACTGCTAAATCTCGTCACAAATTGAAATGGGGACAAACATGGTTTCCATGACAACCCTTGCAATCTATGAAACATGAGATGGCTTTGAAACAATAACCCCTCGCCTTCATGCAGAAAAACACACATACCACATACACACACATACAGCACATACAAGCACTGACACTCTCTCTCATACATACACACACACACACACACACACACACAGCTGCTAATGTTAGTCTGCCCTGTAATGATCGCCCTGTGAGCAGCAGCATCAATCAGGATGGAGTGTTGATGAGAGAGGAAGTGGGGGAGACTAATAACCACAGAAGCTCAAACACAGCAACCCAAACACACACACACACACACACACACACACACACACTCACATGAGAGATCTTCAACAACTCAAAAATGGACAAAGAACATCTCACAGAGGAACTGCAGTCACTTTTTCACAACACAGCATCCACAGCATCAAAACCTGAACATGCACACGACACACACACACACACACACACCCACACAAGATCCATACAACAAACAACAGCACATCTGAACATACCTGAACTCACACACAAGATCAAACAACACACAGTATTACACTCACATACTCATCAGAAGCACACTACACTCAATATACACACACCTCACCTGCAGTATCACTCAGCAGCCTAACAGAATCAGTCTTGGGGGAGTGGGGGGTTAGACAGAAGGAACTGCTGTAAAAAAAGAATCATGTCCTGAAATTCCTCACCAATTTTTGTACAAGTGTTCATAACATTTATGTGCCTGTACTTATTTAATGTGATTTTAATTTCATTTAATTTTCTTTTTACTGTAATATTTATGAACAGGTGCTGCTCCAGGCACTATTGTGAATTTGGGTGCTAAATGCTATCTAGGTAGACAGCTCTGAACAGTGTAAGATGACAGTGAAAATCCTACAATTGCACAACTATTGCACAAGGAATAGGGAAAGAATATTAAAAAATAATATAAAAAATTGTATTTGAAAGCATGAGTCCTCCCCACACACACACTTATGTCAATCAATCAACAAACCAATCTATCAACCAGTCAGTCAAAGAATGTAACTCCCACATTATATTTCAGCTGCATTAACAACTGCAAAGAGCAAACACTTGCACACACACACACACTCACACACTTTGTGTGTGTGTTGTGTGTGTTGTGTATGTGTTTGTGAGTACTGTGTGTGTACATACCCCCTATGTGCTGTTGTGTTTCTGAAAGCTTTTAGTAATTTGTTATGTGAGGTAGCAGGTCCGCTGAAACACACAAGCATCTAAAAGAAATCTATGTTCCATTATCTTCCCCTTCCAAAAGGTTTCCCTGACAGTCACTGGCCTATCCCGGGAAAAAAAAAAAATCCCATTTGGCGAAGGAAGACAAATCTCAAAATAAATGACAGAGAGCGTCTCACAGAGGACAGAGTCACTCTTCACCCCCAGCCGAGCCTCCTCTTCCTCTCACACCACACTGGTCCTGTGTGTGGAAAAACAAAACAAGACCAAGGGCCATGTGGGTTTATGTTGAAATGTTATCTAGTAAAAGCAGCGTTTGATGCCCATCTCTTCTTGTGAGCCATTTTGTGGTGTAATTTGGGGGTTAAATAACTTTGGGTTGCTATGCAAAATATCTCCTTGATACAGTAAAGCCATGTTTATGTATGCTATCTTCTTTGAATTGTAAAATACAGTTGCTGATACAATCTCCTATTGGTGCAGTATAATCTGGTTAATGTATACAATCTCCCATTGGTGCAGTATAATCTGGTTAATGGATACAATGTCCAATTGGTGCTGTAAAATTGGGTTCATGTATACTACCTCAACTGTAAAATCTGGGTGATATATGCTGTTTCGGTTCAGTAAAATCTTGCATATTACCTCCTAGGTACAATAACATCTGGTTGTTGGACTGTAGGCTTCATAATTGTAAGAATTTTGAGAATGGCGAGAGTGTATTTGCAACATCATGCAACCTAAAGTATTTCTTGGTTAGTTTGTTAGGCACGTAATAAGTTGAGTTAAAGCGACTGCCCCTTGGGAGATATCAGCTGTACCTTGCACCCTTGCACTACATTTGATCTCTCAAGGGCTCGGAGGGTGAAATAACTGACAACGTCTCGTTGTTTCCACTACAGTGTGTCAGGCCTAAGGACAAGGTGTGCTGACACTAAAGATAATCTCAAGGGTCAGACTGTATCCAATCTGCAGGCGTGTGGGAAGATACTGGATCAGCAATCAACAAAGTTTTCCTGCTATTGGAAATGCAGCAGGTGCAATGGCTACAGGAGACCCCACTGGATTTTATCTCCCTGAGCGATTTACTCTCCCTTAAAAAACATGGCTTGCATTTACTGAGCATTTGAACCCTACAAACAGCTTCAAGGTCAATGCAACACAGACTAACAGTCCCTCTGTAAAGGGAGGGCTTCTCTCTTTCCTTTCCCTCCCTTGTTCTTTGTGTGTATATGTTTGTGTGTGTGTGCGTGTGTGTGTGTGTGTGTGTGTGTAAGAGAGAGAGAGAGAGAATGAGAGAAATAAAGACTGTATGAAGCTTAACTGTGCCTCTTTGAAGCCATCTCAGTAGTTGAGGCTCTTGGGAGATATCAGTGATATTAAGATTGTTTGTTTTATTTAACTACAGTAAGTATTATTTATATCAAACAATGCTCTAATGGTTTACATCTAAAAAAAAAAAGACTGTAATAGGATGGGAGACAACAATGAAAAAAAGTAGATCAAAGGGACTCTGGATGTTTTATCATTAAAGTTGATGTCTAAATAAAGGGAACAGGGAACAAACAAAAAGTATCGCAAGTGGCTTTGATATGCAGGGACAATGTTAGCTCAAATGCAGTAATTACAGGCACTACAGAACTGCTAAGGAATTTTCCCAAAGCGTCAGTCATGAATTGCCTTCTAGCTGTCAACCAGAGGCAGCGGCTATCAGACAAGGCCCGACTTAATGCTGCTGGTGGTCTGTATGGCAATTCAGTTTCTTGAACAGGAAGAATTCAACATATAATCAGTTAGACTCAAGGCCATTTGCACATTGACTCAGTATTTGTCATCCAAAATTGACAAGCTATCAAAGCATACAAACACTTCTCATATTATATCAATCATATGTGCACAATGACAGATTTTCAACATTCAAACATTCCAAATTTTCTGCATTTCCCCCTTTTTTGTCCTGTCATTAAATGAGGTTTCTAACATCAGCCTTCTGCATTGGAAAGGTGAAAAAACACTGGAAAATTATGAACTTTCGTGAGCAAAAGCCTTCACACATTTTCAGCTTCTCCACCTTTGAGCAGCACCTCCACTGTTAAGTATAGCTGCAAAGCTGTGGGGGCTGCGAATAGTAATATGTGTGTGTGTGTGTGTGTGTGTGTGTGTGTCTCCTGGATCACCTCCACCCAGATCAAAGGTTATCTGCCTGTACTGGAGTGCCTGAGGAATCAATGAGAAGGACTCAGCTGGGGCAGGAAGCCCCGACGGGCCTTTGGAGTTAATTACTCAGGAGAGAAAAGGGGAGGGTGAGAGAGACCAGGTGCTTTTATTAATTCTGTTATCCACATTCAGGTATGTATTGATTTAATGTGTGTGTGTGTGTGTGTGTACATGCACGTGTTTGTGCCAGCGACATGCAGTGCAGTGCAGTGAGGTGTGTGTGTGTGTGTGTGAGTGCATCATGAACATTGAGCAGGCAGCCTAGAAATGTATGTCTTGGTGTATTCTTGTTTTTTGTATTTCGAATGTGTGGTTGTGCAAGAGTGTGTGTGTGTGTGTGTGTGTGTGTGTGTGTGTGTGTGTGTGTGTGTGTATGCTGGAGGTTCTCCTGAAGAGAGTGTGAATGGAGGCTTTCATTATTCATCAGTTCTCCCTGGGAGCTGCAGCTTAGGATGGCTCATCTGATCACCCCTGAGCTCAGCCGCCTGTCAGGACCGCACGGCCAACCCTTATCAGCCCAGCTGTCGCCTACGCTCAGACACTATGTGTGTGTGTGTGTGCGTGTATGTGGGTGTGTGTGTGTGTGTGTGTGTCTGTCAGTGTATATGTGTGTGTGTGTGTGTGTGTGTGTGTGTGTGTCTATGTCTGAGTGTACATGTGTCATTTGGGCATAGGCTCAAGGTATTAGTTGCGTGTATGCATGTCAGTGTAGAATGTGGGTATACTTGTGTGTGTGTGTGTGTGTGTGTGTGTGTGTGTGTGTGTGTGTGTGTTTGTGTGTGTGTTTCCACGTGTCATTTGGGCACAGGCTCAAGGTATTAGTGTCTGTGTATGCATGTCTGTGTGGGATGTGAATATACCTGTTAATGTGTGTGTATGTGTGTGTGTGTTTGTGTAAGTGTCACTGTCAGATCATCTTTGTAAAGCTTTAGAACCTGAATCATCCTCAGCTAATACCTAATCTAATTCTTTAACTTGTAATATCTGATTTCATCTGATTCATGATTCATCTATTTTGAGCTAATTTTGGGTAATAATAATCTGCCTTGCCTCCTCACCTTGCTCCACCACGCATTACTATGAGTCAGTGATACAGTATATGGATACAGATGATATGGTTGAATATCCATACAATGTAGTTTGCATTTCTCATTGAATGCTTTTATATGACATACTTATACATTACGTCCATTCCAAATGCAAGGCTATATTCTTAAATCCAGTCATTCCTTTCAAGGACCTAATATTCACCATAAGTCCCTGCTGCAGCACTGATGATGATAGCAGTGTTGTAGTCAAGCCACTAAACCTCAAGTCTGAGTCCAGTCTCGAGTCCCGTGTTCAAGTCCAAGTCATTTAAAAAAAAAAAAAATCAAGGCAAGTCCAAGTCAAAGAGTTTAGTTTTGATTACTATGATATTTTGTCTTTGTTTTTCTTTTTCATTAGGGAAAGACTTTAAATGGAGAAAATGAAGAGTCTGGTCCTAAACAGTAGTATTGTTAATTAGTAGAACCACAAAATAAGAGTGTGTAAAATGGTCAAAGACAGGAACAGTAGTTTAGCATATGAACACCATGCAGTAAACAGGACCAATAATGAGACGGACAAGGAAGAGAACCAGCCAAAACAATGTGTGCTTATTTGCGTTTATTTCTCAGCTGAAGCTGCTAACTACAGAACAACAGATGGAGCTAAAGCAATGTCTGCTGTTCACTGTTTGCAAGGCTAGTTTGTGAATAAATTAATTTGACTGATGTATTGTTGTTGTGTTTTTGTGTTACATAAACTTTACTGATGCAGATGGTAACTTTGCAAACTTGGTCTTAGTAGTTGAGTGATATGCATGTTGCTAACATTAGGCTATATGGCTAAGTAGCAGTAAATGCAATGCAATGAGTTTATGTGTAGCAATCTGTGGGTTTAGGACAGCGGAAGTTTGGAGAAATAGACAAATATTGGAAAAGTCAATAGTACTGAGAAAAACGGGAGAAAATCCAAGTCCTTCCTCGAGTCTGATGCCAAAAGTACACGAGTAAGCTAGTCCCAGTTAAGTCCCAATTCCACAGAATTAAGGAACATGTTCCTGGACTCGAGTACTCTAAGCCTGGCTGATTTCCAGGTGGCATCTGCCAAAGTGCATGAGCTTGTCTGCTGATGTAAGAACGGAATTATATGCTGTCAGAAAGTGACAATGTGTCAGCATAAAGACACACGCACGCACACACACACACACACACACACACACACACACACACACACACACACAATTGGTCATCGTGCTTTAATGTACTCATGCAACCTACTATAGAATGGAGCAAACAAAGGCACCAGTATTACAACTGTGAACTCTAATTCACACTTGGCTAGATTCCACATGCACTTTAAACGCCACAAATTGCTGAACATATTCACTGCCTCCCCTTGACTGGGTGAGCTGAACCATGTAGGCTTGGCATTACTGTACTATAAACGCACTGCCAGCCTGTCAAACACTTTTGAGGACATTCTCTTCTCTGCTGATGACAGCACAAAGCAATATGCATTGGGCCTTAAACTACCCCTGTGACCTGTCAAAGCCAGCTTGTTCTTCACAGAGAGGACAGCATTGTACATGAGACGGTAATGTAGCTGATGTTAATACATTAGTCCGTCTTCCAGGTGGCCTGCCCAATGCCACCTCACTGGCTGCTTTTCCAGCTCATCCACCAGGAGCGTGGCTAAGGGGGGGCTGGGGGGCATTGGCCCTGCCCCTCTGTAAAAATATCTGCCCTATTTACCCTACCCATTTAACGAAAACTCAGGTTTAAAAAATAGCTGTCGCTATTTCTATGCAAATTTGTCTCTCTTCAAAGCAGATCATGAACTTTTAGCTTCTCAATAAAATTATTTTTTTGTCTTTTACACAACATAAAACATATTCCACAGCTCTTCAACCCTATCCACTTAAAACTATTTAATGCCAGAGATGAAACTATTCAATATTTTGATTTGCTCGCTTACAAATATCATACAGGTATACAGGAATCTTCTTTTGAAACATCAGTAATAGTATTTCATTTTATTGTTTTTTTTTTCACTAAATGTATTACTGCCCAGTATTTTTATTTCTTGCTAAGATAACTTTGTATATGTTACTCATAAGGCAGCTGCATTCTTTTGCAATCACTACCTGAGGTCAAAAACGTTCTTGCATCATTAAGCTAATTAACATCACAATGCTACAGAACAGAAATCTACCACATACCTGGCAAATGTATTCTTTTAAGTGTTGGTGGTAAATCAGTTGCTCTATAAAAGGTAAATAATCAGATTTTGTCTGTAGCCTAAAAGAATGTGACACAATGTAGCAAAATAGCAGTGCACTGCTGAGTCTCTTGTAGCAATATTGTAACAATGAACCATACTGCCCACTTATCTGTTACTTAGCTAACTGATGCATTTACAGAGTTTCACCTAAGAAAAGAGCAATGGAGAATAAAGTGAAGAATTAAGTAATCAGCAGAATCACGATCAGATATGTAGGCAAGATATGTAGCCTATGGTTAATCTAAATGTCAAAAATGGCAAATTAGTCTGTACCAATTTTGCAAGCTGCTAGCGAGAACAAATTACAACTTGTATAAATCCAGTAGCCAGATGACAGTGCTGAGTCCCTTCTAAGCCTTCAGCTCTCAAAGACTTAATTGCCGTGAATCAATCACAAAGTCAAGTCATGCCAGTTAAGTCTTTGGTTCAGGGTTTGGGTTTGGGTTTGGGATTATGGGCGGGGGCATCAGGATTCCCTATTTGCATGGGGGAGTGTCAGGATGGTCAACCGTACGTTGGTAAACAGTTGTAATGAGGCTATAGCTATGAGCTAACTATGAAATGAACCCTGAACTGGCCAGGAACATGGCTGTTTATTAGTTAGGCTTACTTTGGATAGTTGGAAACTACTATAGCTACACAACACAACTAATAGTTATGCCTAATATCAATCTAGTCTACCGTACTTCACAAATATAGATGTTCACCAGAAAAGAGTGACCATCCTGAAACAAACATCCTTCTTGGATTTTTTATCTTCAGTGCACTGAGCCCATGGACCATTAAATTAACTGCCATAAAAATAAGATATTTAACAACCTGTAAAAAAATACACCAGAATGCAGGAAATTACATCTAAGCACATTACAGATGCTTCCAATACCCTTGTATTGGTTGATCTACAAGTGCTCAAGCAGCCAATGGTTATGTTGTATAGGCTATTAGCCTACAACAGCAATGTGTTATCCACACCCCTGCCCATTTGATGATTATTTTTGCCCCCGCAAGCAAGCGTAATGCCCATCCTAGTACCAATTCTGTCGTCTGCATGCAATTTTAGATGCTCTCATGGAACCTTGACATTTACTTACATGTAGCTATGTAAAGTGAATTACTACATGGCTCTAAGTCTGCCTACATCAGGCATCTATTGCATCTCGGGGGAGCCAGGAATTTCTTTCTGATACCTACCACTGGGAGATTCCACACATCATACAGCTTTGCATGCACTCTAGTCTTTCAGCACACTATATAGGCAGATATAAGAATAGACAGGCTGTCTCAGGCAACTGTAATGACACACACACACACACACACAAACACACACACACACATACACTAGCAACAAATGGTTATTACATAATAGGCCTACATCATTTTTATCAATAGCCATATTTTGTGCTATTTCTACATTAGGAGTATAACTACCTGTAACTATCAGTGAATACATTTATTATTTGCCTTAGGTGTGAGGGAGAAATGAAAATGTTTCCATTCCAAATTGCTTGCTATCCAGAGGAGACATAACAATTCATGCATCCTAATATATTATTGAACAGTGTCATGAAACCCACCCTTTTTTTTACTGCATTGCACACAGCAGTACTTATCACTATGAGGTAAGGCTGAAATGTCCATTGGTGGAATGAAATGGGTTTGTTTGAGCAGGCATAGGGTTCCCACACATAGCAAAGGTCAGTATTATCACACAGATTTCCTTTCCATGCTTGAGGAAACTTTGCCTATTGGATTGTAAGAGAGACAACATTGAAGGAGAGAGACAGAAAGAGAGAGAGAGAGAGAGAGTTGAACAAGAGAGAAAGTCAGAACGAAAGAAAGTGACTGTGTATGCTTGTGAGAGAGATGAGCAGAGGAGAACACTAAAAGAGAGAGACAGGGAGAGAGGGAGAGAGAAATCAGAGAGTGGAAAAAATATATTGCAACAACAACACTATTCATCATCCTGCTGGAGAAAGTTTAAGGCCTACCTCAAACTCCAGTGAAGCTTGAAAACCCCACATGAGTGAGCACTGTTTTTATAGGACGACTCAACACCTCCTCAGCACACTTAGCCATCATCATAAAATGCTTTACAAGATATGCAAACAAGCCTGGGGACAGACCACTGGCTGATAGTTTGCTAAACCATGTTCTCTGCAGGACATTTATATAACCATGTCTAGACATTAATGCACTTCTTACATCATCGTCATAATATTGTGATTCTGAGAACCTGTGTCTAGAAGATGTCATGATTATCAGAATTAGTCATTTGCTATTATGACTCAGTGAATAATGAATATACTTATCCCATCAGATGGTTATGTGTAATTTTTGTATGACACACAAAAAAACATAAAAATAAAAATAGAGGAGGTCACATGTAATGGTTGACATTTTTTTCTCTTTCTTTCTATTTTTTCTTCTTTCTCATACTGTGCTATCCATCCCATGTCACACCACATGATAAACTGGGGATTGGAGGGGTAGGGGTAATGAAGTGATTCACTGTGCAGATGGTTTTTAAAAAAAAGATGTCTGCAAAGGTGGTAAAACGTGGTAAGGTATTCTTACACACACATTAACAAACACACACACACACACACACACACACACACACACACACACACACACACACACTGTCCTGACATTTACTCATATACAAATAAGAGAGAAATTAGATTACCTGTCACCCGACGATGGTTTTTCTGGTTGCTAGTGGTTACATAGACTATCTGTTACCATGACATAGGCACCATCATATCCCATGCTGCCTGTTTGACACATACCCCCTGTGAGTGATGAACACTGAGACACATGTGTATATGTGTGTGTGTGTGTGTGTGTGTGTGTGTGTGTTTATGGTGTCAGCTCTCTGAGAGATGTCCAGTTATGAAAATGATATAAATCTACTTCTCATTTTCTTGCACATATTCTCTATTCATTAAAGTTAATCAGTGAACAATAACAACAATAATTACAATCACACTTTACAACTCTCATCCTTGAAAGAAAAAAAAACATGGTGACCTTCAGTGACACCTTGGACTGAGTGTTTTTTTTTGCTTCAGAAGTCATCACTGAGCAGTCTAGACTAGACCCATAATCTGTATTAGATATCAAATTTGCACTGGGAATATTATTGCTCTGAAACTTTTTTTGCACTATAGCAGGGTGCATTTCCTTGTTCCTTTTCTTCCTATCTATCCATACAAGCGTTATGTGATACCACATGAGTGAGTGACACCACTGGAAATGATAAAGAGCAGCAAGTTCTACACAAGAGTCCATCTTGTGAAAGATTGTTGAAGAATTGCAGAGAGAAATCATTGGGAGTTTTGGAGGGCATCAAATAGCTCTGTGGAGAGATGAGCTCGGCCACATCAATTTCACTGCTACTCTAGCAGCAATAATGTTTTGAGCACTTCAACACACACACACGCACGCACACGCACACACAAATGTAAAAACAGAAAACAAATGTAAACACAGAACACTCATACGGTTCCTCATGTAATCACACAGACACACACACACACACACACACACACACACACACAGTCAAGTATAAAGATGTTCTATCTTTCTTTGTTTGGGGCGGGAGGCACAATTAGCCACATAAAAAAGAACTCCTAAATCCCTCAAGCATTTGGTTGTCTTTGCTGATTCACATGCCTTACACCGTTCCTCGCAGATGGGGTTTTTGCAAATCTGGAAATGTTGACAGTCTGAAAAAGCAAACCTAAAAAGGAAATCAAATCCTCGATGATCCCATTTGAATGTTAATCTCATCACAAAAAACAGAGATGCAAGCAAATAATGTGATTAAGCAAGACTTTGATTTGAATTGGCATCTGACAAATTACTTTCAGCATGCACCCATACCTCAGAAGATAGCCTACATATGCAACAGCATATAGAATCCAATTATGACAAAACAGTGTCCATGTCATGGAAGAAATGGATTTCGTTTGTAAACTCCACTCATGGTAGTGAATGTTGCCTAGCTAACAATACCTGTTTCTAGGTGTGGATTTATGTCCCCTGCACCACATATGGCTAATCACTTATAGGTGATGCAGTGTTAAGAGAAACTGGAGAGAGATGGAGGGGAAGGAGAGAGAGAGAGAGAGAGAGATTTTACCAGTCACTCACCAAGCCAGTGAGCGGGAGGTGGCGGGGGATCATGCCTGTTTTCGTCATGATGATTGAGTACTAATGCCCCATGCTGTGAATTGCATTTTACTGCAGCTAAAGATGTGGGTTTAAATCAGCCAGCACTAGAAATAGACAGGAAATTCAGGCAGAGGGGCCCAACATTAAGAAGAGGAAAAGAAAAGAAAGACTGATGCTCTTGGGGAACATGGAGTCATCAGCACAGATGTAGCATTATCAGTTAGCTACAATATCCTTTTGTCCTTTCTATTGGAAGATGAAGGGGGTTGCTGCCCAGTGGAAAATAGATGGCTATTACCTTGTAGGGTGCCCAGCTTGTGATGACTGAGAGAGTGTGGCCCTGAGTTAGAGTTGGAAGGCTTAGGAGGAAGGAGGAGGTGGACTAGGGCTGACTGTACCATGTGACTATGGAACACGGTGCATTCCCCTGCATTGTATGCGAAGAGAAATAACTAGGGCTGGGTTGGGATCCTATCACCGGGCACAATGAGAAACACATCAGGTCGCATGAGGGACACTTGGGAAAACCCTGTGGGCTTAAACTGATTTTTCTCTGCAGGTCAGCATGACCAAGAGGCCTATTTCCCCTTTGTTTTGTTTCCTTGAGATAGGGATCTGACCAAAAACGGATGGGGGCAGGCTTATTGTATTTCGTTTCAAATTATGACGTGCTTAACTCTGTCTGGTCTCTGCAAACATAATCAGAATCATTGGTCTGTTGGGTTGTAGGTCTGTCTAGTAGTGTACTGAGGCATTGTGATCTACGTCTGTTGATTTCATCTAAGGGCAGTGGGAGATAATCCCTGACAAAATTCAGTTCTCAGATTGAGGTGGTCATGAAAACCAGTCTACCAGGAACCAGGTAGAGCTGCATGATTCTGGAGAAAATGTGAATCACAATTTTCTTGACAAGAACTGAGATCCGATTCTCTGCACAATTATTTTTTTTATAAAAAATTGAAATGCCTATTTGAGTTTATGCCCAGAATTATTTTTGCCCTAAAAACTGTCAGATGTCAAAATAGGTGGCGGCCTTGAACAAGCATACAGAACGTTCATTCTCTTTAAGAAGTGTGTTGTCCACCAAGTCTTGTCCCACATCTGCGCACACTATGAGATTTTAGATTTAGATTAGGGTATACATATTCACCATCAATTAGTAGCTTATCACCATGTATAGTAATAACATACTAGCCATTTGTTAGTCATTACAAGTCACTTATTAATACATTATACTACATGAGCTTCTTCTATCTACAGTAAACCATTTTTCCAATATAAACTCCTGATTACTGCTTATTACAGTTGGTGAGCTAGTTGTTGTATTTGAATTATGAAATCCATGTGCTTTGCTCAGTAAGGGGCTTATAAGGTGGTAATACAACAGGAAAACAGTTATTCTCAATCAAAGAGATGTAGTTAGGATTTATTTGGACACTATTATGCACTTCTAGTTTTGGGTTTTGCTCCTATGAGTAGACCATCTTTTCTAAAATAACTGTTCCTGTTGTACTACTGCCTACTGCCTACTGCTGCCCCATACTAACCAAAGCATATTAAGATTACAATTCATATACAACAAATGTTTTTACTCTCTATGAATAAGCAACTGATTTTGACTGGGTTACTATAAGAATATGGCTAGTAATGCGAGCTAGCTCACTTACACCTAAGGACTTTGTTTAAACTTGTATGTTGTTGCAAATGAGCTTGACCTGGAAATGTTAATTTTAACTGACACCAGTAATGATGTCTAGCAAGGTGACAATTTATTGAGACTGTAATTTACCATTGCTATTGCTAGTTTTGTTTTTGTTAGCTAGCAATCAGACAGCAGGGCACTTTTCTGGCTGCATGAGCTGAAATCAAGTTTGTTTTCTTCCATTCAATTAGCATAAACATTTTATTTATAGGCTAGTACTAATCACAATTTCCTGCTCATTGACTGTGTGTGTGTGTGCGTGTGTATGTGTGTGTGTGTGTGTGTGTGTGTGTGTGTGTGTGTGTGTGTGTGTGTGTGTTTACATGCCCTTAAGTATCCTGAATACGAGGCTTATCTCGATTTTGATCATATTCAGGATAAAGTGTAGAGAAATCAGGTTATTGATATCCCTGTTTACATGAGAAATACTAATATTCCACTGCTACTGATCATAACATTCTTCACAGTGTTATTACCCAGGATTCTAAAGAGCATAATTTTTGTGACTTGTGAAGCATATCCATCATAGCCGACTGAGGCAGACACTGCTGTTTCAAGGAGATAGAATCATTTCTCTCCATTGACCAAAACTCTGCCCTGACATCTCTGCTGGACTGATTGAGTGACATTGCATCATAAAAGCTGTAAGGTGAAAACATTTTAAAACCATGTTGAATGTTTAGCAGTGGCTGGAAACTGCTTGCAACAATATGAAACATTTGGCTCACGCCACTGCAACTCCTCTCTAAAATGGTCTCATCTCATCGTGAATCTTCAGTCTGAATTGGCCTTAAGGGATGTCAATCTAATAGGGAAATAGAATAAAATCCCACAAATTTCCCATTCGGTTTCACAAAAGTCTGTCTACTACCAGTCTCCTAAAAAGGCGTGGCAGCTTCAAACCCAATGTCATATTAATACAGGAAGAATTTCCTTATGAATTTAGTTACACTATATCACGTGAAGTCAACATATGCTTGAGCAGCAACCCAAAATCTCTTGTGTGTGTGTGTGTGTGTGTGTGTGTGTGTGTGTGTGTGTGTGTGTGTGTGTTTGAGAGACAGACAGAATGACTGAGAGTATACTGAGGGACACGCAAACAATTCCACATGCAGAGACAACCCCTTCTTGGCTCTATTCTGTTTTTGTTTAGTTAAAAGCACCTAGCTAATGGCTGTAACTGGCATACAGACTGTCTCAAGAATGCTACAGTAACTCCGTGCATGCAACCGTCTTACACAGTGGAAATAATTTTTTAAGAAAAAAGTAGGACTATTTTCTGCTTTAACAGCTGGTCTGTGTTAAATTAGCCTGAATGAATGCTTTTATTCCCTGAATGACCCTCTTATTCCCATAATAAGACACTGAAATTCCAAGATCTTCCTGTGTTCCCAGTGATCCTGAAAAATGTGAACACACAAACAGTCTCTTTCAGTGTTCTGTGTCTACAACAGTCTAGTTCATAGGCTGTCTCAGAGAGAAAAAAGAGTGAATTCTGACCTTTCTTCCAATAAACCCCAATTGTCAACTTGTCATTGGTTTAGGTAGAAAGCAAAGACACTGCATTGCTTGCTGGTGCTCAAGAAACTCCCAGAGGACAGTTGCAGTTGTTTACTCAAACTGTCAAATCAACCAAGGGCAAAAGGAAGATTGATAGATATCATACATACATACATACATACATACAGCACATACGCGCGCACACACACACACACACAAACAAAAGATTCTCATGAAGGCTCATGGCTACTAGACTAACTCAACAGTGGAAGCCTGACTGAAGTGGCTGTCTGCCTGGTGGCGTGGCATAGAAACATAGGCTCAGTAGGCTGAGTGGATGTTTTAATGAGTTGTGCTGGCCAAAGCCTGAAGAACAGAGGACATCTGCATCATTGTCTGGCACTGTAGTGACTGTGGCACAGCTGGCATTAGCCAGTGCCAAGAGCATGGGTTCATGTCCCAGTGAGTGGATAAAGGGGCTTTTCTGCTCAGCAGGGCACTCATGGATTCAACAGAGTCGGCCCACTGAGCAAGGTGTAGCATCACTGTATCAGCTTTTTCTGACATATGGGCTTGTAATGAAATTCCTGCTAATGGTTTGATAAGTAATACTAATTCAGGTCTAGCCTAGACTATATCATGGAAACACAGAACCAACCACTGTACCATGAAAACCCAATTTCAAACCTTTGTAAGAGCATGTTATTTATAAAATAGGAGTAGGAGATTTGCCAGTCAAACTAAGCAGCATGATTTTGCCAGAATGCACCAATGATGCACCAGTGTCTATCCCTGTGTCAGTGTCACATTGGTGATTCACTCAAATTCCCTATTTAGATTCATACAGGATAGTGCCTCTTGCAAAAGTTTGCAATCAGTAAAATATGCTCAAACCCAAACCTCCAGAAAATAAAATAAATAAATAAATAAATAAATAAATAAAACAAAAGAAGAGAAAGAGATTCAAAAAAGTGAGTAACATATCTGAGAAAAATGTTATATAATGAGCCTTTGATCTTCTCACCCTGTGGCAAAATGAGATCATCACACCTTAGAACATCTCTGGAGTGTAGGTGTATCTGAGCTGAGTAAAGGACTCAGGTGAGTAGGGGTTGGAGCCGTAAACATCACGATCTGAGATATCACACAGTGTTCCAGCTGGATAGCAAGTGCCAGGGAGTGGGTATAGAAGCAAGCTGATGTTCTCTAGGGCCCGTAAAGGCAGAGAACAATAGTGGAATCTATGAGTTCCAGATCTGTGTCCTTGCCAGGTCTGCTCTAACTTGTCCTGACCTGAAATTCCTATTTGATGCAGTTTCAGCTTTGTTTAATACCTGCAGAATCTCCACTAGAGAATCTAGTCATTGGAGTGACTACAAAGCTGGTAAATTAACCTAAAAACATTGCTTGGTGTGCCTTTAAATTTCAGAACAAGGTAAGCAAAAAGATCAAATCATATGCTTGAGCAGCAACCCAAAATCTGTGTGTGTGTCTGCGTGTGTGTGTGTGTGTGTGTGTGTGTTCAAGAGACAGACAGAATGAATGAGAGTATATTGAGGGACACGCAAACAATTCCAAGCAACAGTTTTTGTTTAGTTAAAAGCACCTAGCTAATGGCTGTAACTGGCATACAGACTGTCTCAAGAATGCTACAGTAACTCCATGCATGCAGCCCTCTTACACAGTGGAAATAATTTTTTAAGAAAAAAGTAGAACTATTTTCTGCTTTAACAGCTGTTCTGTGTTAAATTAGCCTGAATGAATCCTTTTATTCCCTGAATGGACCCACTCAAGACACTGAAATTCCAAGATCTTCCTGTGTTCCCAGTAATCCTGAAAAATGTGAACACACAAACAGACTCTTTCAGTGCTCGGTGTCTACAACAGTCTAGTTCATAGGCTGTCTCAGAGAGAAAAAACATTGAATTCTGACCTTTCTTCCAATAAACCCCATTTAAGAGCTAAATGATGGCAAAGGTTGAACTTAGCTTTGACCTGTGACTTCAGCTAAGACAGAGGGTATTTATTTCATAGAATCAGAAACTACGAAATACAAAGCTATGATTAAAATATCTATGATTGGCCATACAATTTAAGTGTTACAACATGTCCAACCTTTGAACAAGTTTCCAACATTTGAAGGCACACACACACACACACACAGACAAAGAGTGAGACATACACACAGATGTGCCTTTAATAACAACAACAAAACAAAATAATTTAAACAATTAAATAATAATAAAAAAGGGTATCCTGAACATCAAAGTCTCTGAATATAGCCCAACACATCAGAGGTCATGCACAAAGTTTCACTCACCAAAAGAGTTTGTTGAAAAAATGTTGATAGGGAATGGAGAAAACAGTGCTCTGAGAGAGTGAACAAAAAACATTCTTGACTCAGGTTAAGTAAACCTCAGAATTTAAAGAGTTTTCTACAAACCTATAGTAAATGATTGTAGAATGTGTGTTGTATATCTCATTTATGTGTATTTATGCTTTTGACATTATTGTCACATTATTACATTTATTACATTATACATTATTACATTTTGTTTTTCTTGTCTTGGACTCTGGCCATGTTCTGCCCCAGTTCCATTCTTTTCCTCCAGTTTTTCTTTCCTCTCGGCCTCGCTCTGTTACCTTAAAACACCCTTTAATATCAGCCAATTACCATGATGTATTGCTTTCATCGACAGCAAGCGGAAACGGCCCTTTTGGGGGGAGAATTTGATCAGGGCTGGAGAACATTACTTCCTCGGCTGCCCACTTGTTTGATAAGGTGGAGCCGGGCGTAACCAAATCAAAGGAGGCAGAGGAGTGAGTGAGAAAGATTGAGTGTCCTCATATCAAACACCGTGTACTCCCGCCACTTCAAAGGGCTGTGCAGACAGCGTGCCAGGCAGCCCAACAGAGGAGAGGCCAAGACCTCAGCAAACCTGCTCATATATCCTCAACATAACACCCATAACACCAACCCTCGCACTGGTGCCTCCAGACTAGAGGTCACTGAAGTTTATGGTAGTGAGTTTAATTACCTGTGACTATTAGTGATGCGCGGGTCGACCCGAAGCCCGCCGGTCGGGTGGAACGGGTTGTTTTTCGGGAGGAAAATTCAGTTTGGGTCAAAATCTCAATTTGACCTTTTCGTGTTATCTGTATCAGTTAATTGTTTTTGTGTGTGTGTGTGAGAATAAAAGGTTTTTCTTGTCTCTTCCCTGGTCTGTCTCATATTCACACAGGCCACACGTCAGAGACTGCAGCACCTCCCACCCATATAGCCTCCTATCAATAATTTGTGTAGTGAATATAATAACCTGCCATGCATTTCCTAACACTTATTCTGTATGCTATCTGTCTTTTACATACAGGGGTGGTGTTGCTAGCTATTTAAAACATTCGGGGCTATAGCCCAAAAGTTAGAGTGATTTTTATGTGGGGGTTCAAGGGTCTCTTACCCAAGAAATTTTGAAAATCGGGCTTATCAACATGCAATTTTAACGTAGTTTCAGAATGAAAGGAAAGGCCAATCGTCATGACACGTCGGGGGCATGCCAAGTAATTTGATGTTTACAATAAAGATAAGATAGCCTGTAAGAAAGTTAAAGTGCAGCACGTACACTCGCAGCTAAAACATGACAATTAAAATAGCCTAATAAACACTCTCATGCACCTAGACAATGTCAAGTGGACCGGGGTGATTTCACTGCGGGTCTCCTGAATCTGTACAAACTACCAAGCCATCACTGCTAGCACTGAATTTGCAACATTTTGCCACAAATGATTCTACATCTGCCCATATATGGTCACGTCAGCTATTCTTGCATTTTTCACTGGCAACAATGTTGCATTTGTGGCTCAATTGTAGACTCAATTCCTCTCTCTCTCCCTCAACACAAGTTACCAGAGGAACTGAGTGATATTTTTTGGTCAACATATGGCAAAATGTCTTTTTTAAACAGCACATCACAATGGGGAATTTTAGCAAGCAGTGGTATGATAGTGAACTATCTTCACCTTTTAACTTTAAAATATATTTACGGTCTGGCATTAGGCCTAATTTGATATTTTTCATAAATCTGCGTTTGCGTTTTAGTCGTTCGTCATTTTAGATTAGTTTTCCCCTAACTGATGTCCATACAGCTTTTGTTTACACCGCCAAATTCTTGACATTGTCTTCAACAAACAATATGGCTGAGCTGAGGGACAACCAAACAGCAGTGCAAGGTGCTCCTCTGCAAACTCCTTGCATAATCAGGCCTTACCATGTGTTTATCTCTAGGCTATTGCAATTCACAAAGTAGACTCACTGGTTTCTTTTTGATTTTCTCTCTCCGTTTTAGTGGGCTGGGTTATAAATCAGTGTGTAGTTTTGCGGGTGGGGCGGGTGTTAAAAATTCTTATACCGCACATCACTAGTTACTATTATTATAGCATGCTATTGTTAGTATACTTGAAATGGCTATTGTGTGTAGTTATAAATGTGTTCTTTCTCCAAACCTTTGCTTTGGAACGTTTTATGTGGACTAAAAGCTCTCAATAAATCATACTGGGATGGACACTTTTTTTGTGAGCTTGTATTATATGTATACAAACTTGACAAAAAAAAGCATAGCTCTCCATTTTTTTCTCTTTAATTTGCACAGTTGAGCTTTTAAACTTCAGAGATCTTTTTGCTCCACTTCTCTCATCCATTACGTCAGAGGCCTCTATAAAGACATATTATGCACCCTGAATATCAATTGGCAGTGAACATTACTCTCAGACGGTCACAGTCTACGACTTAATCAGGCAATTAGGATTCTGTTTCTCGCAGGCCTTGGCCCACACTCCAAAGCAGACAGTGTCAGCATGCACAGATAGACAGGAATATGCACAGATGTACACACACAGCAAGACAGCACTCACACGCGTGCACACACACACGCACAAACACTAGTATAATGATTTACTCACACAGTGTCTCATGGTCGTACACACACACACACACACACAGATGATGTGTGATGATGCACTTCTCTCTGTCTTGGCCCTACATACACGCACACACAGCTACACACACACAAACACACACATGCACACACTGCATAATGTAGTTGCCAACCATAATTTATTGCATTTCTTTCTGTGAAAGTGAAATGTGGAGTTCAAAGTGGATTGGCATCCTCTGATGACCTTCTGATAGTGTAATGCACAACACACACACACACACACATCAACTGGCACTAATTTGATTCAGTTGCTACAAATCTCAGCTCATAAATCAACAGGGTTTTCAAAAGCAGTCCTCTTGTGTCCTAAGCATAAAATCTCTCAAAGAGTGTGTCACAGTCCATACAAGAATGATGCCAAGAAAAATCATTAGAATTTTAGCTCAGTTGGCAAAGGGTATAAAATGTGGATTGAAATAATTGTCAGGCCTTTGGACTCAAACGAACCACTCAGACACACAAACAAAAAGACACACACACACACAAACTCACACACACAGAGTCAGAAAACACTAGATGCCCTAGATGTCTTTTTAATATGAGTGATTTTCTCCTGCGCCCGTTGCAACTATGTTTCAATCCTTATTAGAATGGCACTTCTCAAGGACAGCTTTGCAGATTATTCACCATTGTTAGTCATTCATCCTTTTGTGCAAAGAAAACATAAACTCACCCCCTCCACCTCACCCCCCAAAATAAATCAATGCTAATGGCACCAAAAGAATAGCCTCTAATGATTGTTGTCTCAGTGTGACAGCAAAAACAGCCTAGCATGCATAATCAAACTTGGCTCGTTCCATAGACATGCAGGTCTAATTGGATCCTTTTGTTTTGTTGATTGAGAATTATAAACCCACTTCACTCTTTACAATCGTCTGTAAGCGAACATGTGTGATGTGCCTGTAATTATCTACTGGTCATGCGTGCTTTATAATCATACCAAATGGAGTCATGGTTGGCCCTGCGTTCTGAATAGTCTGTTATATATACTGACCCCTGACATGTATTTACTCAGAAGGGAGTGGACATAATTGAGAGAGTTTCATAAAAGAGATCTACATTTCCACGGGCAATAGCTGGAGTTCACCCAGTGTCACGTTGATAGAGTGTCACAGATTGTTTCATTGCCTCTCTCTTCACAGCTTGCTGTCAATCCTGTCCAACAGAGAGAGGAGGATGAGAGACTGGGGAAATTTTAACACTGAAGAAGAAGGAAGAAACTTTTGTATCAGTCTGCCTGCCCACTTGCATTTTCTCACATTTGCCTGTTACATTACATTTGTGTGGCTATTTAACAGCTGAAGGCCGTAGAGTTCTCACTGAAACCGTCTCAATCCATTAGTTTCAGAAGCAAGGCCAGAGAAATGCAAGTGCCTGACAATACATATTAAAACCAGACATCTTCGGGAGGTGAGGAAATTAAAGGAGTAAAAATCTGCCGCCCGGTGAAAAATAAAGAAATAAAAAAAAAACTTTGGTGTCTAAGTGTGTGTGGCTGTGCCAGTGAAACACGACCAAGCACCACTGAAATGATCATTGCAAGTGATTAAAACACACACACACACACAGACACACAAAGACACCCAAACACAAGACCTCTTCTTTCTTTTCCCCAGGCTAAGTTGCTTGTTTTCACAAGAGACATCTTGAGGAGATTAGGTAAATTCACAACTCCCCCACCCTTAAACACACACAAACACACACACCACACACAGAGATATTTATGCACATGTCTATCCCAGTTTATGATGCTCTCAGAAGCCATGTTTAAGATATGATTATTTAGCAACAGTCTGTCGCTTTGCTGGTGGTAAAATTAACATTGCCTAGGGTGCCGGCACATTGCCAGCAATTGCTCTGCAATATATCGCCAAGCCATTTACATCACAAACACACGAGAAGGGTGAGCTATTGTTTCACAGCTCATTGATTTCCAGTCATTCTATTTTTCCCAATCTTGCTTGAGGAAACAAGCAAATTGGTTTATGACAAACTAAGTTCTACTGCAGGGAGAATGGAATCCTTTGGAGACTAGAGAGAGGGGGAAAAATGACAGTTAAGTACACTAAGAAACACGGATGAGTTGCTAAATAGATCTGGAAAATGGAAAAAAACATGCAACGTACTGGACTAATTGTCAGTACAGGTAATCACACATGTTAAAAATCCCCTTGACTGTACAAACAGCCTCATTTACTAAATTCATTTAGGCACATTACTGTGTTGTTGGCAGTAAATGGATTGCTTTTAGCAAACAGCTATGCATTTCCAGAGCTTATTTATGTCCAATAATAGACCTTAAAAAAAAATCCATCGCTTATTAACTGTGCTGGCTCAGTCAGTATAGACACAGACGTCTCACTTGAGGCGAGCTTCTCTGATTCTTGCCTGTGTCTGAGACTGAGGCTGCCCATCCAGTCCAATACATTGTGTGCATCTCCTAAGTAGCTTCGTCAGCAGTCCTCCGTTGCTCTCCGAGCTGTGCACCTGTCTTTGTTATCTTCATCATCACCTTGTGATGGTCCTCACTGCTTCATCCCAGGTGGGCACAGGCTGTCAGAAGGAGTTTAGATCTCTTTGCCAAGCTTCTTTCAATATGTGTATGACCCCAGCTCTCTGCTTTGTGCACTTGCTGAAGTGGGAAAAAAATACCAGTTTTGACTCTGAGGAAGATGCTGGGCATTGAAACAACGTCATTTGTGTCATTTGCACCTAATAAAAGGTCATAAAAATACTCTGAGTGCCGTTCCGTTCTTTCCCCTGGTTTACACTACAGAAGTGACCCAGGACCTGTCACTTAAAAAAAAAAAAACTGTTGAGTTGCAAAACAAGGGTAGCCTGGGTCAACTCAGTCTGCACCCCGATTGAGAGAGCCTCTCTGGAATCCTGTCATTCACCTCTTATTTCCAGGGTCATAACCAGCATAACCAGGAGATATCCAGTGTGAATCAATCCATAATCCTGTTGTTTGAGTTCACTAAGTGAATGGGGCACAGTAGCTTACATTCAGTTTCATTTTGCTATGCCCCATTCAGCTAACATCAGCTTGTTTTTCGGTTGATGTTTGCATCAAATTTTCTGGTTCTTTTTCCTACAGACAGCATTCAGAGGCCTTGAACAGTAGGGCTATTGACTGATTCACACCATATTTCTCCTTTACTTGCCCAAATTCTTCAGAAGTGCCGCAAATGTATAATAAACGTAAAATAAATAAATAATAGTCAATAATAAATCCAGTTGTTTACTCCGTTTGAAGGAAAATATGTGCATGACGCAGATGCTTTTGTTGGCATTAGTAAGGAAAGACCAATCCTTGGTGGCATTAATCAGATTTTAATTGCAGTGAGCGCCATAGCGAGAGTGAGTGTTATTCCTCAGTCCAGGAGATGGTAACAGCCATCCCGAGGCTGTCCTGTAAGACATTTCAATGACTCATCTTGCAATTATAGTTTTGTTTTTCATAAAGACACAAACAGCTGTAAGACAAACAATAGGGGGATTGTAATATAACACCAACATCTGATTAACTCTCTGTACACAGAGAGACGTTGTGGAGGTACTACCAAGTAAAAAGGAAATGAAATCAGCTGTCTGACTACTAGATCACAAAACATCACCTGACATCAAGCTGTAGCTTTGTAGCTCATCTGGGATGGGGTTGTTAGGGGGCTGTCCTACTCAGGCATGGGTTTATGTGTGAGATGCATGTGTGTGTGTGTGTGTGTGTGTGTGTGTGTGTGTGTGAGGCCTCTCATATCACATCAGGTGGTGATCATACATACACACACACATACACACACACACAGGAGCTTATGTCTGGAGGGGTCTGAGACATCAGGTGCTTATCTTTTCCTGGACAGAGAAAGCGAGAGCGAGAGTCATCTACGGTCTGACTTCTGTCTGCTGTTTATCAGGTGTCTCCACCATAAACATGGTTTCCCTCCATGCCTGGTGGGCCAGCTCAGGCAGTTATGTGATATACTAGATGATACGCTGCATGCCTCCAGCCCACCACACTCCTCTCAAATGTGTGAATGTAGTGTTATATTGATTTATCATATATTATTTATTGATTTGATTACACCATACATCCACTGCATTAGATTCATTTTTCAAAATTAGATTATTCCTCATTTTTCAATTTTGTAGGTGCAGTATAGGATGTTGTCATGTAGGCTGCAGGGAAATCTAATCCAATTTAGCTTCACCCACATCTGCTTCCCCTTGAAAATGAAAGCAGAAATAAAAACCCAAATGTATTTTCCCTGCATAGCAAGCCTCCTTTAGTGCTATGGGGACCATGTCATTTAGCTAATCTAGATCTGTGTCAAAAAACACGTCATGTGTCACGTCAAATTCAGTGATCTCCATAAGGAATCACCAGACCTCCTAAAGGAATCATCAGAACTCCTAAAGAGTCTGTCTATAAAGTGTTGGAATCACAACCCTGTGTTATCTCTCCTGCCTCTGTTTATGTTGTTGATTTACGCTGTTTGTGCCCTCTTTCCCTTTCTCTCTCTGTCAGGTGACAGAATGCCCAGATGGATGCAGTTGTGTGTGTCAGGTGTCTGTGTGTGTGTGTGTGTGTGTGTATATGTGTGTGTGTGTGTGTGTGTGTGTTGTCACGAACACCTCGGCTCAGAGGGTTCATCGGGAGACTGACATCATCGGGCAACGTTGAACATAATTAGCTGCAAAGGTTATTTTAAATTTTTTAATGAAATATCTAAATTGTATGCTTTCTCATGCTCTGTCTCTTGGACACTCGCCCATTGACTCTGATGTTACATGATCAGGACAGAGGTTTAAACCAAAAATGGCAATGCTGTTTTTAGGCCGTTGGACTGAAGCAAGCATATAATTTACAAAGTATAGTTACTTTGTGTCGAATAACTGTCGAATAAAGTGTTACTGTGTGTCGAATAACTGTCGAATAAAGTGTTACTGTGTGTCGAATAAGTGTCGAATAAAGTGTTACTGCGTGTCGAATAACTGTTGAATAAAGTGTTACTTTGTGTCGAATAACTGTCGAATAAAGTGTTACTGTGTGTCGAATAAGTGTTGAATAAAGTGTTACTTTGTGTCGAATAACTGTCGAATAAAGTGTTACTGTGTGTCGAATAAGTGTTGAATAAAGTGTTACTTTGTGTCGAATAACTGTCGAATAAAGTGTTACTGTGTGTCGAATAAGTGTTGAATAAAGTGTTACTTTGTGTCGAATAACTGTTGAATAAAGTGTTACTGTGTGTCACATAACTGTCGAATAAAGTGTTACTTTGTGTCAAATAACTGTCGAATAAAGTGTTACTGTGTGTCGAATAACTGTTGAATAAAGTGTTACTTTGTGTCGAATAACTGTTGAATAAAGTGTTACGAAACATTCTTTACCTTCTTCATAATATTAAATTAATAGTAACATTCAGCATCTACATATGAATCTGTGAAGCTGTGTGTGTGTGCGGTTGGCCACTCTAGTCTGGTTTATACATGTTTCCATGACAAGATGTATCCATGCAGGCCAAATGGTTAAAACTCCTCAATGATTTTGTTATCTGTAATTGATTACTGTAAATTTTTAGCTCTTAAAATACAGTATTTCCTCTGATAAATAATAATATCAGTGGTAAAACAGTAGTGAGATATCCTTGCGGGCATTGTAAATACACAGTGTTACCGTAATCAGAGGAGACGGCTTATAACCCAGAAATGGCATGTGACACACCCAAGTGTGATATGTGTGAGGTTCATTACCTTAGCTGGCAGGACTTAGTTTTGGAGTTGAATATTTTGATATTATATTATTACTGTTCAACCAGAAAGATTTAGAGGCAGAAAGAACATTAACCTAAATATTTAAATTTCTTTTAAAAAGTGGTGAAATTCATTGACATAAAATAAAAGTCTTTGGCGTAGGCCCCATCCTCGGTCCAGTTCAAAAAGTGGACCCTTGCAGATCCTGCCAGAACAGGATGGTGATGAAAGGTGAAGTCTACCCCTGCACTGAAGGCGAGGGAGGGAGTATCGAACAGGTGGTGGTTGGGGAGGGAGGTGGAGAACTTCAGCATCACGGCTCCTAAAAGCAGCAGAGAAGGTACAAAAGCCAGCTTCCTTCCATTTATGGCACAGTACAGTAGTAGATTAGACAAGATGAACTGTAGCTTAGAGCTTGCCTTGAGGGTAAGCAACATAAGGCCATTCACTTATTTGTTAACATGAGTTGTCTTTAAAACTGGTTTTGTTTTAACGAAGAATTCAGAGGATATCAGTGGCATCTAGTACATGCTGAATTTCCATATGCAAGGTATGGAGTATCTATATGTGTGTGTGTGTGTGTGTGTGTGTGTGTGTGTGTGTGTGTGTGTATGTGTGTGTGCATGGGTATGTGTGTCTGTCACTCTGAGTGTGTTTCCACATCATGATAATGTGCTTCCGACGCAACAACTTACATTCATCAGATCTTCCGTAACTGCCTGTCTTGTCTTGTCCCAAGAGGCCATTACATTGATTTATGAGCAGGCCGCATCGCTACCAAAATAAGGCTCACTTTTTCGTTCACTCAATTCAGATCACACTGGCTCCCTTGATCCAGGTCCAGCATGGATAGGAAAGCAGGGGAGGGCATATGTCACATCACTTTAATCTCAATTCCAAACAAAAAGTCTGTTTGAACTCTCCCATCCTCTGCAGTCACTCTGAAAACTAAAACAGGTATGCTTTCGTCTGAGCAACCTGAGTTTCCATAATTAGTTTCTACCGTGTTAATTAATTCAGTCCCTTACTGCAGTGATAATTATATTCCAGAGGCTAGATAGTGTGGAGTCTATGCTAAGCTATCTCCATCCAGCTAAGCTTGGGTGTGATCATTTGCCAAGTCAGTCGGCGGACGAGAACCAGACCAATGCCTTTTATGTGTGTGCTCTAATATTTGTAGGCCTATGCATGTACACGACAGCTGGCAGAGAGGTTATGATGGAGTGCATAGAGACCATTCGCAGATAGGTTTCACCCAACCATCACTTCCCAAGAGCTTTGTTAAGTTGTCTCAACACGCAGTATATCTGATCAAAGACTCAAACACCTTTCAAGATACGGACTCCTTCCTGTTGGCTGAAAAGATGTCTATTTCAGGCAATGTAGAATTAGGCTGCAGCAATGGGAGCTTCTCTCCACACCCACAAATTCACTACGGTAAGACAAAGACAGATATGTGCAGATATTGGCAATATATAGCGACAAGCCAAGCCGTGTTTGTCATTGGTCTTCACTTGACAGGGTATGGACATGCATTGATTGTAAATAGCCACTGGTTTTACACTAGACATGGTGTGGACATGCATTGATTGTAAATTGCCACTGGTTTTACACTAGACATGGTGTGGACATGTATTGATTGTAAATTGATGATGCATTTCTGTGCTAGAAATGTAGTCTTTCATGCATGCTACAAATTCAATCTCTGGTGTGCCTCTGACAGAGACAGATAAAGCTGTCAGGTATGTGAATGGTTGCATAAGACAGAACTTGCTGTCTTTCCTCATAAAACTCTGTATCAGTCTTGTTTTTTTTTCCACTAACTTATCCTGAGATGAAAGCACTGTATTCCACACCCAGGATGCTACTGAAACCATTTGATCTGGTTGGGAACCACCACCGAGGGGGACTATATCTCTCATATCGCTGGTGTACTCTGCCTCTGCCTCTTTGTCCATTCTTCTTAATCGGGCTTCAAGACAAAATGGCATCTGTGAATATAGTCTCTCCATCGAAGCGTTCCCTCCAGCATGCTTCCTTGTTTCCCATGCATTATTAGTTCAAGTACATTATTGTCTGCATACAAGCAATTATACAGTGCAAGGAACTGTTAAAAAACTCATGCATGAACAAAATGACAATCTCCACTTTTTTTGGTGACACAGTGGTTTTGGGTTATTAAATCTCTCTATATTCATAACCTTGTCAAACACTCTGGCTTGCATGGAGTGCACTTACTTCTAAACCCATTTGCAAACGATTGTGTGTGTGTGTGTGTCTGTGTGTTTGTGTGTGTGTATGTGTGTGTGTGTGTTTTGTGGGAGGGGGGCACAATGTAATTTTTTTGCTTCTTTTTCTCGACCCCTATATGAAAATCTGCATCTGTGTTTAAAAAGCCTTCTTCACTGTTTGACTTCCTTTCTCTCAATCCACTTCTCCCTCGGTATAAAACTCAAGCCATAAGAGCCCATTAGGCCAGTAACCCGATACCTGGACACGCTACACCAGAAACAGTTCTTCTGGGAAACTAAGCTCCACTTATTGGTCTCTGACTGCGTTATTCTGGTGGTTAAATGTCAGCCCCATTACTGCTTAGTGCCTCTCTCTCTCTGTCTTTCTCTCTGCTTTCCCTCGTCTCTGTCTCTCTCTCTCTTCTCTCTCTCTCTCTCTCCAGCCTCTTAGCTGCATCAGAAGGCACCAAGCAGCAGAAAGGCATAGGAGCTTATTGCCTGGAGCAGATCCCTGTGTTTGAACTTTGGGGCCACTGCTCCACTGCTGGGAAATGAGTCAGTCATGTATGCCATTACTGCTGTCACGAACACTGTCTGCTGCTCAGCTTGGGGTGCATTGTGTGAAAACAAGGCTGAGACAGAGACAGGGTCCACACTCCCAACACACACTCAAAAAAATGTATTTATTTAAACATGCAAAAAAAAAAAGATTGAGAAATAACTAGTCTGTTTAGACAAGTAATTCTTTGATGTCTGCAGGCATGGTTACCCCTTTTTATGCGTGACGTGATGGAGGTGGGCTTCACTGGTGTTTTGTCTGTCTCCTCTCTGCAAATGCCATCAGAATAATTGGTCTGATTGGCGGTAGGTCTGTCCAATAGTGTACAGAGGCACTTTGATCTACAGTAAGTTCATTGATTTTGCCACAGGGAAGTGGGAGATTACAACAAACTTTCCAGAACAAACTCAAACTCAGATGGAGGCAGTCATGACAACCCAGCTAGAAGAAAACAACTGTTCTGATGTAATGCCAAAATCACCATGTGTGACTCCATATTGCTCTGCATTGCTTCTTTAAGATGTAAATCAAGTATGTTTACAAATGTAGTTTGATTTGTGACCCATGGTCAATCATCAATGCATCTGGTGACTGTCCGTTGCCAATAACTACCATGGGTAGCAGCAGATTTGAGACTGGAGGATATAGTTAGGTTCATGACCAGCTTAAGCTTTCCTTAACAGATGACAATGAGAAATAAGCTTCCATGCTGGAACGCACTGCTTCATGTTGTGCCTAACAACCCCCATTAGCTGTACAATCCTCATATACCACAGCCTCTTATAGCTTTTTGCTAACAATAAGCAACACAATGCAAACAATGTGTTGCATATATGCTACCGTATATGCAACACAGTGCAATATTCCTCAGTCTGCACAGACATACAGTAATGATATGGTTATGTTTAAGTTGTTAAGTTGCGTTGTGTTGACAATGACAGTACAGTCAGTTAGGATAGTCTTTGTGGTAAAACTCTGGCACAGCACCATACGCACTCTGTAATACTGTGTGCCTCCACTATAGCAGATTCATTGAACTGAAACGATCTGTTCAACAGTCACTTAAAACAAAAGTGAAATTGATCTAGCAAAATCGATTAAATTGTTAGGGAGAGACTTTTTTTCTTCTTCTTCTTGACACCACGCGATTAACAAATCCAGTACCATGCAGAAACTCTACAAGGTGTGAAGAATGTAAATTTAATCAAGATATGAAGCACTCTAGACTCCTATCTATGTAATTGAGACATGGCAGGTTTTGCATTTTGTCGAGTTATTTGTCATGCTGATTTGAGAGGCCTTCAACAGAGATATCTTTTTACACAGGAGATGAGTGTTAAAAGCAATACTGGCTTGTACAACACCCAAATAATAGCTCTACAATTCCCACTGCAGTGATGGGTGTTTCAAAGCCATTTACAGACACCATTTTCCATTTTATTCTAACAAAATTGGGGCATTTGATGCACTATATATACATTTTGTTTCTGATTTACCCAGGGAAACACCCACCCACGCGCGCACACACAGGCAGATGTTTATCAGGGTTGGTGAACAAGCAAGCAATCACTACTCCTATATTTCAACTTAGCTTTTACCTGAAGCACCTCCCAGTGCAATTTAAACTCAGCTTAGGCTGGTCTGTTTGTGTGTGTGTGTGTGTGTGTGCGTGTGTGTGTGTGTGTGTGTGTGTTGTGTTTGTTTATAAATGCTCTTTGGAAAAAGACCCCTTAGCATTGTTAGCTCAAAAAAACATCCAGAAACATAGTGTAACACACATACACACACATACACAACACACACACACACAAACACACACAATGCTGACTGATTGGACAGCAGTTGACGTGGAGGTATATCCAGTGCAGACAGGCCATGAATCACTTCTAAATCTGGATATGATCTAGGGATGGGCAATATGGCCTAAAATTGCAGTATAATTTCAAGCATAGACAGTATGAGGTATATATAGAGAGATATACCTCAAATAACTTTAAAATACAATTTTAAATGTGCAGTATTGATCAGGAGAGACATAGACGCAAGTTGTACTTTTCTCCAAAAATAATGAGCTAATTCATTGATTTCAGTGTTTTGAGCCCAAAATAATATGAAGGTGAACCCTCTAACATCAATCTCCAAGATGAGTCAAACTTTGTCTGGTCATATCAGTACTAACTAAAAGCAGAGTACAAATTAGAATACAAACAGAACAAAATTAAATAAAAAATGTCAGACATTTATATTAAAAACAGGATTTTTATAAACAGGATTTTAAAATGAAAAATACAAAATACAGAATTAATAATTAAACTACAGGAATCTGTAAATAATTGCAAAGCGGTTTATCATAAAAATCAAACAAAAATATCCCAAGATGTTCCTGAGATCCCTTGATACAGGGAGCAACTAAGGAATATTTAAGCCAGAGGAACATGCCCTTCTTGACAAATGGATGTTTCACTCAGGCACCACAAAGACACGCACCACAGAGCTCTCAGTCACTCAGTGCACCTGACAGTTTTATGTAGGGAGATGGCCACACCTGCTAATACTTTTCAACCACACTTTAATTGGAAATGACTAGGACATGGACAAGTAACAATGCCATGGTAAAGAGAGCGTACATTAGGCTACCATATTTAAATTACCTGAAAATGGCAGGGTTCGCATAAGACTTGTAAATCAACAAAAACGCATGCATTTATCTGCGTGAATATGGAAGATAATAGATAGGACAGGCGGATATTCTTTGCTACATGCTTCCATGATGGTTAATAAAGTCTGGGAAAAGTATACGTCTTGTGTTTGTACTTGTCAGTGTTAGTTCGAAAGTGAATGCCTTGAAATACATATAATCTGAACTGTGCTATTGTGGTAGGCTGGTATAATACAAATCTCTACAGTTGGTCAAATTTATATCGTATATCATTTATACCTACCAGCCACCCCTAATATGATATTTCAGAAAAGAAAAAGCGTCCTCTGCATCCGTAAACAGTTTCTTTTGGCTGCAAATGCACTCTGAGTGGAAGAGTGGAGAAGTAAAGGAAAGAGTGGAAAACACAGGGAAAATGCTGGAAAAAATGTCGATTTCTTGATGAAAGTGAGACAGATGGCACACAACTTAAAAGAGAGTAAACATAGGCTCTGACAACAAGCGAGGATGATTTGTTCACACACTCTGAGGTGTATCTCTTCAACCCTAAACACACATGCAAAGACACACACAGACATACACACACACACACAACACACACAGATATCACCATCACAAACATGGCACGTACCAACAAAGTGTGTGTGTTCCCTCAGTAGATCTCACCCCACCCCCACACACAGACAACAAACCTCTAACTCACACGCATGCCTCAAATACATACACACAACCACACACACAAACACAGACCAATACTATCCCCCCACATTCAAAACTTCACAAAAAGACAAAAAGTCTTTTAGAATGTAGACCCTAAATCCCACATCCTGGAAAACAGAAACCAAAAAAAAACAAGAAAAAGAAATTAAATATGGCAGCACTTGTGCAGTATTCCTGGCACCAATAACACAAACAGGTATGTCAAGACTCATTAGCAAGTGATGGTAAATAGGGGGGGTCTGTTGCCTTGCTGTCTTCTCAATCAATTTGTGAAGCCAGGCGTCATCCGGAAGGTGAGGATGAGACTGCAGTCTTGTCGCTGTCATGTAAGTGGGGCTGATTAGTATGCCCTAGGGGGACGAGGAGAGAGACAGAGGCAGAGAGAGAGAGAGAGTAATGAGGGTTGGGGGATGAGAGACAGCATGTGTGCAATGGAGAGATGGAGGAGGGAGAGAGAGAGATGGATGGCAAAAAGAGAGAGAAAAAATGAAGAGCAAGATAGAGATCAGAGGGACAGAGAGTGCATTATGAATGTAGGGGTGTGTGTGTGTGTGTGTGTGTGTTTGTGTGTGTGAAAGAGAGAGAGAGAGACAGAAAGGTATATATATATATATATGTATACATACATACATAAAGTGAAAGTTAAAATGAGAATGAAATTGACAGACTGAAATAAAGGCTTATATATACAGAGAGACAGTAGAGGAGAAATAGAAAACAGAGGAAGACAGAGAAAAACATAGAGAGAACTGAAACAAGTAAAAAGGCATGCAGAGAGTGAGTATATAAAGTGAAGAAAAGACTGAGAGAGAGACCTACAAAGAGAAAAAGAAAAGGAAGAGAAAATGAATAGGAGATCAAGAGACAGACCAACAGAGAGAGAGAGAGACTGAAAGAGAAAGAGTTGGAGTAAAATGGCATGTGGTGCTATGGCTGCGCTATCAGAAGCTAATGAGGCTCTTAATGAAGTCCGGGGGCATTTTTACGGGCGGTGAAGCTGAGAGGGGGAAGGCGGCGAGGGCGAGACAGTGGTGGTACTTAGAGTAGCAGTGATGCTACTCGGGTGGTAACTGCTTCTAATCCTACAGCCTGAAGCTGACTGGAATTGATAGACACACTCCGCTCCCCTTACTCTCCTCTTCTCCTTCTTTTCCCTCCTCTTTTCTCTCTCCTCCTCTCTGCTCATCTCTATTCTGATCCATCGCCAGGATTTGGCCACAATGCCAGCAGGTAACCACCATGCCCCTGTGAGCGCCTCGCGTTGGCATAGCAACCACTGGGAATGATTTCTATCATCTCTCTCTCTCTCTCTTTTTCTCTCTTGTTTCTTTTGATTTCTTTTTTTCTAGCAGTTTATAAACTTCTTTTGTTTGTTTTTGAGATGTCGAGTGTGTTTGATGCAGTCGGGTATAACCACACCCAAATTCACTGTCCAGACCACACCTGCCCTTGGAGATTATGGTTTCATTGCATCCTAATAGCCCTGGAGATTCTCAGGCTCATATCGAAACCACTGGACCACACAATACTGACCGGTGGAACTGAAGTTGGAAAGAAGAAGCGCATCCAACCAGCTAGAAGGAAGTGTCCAAGGTTCCACAGCTATGAGGGACATAGACACACACACTCACATTCCACGAAAGGAGAAGAAGAAAAAAATATTCTCCCATTTTGTTATTACAAGAAGAGAGGTAATGGTTTTGTTTATTCCAAGTTTCCTGGTGAGATACAGTGTAGCATACCGTGTGTGTGTGTGTGTGTGTGTATTTGTCAGTGCAGACTAGGCATTGATCTGAAAATAAAGCATAATGATAGACATTAGTTTGTACATGTGTACGTGGTGTCTGTGTGTATGTGCGTGTGCGTGTGTGTGTGTGTGTGTGTGTGTATGCATATGTGTGTGTGGGGTGTGTGTATTGACCAGTGGGCATTACCTCATGTCTCCACAACCCTCATCTCATTACACACGAGACATGAGACATACTGCTGTTTTCCCCACTCTTCACTCTCCCTCATTTCTCTTCCTGTCCTCTCTCTCTCCCTCCCTTATCACTCCCTCTCCTCTATTGCCTTTCTCCCTCTATCTCTCTCTCTTTCTGTCCAATTCCCATTGCCTGTTTCCCTCTGGTTGGTTTTATTTGTGTGTCGTCCTTGATGCGTCAGTAAGCCTCCTCTCCTCTCTCCATCCATCTCTACCTCTGTCCTCTTTTTCTCTTTTTCCCTCTCTCTCTCACTGCCTCCTTCCATCCATTCAGAGTGTTTACATAAATCACAAACACCACAATTAAACTCACTCCCAGTGCAATCTGCTCCTATCGGAGGGCCTTCGCTCACCTCGGCTCACCAGTCCTCCTCTTCCTCCTTCTCCTCTTCCTCCTCCTCCTCCTCCTCCTCCTCGCCTGTTTGATGGGCTGCTTTATGTCCTCCTCTTATCTAGAGCTCCCTGGCCGTCTGGCACTGAGGGGATGGGGGACAGGGAATGAGGACAGGGAAGGAGACGAGGACACAGACAGACAGAGAGAGAGAGAGGGGGAAAAAGAGAGAGAGGGCAAAAGAGAGAGAGAGAGAGAGAGTGGCAGAATTAAACCCAGTTCTCCAGTGGCAAGAGGCTTCCGTGGCGACCAAGCGTGAAGGTTACAGTGGCTCATGTCTAAATGTTTATTTATTTATTTATTTATTTCAAAGCGCTCAAAATGGCCGCCAAAGTTTCCCACTGTGAATAATGCTGTCATTTGTTACAGCTAGACAGGAAGGGCAGCAGAGACGGGTCAGGCGGTGCAAGCTGTCACCCATTTGTGCTCCAGACGTGTGGAATGAGGAGTGAGATTACAGCTCTGGAACAGACCTGGCTTAGAGATGACATTTGCCAGAGCCTTTGCCAGACAGATTG
>PYXC01000452.1:1365000-1392500 GCA_015244755.2 Tenualosa ilisha | reverse complement strand
CCGGCTGGGGATCCTAGCTGCTGCTGCTGTTAGCTGTTGGTGTGTGTGATACTGAGGGGGAGCAGAGGGCTGCAGAGTGCATCCAGAGAGAGGCTACAGGGAGGCAGTGGGATGGGATGTGGTCCTATGCCGTGGAAAGAGAATTATCATCAGAAAGGGTTTTTATTTATTTTTTCCACCCCTACTCACCACACAAGAGAGATGAGAGTTAACCAGACCAATTAACTCCATTAGAAGCTAGAGAAGAAACGAGAGAGAGAAAGAGACAGAGAGACAGAGAGTGAGAAAGAGAGTGAGACTGGCATATATGTCTGTTGTATTTGATTGGTGAAGTAAAAGTGAGGGGAGAAAGAGAGAGAGAGAGAGAGAGAAATTGGGACGTCTGTCCACTGGATGTGATTGGTGGAGAGACAGAGTGTGAGAGAGAGTAATTGGTGTGTTTTGGTGAGTTATGTTTGGAGTAACAAGCCTGCTGGAAGGGCAGGGTTGCTGTGGGTGTGGAGGGCTGATGTCTCTGGTGAGGCTGTGCCATGGGTCCGGTAATGGATGCTCTGTGCACTGAGCTCTACATGAAAGAGGGATGTTTTCATAAGTGCATTAGCCCACCGCTGAGCACGGAGAGAGAGGGAGTACTGTTGACCTTCAAGAAGCTGTTAGACCCATTTTTTCGCTCTTTCTTTCTTTTCCTCAAATGGTTGTTGTTGGATGCATGATTCCATTTCTCATGCACACACACATACACACACGCACACACACACACGCACGCACGCACACATGTGCACACAAACACACCCGTAGAATCACACAGTAATGTTGAAGATGCAGATCACGATCAAGCAGCATATTAATTATGCTGTGTGTTTGTGTGTGTGTGTGTGTGTGCGTGTGTGGTTGTGAGTCCTCTTCTCTCCAGATGTGGTTATGCCACCAATCCCCACCAATAATGTATTTTTATGTATTTGTATGTACAGCATTAGTAGTCTTATGTATTATCCAGCTTATTTGGAAATCACAGATGTAATTGAACAATTTTCTCTTCTGCTGCAAGAAAAGTCAGGCTGATGCATTGGGTCTATTTATGCTGTAGCTAAATCACAAGCTACACTCTCACACACAGACAAACAATTCTGCCTTTGCTCAAGAAGAACACTTTTCCGTTCACACCATGAGATTTTATTGGGGGCTATTCTCTTCATGTTAAGTGCCGGGGAGAGAGAACAGCCTAAGCTCTTCTCAGTGAGTGCAGGAACACAATAATCTCAAAACAATAAATAGCTGGAGTTAGCTGGAAATAGCTGGAGTTACAACTGTTGAACTGTTGTCAGAGACAATAACAAACCCTAAAGTGGGGAGGTGGGGGGATAAGGCAGTTGGGAAGCCTGGCATCAACTGGCAGTGAAACGGCTGGGGATTTATGAAAGTGACTCATGTTTTCTTTTTTTTTTTTTCTTTTTTTCCTGCTCACCCTCCTATCTGCCACCAGAGTCAGCGACACACATACAGCTCTCTCAAAGGCAGCCCTGTCTTCTGCTGGGACAGGTGCAGGGATGGGTTGGTCCTGCTCCTGTGCTTCCTGACTCTATTACTATTGACTTGTTTTATGGCTACATGCTGTAGGATGCTTTGGCCTCTTTATGTGTTCAGCCCAGGAGAAAACAGGAATGTTAGCTAAGCCTAGCTTAACAGATATTTGATATCAGAGAGGACATTGCTTCCAGTCTTTGTACTTGGGTGGGTCACAAATGAAAGGTTAGATTTTCACCATACTTTCAGGTTAACCTTATTTTGGCAGATGATGAAAACAGATACATATATATTACACAGTAGTGTATTTGCATTTGTATTGTTATAGCTGTTTCATCTGTAGACATTTACCCCTTGATACACACGCAGTTGTTGGTGAGTGCACTCTCTCGTCGTCTTCCCAGCATCCCTCAGGAGGGACGTGTAATGGTCCTGATTGTCTCATGCTGTAGAAGTATCAAAGAAGCCTCTGTGAGACCTGAAAAACCTATGAGTGTGGGCGCAGACATCAGACATCAGATCCAACTCAAAGCACTATGCTTTGGCATGGGCGCCCAGCACAGCTGACAGAAACCTATAGAGGTCCCCGCCCCCCCAACACACACACCCTCCTGAGATGAACATAGCTCTCAAACAAGAGCTCAAGGACAAGTAAGACCTCATTTTCTACCAGCCCTACAAGCACTTTAGCACTAAAGCAATTTTCTCCTACCACGTGTGTGTGTGTGTCTGTGTGTATGTGTGTGTGTGTGCACATTCATGGATGTGTGCGTATGTTTGTGTGTGGCCATGCATGTTTGTGTGTGTGTGTGTATGTGTGTGTGTGTGTGTGTGTGCACACTACAAGGCACTGTAGGTTATTGGGTTCACTCTGTAATAGGACCCTGGATTGCAGGATCTGCTGAGACTTAAAGATGTATTTTCTTTCCAGAGAGAAAGTCAGAAATGACGAGGAGAGAAGGAAGATAAGAGAAGAGGGAGAGAAAGCTAGAAAGAGATACCACTAGCTCCGAGGTCATTAGCCACAAACATTAGCTTTGTGCCTCCTATGGGACTTCATTATGGGAAGGCTCAAACCCAGCCACAGAGAACTAGACACTTCATCCTTTATGCATATATAGAGATTTTTTTGTTTTATTTTATATAAAACTCCACACACCATAAAAATTACATGTACAAAACTATAAGATTTTGGAATTGAGTTATGTACAGATACAAAAGAAAAAAAAAGCCAAATAAAAAGTGACTGACCCCAAACAAAAGAACAAAAAAAAAAACCAAAACAAAACAAAAAAACAAATAAAAACAAATAAAATGGATTTACTGATTAAGCTTGTGCTCAAATGTTAAACTGTTGTAGTTTGCTGTTTTAGTTCATATATTCCAAGTTTGCTGATACTGACTGAGGGTGGGGGCATGGAAGTGGGTAAGACAGAGGAGAGCGTTTTGATTTGATCATTTTTTTGGAGGGGGGGGGGGTAGGGGAAGGAGACAGGGGTGGTATGTAGAGGTGAGTGGTTGGCTTCGTCCTGCGCTGAGGATCCCTCAGAGCCACAGTTGGGTTGAATGAGGCACGATGCAAATCTGAGGAGAGGAGAGAGAGACAGGGAGAGACAGACACAGAGAGAGAGAGGAAGAGAGGAAGAGAGTTAATAATAAAAAAGTATCACGCATAGCACACTGTTAAGTCAAAATTAACCTGTTTCTGTCAATGTAGTTAGCATACTGATTAATAACACTGGGCTCAACAACAAAGTTTGGAATTGTGTGTTGAGCCAAAATACATGGCGTGTCTTCCTCAGCATCACTGACGGTGGAACAACAAACACAAGCGCATGTGCTACACTGACCAAGAGCAGTCGATGCTGGTCAGTATAACCATGTGCAATGTGTGTGGTGGAGAGACCCCTATTCTTTCTGCTTTTATCTGTGTTTGAATGTGGTGAACACATTTCACCAAATCTCCCTCTTCCCACCTCCAGATGTCCATTGCAGTCCCAAAGCCTGCCTGTTGCCAAAATAAATTGGAAAAGGGGAGGCTCCAACACCCACTCTACCTCTCAGTTCTGACAGTGTATGTGTGTGTGTGTGTGTGTGTGTGTGTATGTGTGTGTGTGGAGTGCATGTGTTTGTGTGTGTGTATATGTTCGTGTGTGTAGGCATGTGAGGAGTGCATTTGAACTGTGAGGAGTGTGTGTGTGTGTGTGTGTGTGTGTGTGTGTGTGTGTGTGTGTGTTTGTGTGCGTGTGGTGTGTGTGTGGTGTATGTGTGTGTGGAGAGTGAGATGGGGATTAATTGGCTGGGTGACTGAGCTGCATGTCTGTCTGCCCAGATCTGGGCACAGAAATGCCCGCAAAGCAACAACTGAAGCGCTGACAAACCCACGCCCAAACCCAAAGAGACACTCTTCAGAATGGGGCATTGGGTGAGAGAGAGAGAGAGAGAGAGAGAGAGAGAGATAGAAAGAAAGAGATAGATATGTATAGATAACAGAGATAGATAGATAGATAGATAGATAGATAGATAGACAGAGAGAGAGAGAGAGAGAGAGAGAAATGCCAGGGGGAAGTAAAGGAGAATGGAGAGAGGAGAGAGAGAGCCAGAAGTGCAGAGAGAGAGAGAGAGAGAGAGAGAGAGAGAGAGCAAAGGAGAGTTGATGGGAGCAAGGAAGAGAGCTCTTTCAGTTCCTTCCCCATCTCCCTGCAATACACGCCAGCTGAGACATATAGCCAATAATGACCACACTGAGCCTCCAAGTCTGCCCTGTCACGCCACCAGCAGCATCCCATAGCCGCGGTCACTGTCCATGCGGCCAGTAATTATTTGGATGGAGCTGCCTTTGAGTGGAGCCAGGGCTGGGGGTGTGGGCTCCAGTGACTTTGAAAGCCAACAGGATTAGAAGGCAACGGCGGTCATGCCATTGATCGGCCACCGCGGTGACCAGATGCTTTCTTCCTCTCCTGGACACTTCCTCAATGGGACAATGACACATTGGCTGCACTGCCGACCAATAGTCAATCTGGACTCTCCAATAGCAGGACTGTACCGTGTCTATCTTGGAGTCAGGGAGAGGGGGATGGGGCGGGGGAGTACTACTGCAGTGGTATTAATGCTGTGAGAACAGATGCCTGACAGCTGGGCTCATATTAAAGCTTAAGACATCTTCATATGTACAGGATTATAATTCGTTTGAGATTATGATCCATAAACTGTTCATTTCCTCATGTATAATGTGTACAGTGTGTTTATACTGCATGTATGTGTGTATATTTGCTTATTGGTAAGGGCAGAGTATATCCATGTATGTAACTATCTATGCGTATAGAATCACAGTATAGACACATATATGTCTAATATGCAATACAAATATGCATACCTTTTCTGGTTGTTTCTTTGCATGCAGGTACTGAATTTATATAATTTGATTAGCCAGACTTTGCTTAGTTAGTTAGTTAGTTGCCATAATGTGCATCCCCTTGAGAGAGCAGAGCAGATGTTTGCTGGAGACTGAACAGCTGTATGGGCAGAGGCGGGGCTACAGCATGTGATTTAGCTCCAGTCTCATGACTGCGCCAGCGGAGACGGCACGCACCACATGAGATGATGCTGGGCTTGAACATTTTCCAACTCATCTTGAAGTGAAGCTTTTTCATTGCCTGAGCTGCATTACAAGTCCATGTCTCTGAAGGTGAGATAAGCAACGCTGGATGATAAAGTGTTTATTAATGGTATGTTTATGATTGCCAGATGTTGTTGCCCAACAAAATAGGCCTTCAACGATTAAAACAAACACAATTCTTAAATGTTCCACTTCATTCCCAAACTACTTACTGCTATGTTAAGATAACATATGGAGCGTTAAAACCAGGGCTGTAGTAGGCCTTGGACGCACTACAGCCACACACACACACACTTCTTGGAACAGATAATTTAAGTATTTCTCATTTTTTTAAATATTGGGCATTCATTGATAACATTACATTCAAGCATTACCAGTTTTACCAATAAGTGCAGACATGCAGTGATACTATTGACATATGTTTCGGGGGTACGTGTGACTTCCTTTGCAAAGGCAATTGCATTGCCTGCATCATTAAAATACCCCCACAACATCGGTTAAATGTGCAACCCTGTGGGAACAGCTATGACGCTAATAATCGTCCTCTCTTGAAACTGTCTAAATCCAAACCAAATAAAACAGAGAAGTACTGCGGGTCACCCCTGCCTCTGGTGCTGCTTGCCAAACTCTACACAGTGTTTGGTTATTGCGTGGCGGACAGGCTGCTCCCCATTTTGTTCACAGTTCAGGGAGTCGGGGCTGAGTAAAACGACTTGTGCTTTTTCACAGCGTACACAGAGAAAGGTGAGTTAGCGGCTAGTGAGGAGTATTTCCCTGAATGTTCCAGAAAGTGTCACGTGTTAGAAATCGCCTCGCAATGCTTAATCTACTATTAAAATAAGAGCATATCAAAAGCAAACACACACACACACACACACACAAATACACCCAATGCTAAAATGCAATTCCTCCATCCTGACTGATTACAAGCCAAAGAGCATCAATGGCCTGTCGCCATGGCCAGATGAGAAAGGAACAAACAGCCAACCTGCGCCGATTACTCTGGATATTACAGCTGATTATTGGCCATCCACCTCTTTACAAGCCCCTGGGGGTTAGCCGCTCTGCTTGCTCTGCTATTTGTAGCCAGCTTTACCAATGATCTCTTCATCCTGCTGATGCTACACAATACAACACAAACCTGCATATTATGGGCTGGAAACACACCTTACGGGCCAGGCTCTGCTTCCCCCAGGTCTGGAGCTGTCATTTTTATGCTTTGGGCTCCTGCTGGGACAAATACATGGCCTGGCAAATCTTTTGAGTGGGGAGCCATGGCGTGTTTGTGTGTGTATCATGTATGTGTCTGTGTGTGTGTGTGTGTGTGTGTGTGTGTGTGTGTGATGTGGGACCATGACTGGCTCATACTAAATGCATACACACACATACACATACACACAATCTCTCTCTCTCACACACACACACACACACACACACACACACACACACAAACACACACAAACAGTCGCACAGCAGGGGTACTCTAAAAAATGGCTTGCAGTCTGGATCATCAAAGCTTGCTGCAATCCTCTCTGTGCATCCAGCACAGCACTTTCTCATGTGTGGCCAAGGAGCATGGGCTAAATCACTGCTACTGCCACTACTTACTCACCCACCTCCACACTCATTACCCAGCATTAGACCAGTCAAAACTTCTACCCTGTCCATCCGGATGAGCAGAGGAAAGAAGTACCTCTCACAGCATAACTTAAATAACGACTCCATGCTTTATCTTGCAATGTGTAATGTATAAAAAAGGGAAAAGATGCATGTGAAAACTTCCTAGAAATAATAACAATAATAATAATAATAATAATAATAATAATAATAATAATAATAATAATAATAATAATAATAATAATGATAATAATAATAACATACTTACATTATATCAAATGTCTAAACTTCATGGTTTCTAGATATCAGCTACAGTTACCATGCAAACAAACTAGATCTGGCTCTAGTATTTTATTCTATCCTGTGTTGCAGTTGTATTACATTGTAAATACAGTACAATGCAAATAAATGCAAAAGCTGCTCTCAAGGCCAAGTCCAAGTTGTGTAGTGCTTTACTGCAGGAAGACTGATGGCAAGTACATCAGCAGGTTTTATCAAGACCTGACTAGCACAATGCACCATTTAAACTGCAGATCTGAGTAATGATGTGCAATTTCATAAAGGTCACAGTTTAGTCACTGTGAGGAAGACAAAATGGCAGACAAACAAAAGACATTTTGAAATTGGCCAAGAGCTGAGGGTTTCACTGTGATCTGTGGCAAGCTGACATCTATCTACCAGTCTGGGTTATTTTTTTGCAGAGCTGCCAATCCCTGAAGGAAAAAATGAAAAAGAAAATGTGTGAAGTAAGCCCACGCCATCTAAATGTTGGCCTGACTCACAGATGGAGAGTGCAGAGTGATGGTGTTTGTGTGTGTGTGTGTGTGTGTGTGTGTGTGTGCGCGTATACTTTTTTGTGTGTGCATGAGTGTGTGTGTGATCAGTGGCAGTGGTGGAGTGACGAGCACACAGGGAGTGCTAAAGAGAGAGAATGACTGAGGGGACTGCGTGACAATCTCATTACAGCCTTTGGCTCCCTCCCTCACGGGAGCTCATTACAATTCAGAGTGTCACACCTAGCCTCTCATCGGCAGTATTGGCAACGCTATTAAAACCAAGCCTCAACATTAGAAGTGTGGGACATGTGTACATATGTGTGTGTGTGTGTGTGTGTGACGGGGAGACGAGAACAGTTGGCAATGGATCATGGACAAGGGATGGGTTGACGGTTATCCGTGTGGGAGGGTTTTGGTGGGAGTAGAATAACTCTCATTTGTGGCTTGCACACAACACACACACACACACACACACACACACACGTGCACACACACACACACAAACACACGCACGCATGTTGCTTACCTGGCATTATCAGTCTACATAGCTCGCACAACTGTGATAATTGGTGTTCTGTACTAATCAGGTTTTTGTAGTAAGGACTTGAGTACTTGCTTTAATATGACATAATTATGGTGCACAGCCACTTAAAAGCATAATCACCACACACACCATGGGCAATAGACTCAACTCAGATCAACCAGGTTAACTGGTTATAATGCTTCCACTAATTAGCATAGCACACAATCATTGACTCTCAATTACAACATACACATAAACCTACGAAACGCATCATTAGTCCATAGGCTACATATTCCCACTAGCATTCTCATGCCTGAGCTTCAGACAAGTAGCCTGGGAGCATAGAGACTTTCCTTTTCAGAGAGACATTCTAGAAGATTCTGGGACAGTTCAGTGGTCATACTGCCGCATTGCTGTGTGCTCAGCATGGAGCTAGTGATTAGCCTCATAATGATATTTTAACTGCTAGGCAAATGAGGCGTGACACATCAAGCCCACATGGTTAGCACGCTAACTGGGGGCCAACAACCAAGAACACGTTTCATAATGACTCCTGTATTGGCCTAGTAAAGGAAGTGCTTAACATTGGAGTCCAAAGTTTAAAATCCGATGTTCATCAAGACTGTTGGTCATAAGAATAGTAGCCTACACATTTTGCCATCCTAGAACATAACCAACAGATATTCTGAATACATGTGTTTGTGTGTATGTTGGAATTGTCCAGGTGCAGGTGCAGGTCTGGTGTAGGCAGTGGTAGATTAGCAGTTAAGAAACCTAGCTAGAAAACTTGCAGCCTGAAAATTGTGGGTTGTGCACCACTGTGCCCTTGAGCAAGGCATTTAACCCTAAGTTGCTCTAGGGAAGACTAGCCCTGAAGTAATTGACAATTCACAAATGTTAGGCCGCTCAATTCACAAATGTAAGTCGCTTTGGATAAAAGTGGCCACTAAATGAATACATGTATATGTAATATCTAGTCTGCTGTTTCAGCTCTACTACACTGGTGTGATTATTTTTTCTGGGTGCGCAAACTCTTGCATCTACATGTTATTGTTATGGTGCAGACTGCATTGTTTTTGTTGTTGCAATGAAATGTTATTCTATCCATCAAGTGTAAAATAAATAAAACTAAATGTGCTGCTTAAAAAGCCCAGCAAACAAACTGAAATAATATGAAATAATAAGTATAAGTGATGCCAAGACTTTTACATGCAAAAGTGTTTTCTATGCATAATGCTGTAATGTTATATTAGTCTTTGTTAAATACATAAATAAAACTATCAGGTGCTGAGCTGACTGATTAAAACTGGTGCATATATTTAAAAGACAATGGCAACCTCATACACGATTACAACTTGTCTTTTTTTCAAAGAGCATGTCAATTAAATCAAGGGCTGGAGTATTAGAGAGAACAAATTTCTCGCTTGACATTTTCAAGTCTCCTGGTCAAAACAAATCGCATAACAAATTTACATAGCCATATTGAACGGAGGCAGTCATTGCCTACACAAGGTTTTGGCAAAAGGTTAATTACTGTTGGGATAAATTCCCATTCCCTCATCGTGCACACTGACATGATCCTCGCTCACGCGTTCAGATGCACGCACACATACGCTTGCTCACATGAGCGTACACATAAACAGAGAGAAAGAGAGAGGTAAAAAACAGATTTTCGTCTTCATTCTTTCTAATCAACTATGTTAATGAGAAAATTAACAGAGCTTTTCAGGTGACTGCGTTGTTGAAAATGAGGAGTGCTATGGTTCAGTGTAAAGATCATATCAGAGGAGGCTAGACACTCCATGTTTGAGTATTTTCAACAAATGTAATTTACAGCTAATGAGACTGAAAGATAAACACTATTCATCTTCAAACACATCAGTTCCTTTATCCTGTCAAACTTCTCAAGCTGTCTCACACCTCAAAGTCATACGTGACTGTGTGGTATCGGTGATCAATAGCTGGATGTGCCTCCGATCGTTTGGCTGCCCATTTTGCCCCTGTCTATTTTAAACAAGGCATTAAAAACCAAAGATTGCTTATATGCCAGTCTTCACTGATATTGATCTAACCCTACCAGGGAGACACAAAACAGCACTCCTCATCCTCTATGAGTGATGGACAAAGAACACTTCATCAACTGATGCTTCTGGGTGATTCAGAGATCCAAATGGGAGAGAAGAAAGAGAGAGAGAAACACAACATGAATGCATCCATGTGCACCACACCAAACACAGACTACCCATCCAGCTCATTTGTGTGTGTTTGCATAGCTGTTCTACTGTAAGCCTTCTGTAGGCCTTAAAGTCCCCCGTGGGACAACTTCTGTTTTCAGTGCTTGCTTGCTTGCGTGCAGGTTCAGCTCCGACTCCCATGCACTTTCCCTGTTTGCTTCATGCTTGGCCTGTTCACGAGGCTGGACACAGGAACTTGGAAGCCAGAGCAAGCGCCGCTCGCACCCCATCGGAAGACAGGAAATTACAGTTGTTATCATTTATTCATCAATCACACAGCATCTTGCATTGGTCTGCTCAGACAGCAAAAGGGTCGCACTGTTCTCCAGCATACAAGTCTTTCTTCAGACCAGAGCGGCACAATCGCGTCATAATTACTGGGTCTGATAAATTGTGGAAGCCATCATTATTATGGTCACGCAAGACCAAAGCTCAGTCTCTAGGACAGACTTAGCAGTTTACCAAGGGATAAGACTATTTCACATACTGGGGGTTTCGGATCCAATCACATTATCTGTAGTTTAACCAGCTCTTGACGTAAATACTACAGAAACCACTTTAGGACAAACCAATACACATGTCCCTCACTTTACCACATAAGCATCTCAAACATTTTCAAACCCGCTGTCAATTCGTAAGTATTACTCTCATCTGTGTCATCAGAAGATTACATTGAATATTAATTCCAATTTAAATATGGAAAGTTTATACAGAATAAATCGTTGTTGTGTATTAATTGATAAGTCTGCTTGCATACTTTCAAACATCTTTGATGTGGCTAAACAAAAAATCGATATGATTTTCTGGTCCATATCACAGAAAGATTTTTCAATCTCACTGTAACTTTGTAAGTACAGTATTACCCTAAGCTACAAAGCTAAAATATGTCATTTGAATATAAGACGATTATTATATTGAATATCCATTCCATAGTAGACATGGAAAGATGATAAAAATGTCATAAGAGTTGCAATTATTATTAATCATGATTAATCAGCATGATTTCCCTAAAAAGCAAACGCAATTAAACGGACAGGTATGGCAGCTAATTAATTTGCAGTTCAATGAGAGTCTAACATTTGTTCAAAATGTAAATGTCTTCTAAAACAAAAGTTTACTGTTTCACAGGCTTATGGTATATGACAGTCTACCACTAATTCACTATTGTTATTGTCTGATCACAAGTTTAGATCTAATGAATATTCACTAGCACTATTCTTTACAGATTGATAATGAGAGGGTAGGTTTGTGGCAATAATTTGGTAAAATCATCATCAACTCATAATTCACATCATTCACAATACAATATGATACAATTACATATTTTTTGCAGACGAATTACGATCAATTTTATTAAAGCTGACACTAAAACATTACTATTCTCCCACATACCCCCCCCCCCCCCCCAAAAAAAAGAAAAAGGGAATTGAAATGAAGCAAACCTGTTAGTGATATTTATATATATATTTCCAACACTTGTCACCTGACTTATGCTGTCAAAGTGGGGTGAGCTACTGAGTTTGACTGTCAGGCCTATAGGGCAGGCTAGCCTACTTGACAAAAACATATGAACCATAGCGACTTAGTAGGCTATGTGGACAATTAAGATACAGAACCTCTTTAGGGTCAAAATCTTGTTGCCTAATAAGTTCTAGGGCTCCATGTAACCTTTACATTTCTTAAGGGACTCTACAAATTAGCCAACATGAAAACCCAAGACTGCAAGACAGCGTAACTTTTTTTGCTGACAAGAGATGCCACAGGCAACATTGTTCTCTGGTGAATACTGTCAAGTCAACATCTTTGCGGGAGTCAATGGATATCGCTAACGTTCAGAGGTCAGTTATTTCTGTATAAACACCTCTGCAAAAGTATGACCACTGTCAGTGACAACAGATTTTTTGCTTCAGATTCACATCTGCATATCATTCCGCGAGTAGAGATCATTCACTTATCACAATGGAGCTTCAATGAAAATGAAAAGAGATCAGCTGTGCTCTACAGAATCTTCTAGTTTAAGTTCAAGTTGCATTGCAAACTATTTTTTTATCCATGGAAGCCACAAATCAGTAACATATTAAGTTTTAAAGACATTTGTGTAACGTTTACTGTCATTGCTTTGGCAAGTAGCCAAATTAATTTTGGTAATTGCTGGATATTTACTGGAAATGAATACTGGATCTTCCCATTTTTTACAAAGTAATTCCTTGTTATTACCATTTAGTTGTTATTTATTACCAGCACAAATAGTGGGATATTGTTTGGAAATAACATGCAATTATTCAGTTATCATTCAGTTATGATTCTGTAACATGAGTTGTTATGAGTTGTTACCATGATTTTACCAACTTATTACCACAAAATTACCCACTTATTACCGATCTGTAAAGTGTTTCTGAGTATTCACTGTTTGGTGATGATGACTTATCACCAATTAATTCTGATACCAAATACTGTAACCTTAAAGGACACACATTACTCCAATTTTCTGTAATATGTCGCAGTTTTCCAATGATTTCATTAAAGCTGCTGAAAGATGTGTAAGATCTCACAGGATACTTTTGTTTTCAATTTGTCTTGGCCGTGGCTTTGCAGTCACTTGCACTACATTTAACACAGCGGCCACAGGTGGTAGACATTCTTTCATAGGCTGTGTGAAGCCATTTGGTTTGCATGCTAACTTCAGTGGATATCTGGACAACACGGTGCTAAAGCGATTCTGACATAATGTCAATACAACTGTTTCTTCACATTCTGTGGCTGTGTCTAACATTCTGGATATTCTAAAAAAAAAAATATTGCTCCTTTAAATCAAATCCAGAAACCCCCAGCTAAGTGTTGAATATATATATATATATATATATATTGATCAAGAGCTCTTGGTAGACTACCAATGGGTCCACTGGACTATCCAAAATACAAAACTAGTCAAGAGTAAAAACATTGATTCTTTCTCTGAAACCAATTGCATTCAACTGACTTAATTCATCATGAAGCGCTACTTTTAGTACTGGGTCAATCTCAACCGAGATTGACCGCAACCTCAGGGTGTGGGCAGGCAGCTTTGGAATCAATTCATTCCACTCCACGACAGATTAGGTCCCACACAGTGCAAAGTGGATCTTTTGTGACATCTGATGACACATCTGTCACATTGATAAAATGTTAAATCGTTTTCGGATGTAAATAAAAACATGAAATTTGAGAGGTTACATGAAAAAAAAAGTCCAAAAATTAATAATAAATAATTGAGAAATGTCCATCTCCTGAGACCCACCCTCACAGTCTGTCAGTGACATGCATGGTACAAGTCTGGCTGAAAAGCCCCTGCAAATAGACCTCATCATCACTGTGTCATTCCTCTCATATCTCCATCTCCCACAGTTGGCTTCCAGTGTTTTTGAGAAAACGAAGAATTTAAATTGTTACCATCTGCGGTCAAACACCAGAGTTAGTGCACTTGTGCACTTATGAGAGCCAGTGAGAGCTATTGAAGCCACTCTCTGAAGAGAGCTTGAACCGCTCCACCAGCAGTTAAACGAGCACTTCCGGAATTTTTCCTTTTTTGATTCCAGTCTGTAAATCTTTCGGTGCGTGGTGTGGAACGTTTCACGACTGCTGGCTGGCTGTGTTATGTGAACGGAGCACTGTGCTTTTTTATAATCTACACCATGGGAGCAAATCCTATCAACAGCTTAAGTCCCAGGCTGGGGGCCTGGGGTGGGCGATGATGCTAAAGGAGGCTTGTCTGGAGTTTACACTCCTCTGTTAGGGGATGCGCTGCTTGAGACAGAACCCAGTACAGACAGCGCATGTTAAGCATCAATCTGCTATGGTTTACACATGGTCCTAATGGAGACAAAGAGCACCTTTCAAATGTACAGAACATCACATCCACAAAGGGACCCATATGTGAGCGCTGACAGAGACAGGCTAGGAGCTGGGCCAGATAGACCATTCAGCGGTGTCCATACTGTCATCTCTAGTTCTTGCATTCAATATCTGCGACATATGGGCCCCTTTGTTTTGGAGTTAACAAAAGAAGATTTAAGAAAAATCCGGTTTCTCCACGTACTTACCATGAGATCAGCATCCTCCCAGCAATGTACTGGATTTCTCTGCCAATGCATTAAATAGTCCAGGCCAAGTGGATTATAAGGACAATAGTTTCAGTTTGTTTTTTCCATGGCCATGGCTATGATTTGTTTTCTTCTCAAAAAAGCCAAATCAGAGACACTCCAATGTTGCCATCTTCCACTGATCTGTATTCCAATATTGCAAGTCTGAGAGGAAGATTGTGGAGAGTCCTCACACACAGTGAGTGAAAGATTTGAGACATTTGAGGAGATCCACATGTACTGCTCAGGCTCTTCCCATTCCTAAACAGAGCCATCCGCGTTTCCAATACTCCAGCCCCACCAGACGGTAAGCACTCTGTTTTTTTTTTTTTTTTTTAAAAGACACAGTTTATCCTTCATCTTTTTAAAGTTGTGAGGAGCCATTTCCTACAGGAAAACATAATCCTTCATGGCTGGTCTGAAAATAAGAGACACCAAAAAGAGTGAAAAAAAAAACCTCAAAGTGAGCAGTGTTATGAGCGGAACCCAGCCATATGCACAAGGCAGAACGTGCGAGGCTTTGGCAGATGCTAGTCTTAGCAGCATGCTAAGTTTCCCAGGAAATGACAGATGCTGTTCTTCCGTCACGTCTATTCGTCACAAATACTCTTTTTTTCCTCTTATATTTTCAACTTCTTTCTTTCGGTCGAGCAGAAGAACATGGAGGGAGAGGGTGAGATTGTAAGAGAGTGAAAGAGAGAGCAAGAGAAAGAAAGAGAGAGAGAGAGAGAGAGAGAGAGAGAGAGAGAGAGAGAAAGAGCTAGACAGAGAGCATGAGAGAGGAGGCTATTAGTCTGCTGAAGCTGGAAGTGTGGCTGGAGCAGGAGGCAGGCATCAGATTTTAAAGTCACGATGAACCTTCTTCTCGTCACCGACCGGAGAATCTGCACAGAAGAAAAAGAAGAAGAAGAAGAAGAAGAAGAAGAAAAAGAAGAAAAAAGACAGACATATGAGTGTGTGAGGTAGGCAACACTTGTAGTCTGACAAAAGGCATTGTGGAGTGGGATGCTTTTGGTCGCCTTGATCTGACTCAGGGACAGACTTTATTTGGCAGGGGTGGTGGTGGGAGAGGGGCTGTACTCAAGGACAATGTGGTAACCATGCTGTTAAGACACAGCTGAGGCACCAAAACTTATAGTAGTGGTGATAGTGAATGTGTGTGTGTGTGTGTGTGTGCGTGTGGATATGTGTGGATGTGTGTGGGTGTGTGTGTGTGTGTGGACATGTACTGAATACCAGTGTGCTAACCCTCTTGTTTTGACACGCCTGAGAAACCTTGATGCATAAGTGCAGTGTTGGGGAACCGCATCTTATCCTTTACTAGGCCATCTATGTGAGAGTGATGAAGCCCCAACCCTCCTGCTCTCCGAACCCCCGCACAGACCTACAGAGGTGGTCAGGACCCCTCTAATGATGACCGATGACCCTCTGATTGGTGTTTGGCCATAAACCAGCCACTGGGGCAACATTCCACTTAAAACATGTAATTCTAAATAAGGTCACAGACCTTGCACAATATTGCCTGGGTCTCCCTGCCCTACCTGTAGAGGAATAGTGAGATTAGGGGAAACCCATCCTGGGTAATGAGAGAGCCTGAGCCCCTGTCTCGTGTCCTCTCTCTGGCGAATCATTTATCAGATCTATGCCCCGCACCCCCACCCTATCTCAGTCAGTCGCTCCATCGGGCTCATCATGACCCTTAATTTGCCTGAGGGGGGGGTGAGGGTCTGTCAGTGCCTGAGGGCTGAGGGTAGTGCTGGGGGCCTCATCCAGCAGACCCAGCACTGATTTAATGGCTTTCATTGATTTACTGATCTACAGCCGCTGCACTGCCACCCCTTCACTCTCTCTCGCGCACACACACACACACACACACACTCACACACACACACACAGACACTTATACTTTTGCACAAACACACACACACACACACAGACACTTATACTTTTGCACAAACGCACACACACACACACACACACAGACCCTTATACTTTTGCACAAACACACACACACACACACACACATACAGACTGATATCCATGGTCACTAGTCCAGAAACTGCAATTACCTGATTGGAGCAATTTATCTAACTTCTCCCAACTGGAATGGTTCCTATGTGAATGCAGCCCATTGGGGTGAAGATGGCAACGGGAGGGAATGAGCTTTTCTTGGATGAGTAATCATGTTATGGCCACCCACTTACCCTTAATACAATGAATGAATGGCCCTTTAAGAGCAAATGTGTATCAGATGTTGGGAATATGGCCAAGTAAGGACTGTGACATTGTTTAAATTAAAAAAAAACAAAAAACAAAAAAAAAAACTATAGCCTGTTGTCTAGAAGCTATACAATAAGCAGTCCTTGGGGAGAACACACACACACACACACACATACACACACACACACACACACAGTGTGACATTTTCTACAGGATCCAACAGTCTACTGTTACTGTTACTCTTGTATCAATGGCTTTCATTTGCTATTCTTCCAACCCTTGCGTGCTGACCCAGTCATGTCTCCTGCGACTAGTCCTGCCAGCATCCATGCTGTCTTTTAATGGTTGAGCCAAAAATAGGGACGGAAATAGACACACAATGCTTCATGGTGCAAAAGCATGCATTATATACTCTATCTTCGTCTCTCTGTTGCTCTCTCTCCATCTCACACATACATGACACACAAACACACACACACACAGACACACACACTCACAGACATACACAAACCGAAAAAGAGAAATGCACACACACACACACACATACACAGACAGACACACATACGCACACAGATATGCAGATATGGAACAGCCAGATGTACACACATGCTCCCCTCACTTACTCTCTGAAGGCTCTGCGTTCTTGCCCTCTGTGCCCGACAGTCCCTTGAGCTCTATAAAAGTCCTGGAGTGGCGCCGCTTTGTGGGTGACACAATGTCCTCGCCCGTCATCTCCACACGGGCAGACTTCTCACAGTCCACCACCAGCGCCACCGAGTCCTTCAGGCTGCCCGCGTTTGGGGCGCCACCACCCCCACCTCCCGTCCCGGTGCCACTTGCCCCCCCTGTAGAGAAACCAGTGACGGGCTGCTCCTCCTGGGAAGAGTCTGTGACTTTGGAGCCGGAGCGTGGCACCTGCCCGGCCGCCGCTTGGCCCCCATTGGTCTGTGCCCGCAGAGTAACCATGGCATCGGCCTTGCTGGACTCGCCGGCTGAGCCGCCGTGGGTGCTATAGACCTTGTAGCGGATCATAAGGATGATGATGAAGACGAGGACCGACGCCACGATGATGCCGCCGATGATGATGATCATGGTGCCGCCCAGGAACTGGCTGTGCAGCGACTGGCACTGGCTGTACTCCGTCTCTGTGACAAACTGGACGCAGCCCACCTGACGCGTGGCGGTCAGCGAGCTCAGACTGTCGTCGTACACCGCCAGCACACACAGGTCATACTCACGACCGGAGACCAGGTCACGCACCAGGAAGTCCTGACTGTTAGATGGGATCATCCTACCGACAAAAAAACACCACATGACATATATTACAATTTTTATAACATATTTATAACATAGTTATAACAAATTATAACTAATAAACAGCACACATATAGCAGCTTAAAATCAGGAAGTCCTAACAGCTGGAACTGATGATCATTGAAGAAAAGAGATTTGAGTAGGGATGCCCTGGTTAATTGCATGGGTCAAATTAAAATGTATAAAATAACGAAGTCTTGACATTACTGAGAAGATCAAATCTGTTTAATGAGGAAACATTCCATATGTTTGAGGAGCAAGCATTGAATGCAAATAAACTGAACAGATTGCAGAAAAAAATGTGGCCATCACTAAGAAGTGATTAGTGTAGCGACTAAAAAGTGATGTCCTGACTTACAGATTGGTTTGTTCCTGGTGAAGAATACATGAATAATCAAGTCAATAAATGAATCAATCAGTGAATGCACTACAGAAAATTGTATATGTCTACATAACAGGCTGTTTAAGGCTAATCAGGGGCCCAATCTCAGGCAAAATGAAATGTGTATACAGAGGATATGAAGACGAATGTTGATATTAGCCACATGTGACTGTCTCAAGTGAGGAGAAATGGAAATGATCTGTCTGGTAATTAAATGGAAATGAGCTAGCAGGCCCACCTGCCTGTGTGTCCTCTTAGGGCTACTGTAGGCTACTCAAGCGTCTTATGATGATGATGTACTATGGTGGAGTCAATCTTCAATCGTCTCATGATGATGATGTGGTATGGTGGAGTCAATCTTACGTGTGCACTTTACAGAGGTTAAGTCATTTCAAAACAGCCAGAGGCCTGGGCCTTACCAGAGGCTCTCTCCATCAACATGACCAATCTGCAGAATCAATACTGCAGGCCCATAAAATTGATTCTTGCCAGAGATTTGTAGCATAAAATAAATGTACCGTAGGTCACGTTAAAGTAAACAGGCACAAAGACACACAAGTAAATTCCCTGTGGAACTATGCTCTTGTGTAAGGTGTGTCACCAATATCTGTGTGTGTGTGTGTGTGTGCGCACGTTTATGTTATATGTGCCATTTCTTTGAGCCGCAGAGGATATTTTTTTTCAAAACACATGATAATAGCAGCTCCACATGTCATCCTTTTCAGCTAAGCTGCACACTCAAGCAGTTAAGGATATTAGGGATATTTTCTCTCCGAGGCAGCGGTGGGCCTCAGGAGTGGATTGCAGCCCTCAGCTTCAGGTCTGATGGAAGATGATTGTGTGTGTTTACAAGATGACTAGAGCGCACTGGTGTAATTTCATTAGAGTTTTATTTTTTATTTCTCTTACACGCAGCTTAACAACAACACCCAGTTGAATCTGAATGGCTCTGGGTCAGGATAGAGCCGTGGGCATATCCAATTCTGCCTTGAGCAGACTCACATGCACAGACACACACACACACGCTCTCTCTCTCTCACACACACACACACACACACACATATACACTGTGGTATTTCCAGTAAGTTCCTTGTCAGAAGGAGGAAGGTTGGCACCAACTCCTGAACATATTAAAAACTCAAGAAAACAATCTTCACCCATGTTCATGACAGCCTAGCTCTTGATTAACACACACACACACACACACACACACACACACACACACAGTGTCTTACAATCCATGAATTATATGTACACGAGTGTGAGGCATTCCAGCGTGACGCCATTAAAAAAGGTAATCATCTTTGTGTGCTGAGTAAAACAACACTGGGAGTTGTACACCGGCTCCTGTAATTACACTGCCAGCAGTGTGCCATTCAATTTGCCATCCCTTTGCTCATGTGTCACATTCAAATAACTTTACCACACTTCAGGAGCACTTTCATCTACACAAAATAGATGGATAGATAGAAGACTAGCACTAACAACCTGTTATGAGCCGCTAACAAACACTAGCACTTCCTCAAAACAAAGGAGGAAGAAAGAAAGAAAAAAAGAAAGAAAGAAAGAGAGAAAGAAAGAAAGAAAGCAATGAATGGATGGATGGTGCAAATTGTATGGGGGGGGGCAACTAGAATCTACCGACATGTATTCCTCTGGCTAGTCTGTGCAGATTCAGCAGCACATCTAAATGGGTTCTGACAACAATGTGAATCCCGAGGGAGCCGGAGGCTATTCTTATCTCGGGCTCTGCAGCTGACGAGACTTCCCACATGCAGACAGCCTCAGAGCCACGCCTGCTGCTGACCAGCCCCAGCTCCTGGACCGCCAGGTAAGCCACACATCTGAGCTGCACCTCTCCAACACACAGCCCAACATTTCACACGAGGTGGCAGTCTGTGTCAGATTAAGGTCATTTCGGAGAATGAACTGATTTTACTGTATCTCCCCTGACCACACACATATAAAGAGGTTAACACAGACAGAGACCAACTGAACGCATCAGTATTGACATCATCTGTGGCCAGACAGGGCCAGATGGGGTAATGACTTACAGAAGACCCCCCCCCCCCCCCCCCCCCCACACACACACACACACTTCTTGGAACAGATCATTTAAGTATTTCTTATTTTTTTAAATATACCATAAATTATTTTTTAAATAAACCATAAAAAAGTCGTATTGGAGAGGAGAAAGAGGAGCAAGAGGAGGTGTAAGTGTTGACATATCTCTACTAAATAAATGCCAGATGGTTTCCACAGCCCGTGACTATATAACTACACCACCACCCCCTTACCCCTCCCCCCATTAAGGACATGTAATATTAGTGCAGGAGGAGGTGACAGATCTGTGCCAAATAAATGCCAGGTGGGTTCAGCAACCGTGGACCTGCCCTCCCACTCAGTCAATAAAAGAGCGGCATCTGCAGAGGAGTAGGGGAGGAGGCCTGATTGGTTACTCACAGTGGTCCAGTGGATTTTATGATATTCCCCCATCATCACTTCTCAGCACTGCAGGCCCCACTGCAGAGACCTATTAACACATTCAGTCATTTTCAGCAACCACCAGGTTTATTAATATAATATAATATAACTCCTCTCTCTCTCTCACTCTCTCTCACTCTCTCTCTCTCTCCTTCCACCTTTAGCCTTGTTTGACTTCTTCTGGGAGATTGCTTTGTGTTTATCTATCCATTTGTTTATTTGTAAATAGTGATGGCGAGTCTGACACGCACGTGAGAAATAAGCCAGGTGTAATGATGAGGGTGCCCAAAGTGAAATCCATTAGCTGGCTTTTGCCAAAATGTTGCTGAGGGAGGGCCATTACAATGATGAAATGATGAACCACTCCATCATTTCTCTCTCTCTCTCTCTTTTCTCTCTCTTGCTCTCTCTGTTCTTCCACTTTCCCTCTCTGTCTCTGTCACTTCCTTACTCTCTCTCTCTCTCTCTCAAATCCTCAAAAAGTGATGGAACAAAAAAGTGTTAGGCCTCTCTCTTTCTTTCTCACTCTCTTTCTATCTGCCTCTTTCTCTCTCACTGTCTTTTTCATCTTGTTGTTGCTGGCATCACCAAGGAACTCTGCTTTAGCACAGCACATCTAACAAACCCACTGCATCTGCTGTCTTTCAGTAGCTTACAACCAATTACACAGAATGCTAATCTTGCTAGTGTCTGCGTGCTAGTGTCTGTGTGCTAGTGTATGCGTGCTAGTGAATGTGAAAGTGATTTGCTCCAGGCTAGCTATCTCTGGGAAGACCTTGAGAGTCAGACAGAGGTGCTAAACCTCTGGGACATGTCACCAGTGCACCACAGACTGGGGAGGCATAACAAGCAGAACAGAGAGAGAGAGAGAGAGAGAGAAAGTGTGCAAGAGAGATAGAGAGAGAGAGAGAGAGAGAAAGTGAGTGAGAGAGAGAGAAAGTGAGTGAGAGAGAGAGAGAAACTGGTGTAACAAATAGAACGATGGTGTGTGACATGGCCAGATGGTGGTAATTAGAGTGGTGCGGTTTGTTCTATTATAAGAGCAATGAGCGACTGAGGGAAAGTTGGTGTCAGCATACAGTATACAGTAAGCTTAATCAAGGAGCATAATAATCTGTTATAGCAATAACACTGATTCGAACGGAAGGTTTGAACTGCTTGACTATGATTAAAAGTAATGTTAAAGGCTAGAGCTGATGCTGTTATTTGTATGTGGCTCTGTTTCTTTATTCTATGTTTCTGAGTGCGCTGCAGAAGCAGACTATCCTCGCTTGGCTCTCTTATCAATCATTTATCAATTAATAATCATTTAATTATCTGTTAGTAAGCCTAAAATCTGTTGCATGCCCTGTCACGGTTTAAACAGTACAGCTGGCAGCATCAGTTTAATTGTTCCTGAGTATTTGAATATCGTACATGCAAATCTATCCATAATTAAAATATAACAAAGGCCAAGTGAATGTTCTAATTATGTAACCTGCAAAGAGGTAAAGATTATTATCTTTTCAAACAGCCCACAATTATAAAAGTACAGCGTGTTTAATTAGAAATAAAATAAGGTCTCCTTGCTGTTAAAACAGAGATTCACATGTGTTCATTTGACATGCTCGTTGTACACATGTTGACTCAAGCTGATGTACACAGCAGAGAGGGGATGTTTCATCTGTAATTATGCTCATAGGGACTTGAGCACCAAAGGAGCTGCTTCTGGTTGAACACACAATGCATAGTCACTCACATCAGACATGCTAGAAGCAAAGAGTCTGACTGCGACACAGATATACAGCAACATGGAAAAACCCCGGCATGTTCAGGTGGAGCTTTTCCAGCACAGAGACACCCATTTCTTTGCCATAACTATGCTTAGCACATTACGACTCCTGTGACCCAGAAAGCAACTGAGATACCCCACACCTCAGCTTTTTTTTTTTGTTCTGTGACACTGGAAAGATGTAAAGTGCTTCATTGCCACCCTCTTGCCGTAAATAACTCCCCTGCTTGCATATCAACACGTAAGTGCTGCTTTTTTAGCTGTCTTATCACATCCACAGACAGACCCTCGTCCCACAGTGACATCAACCAGCTCCCAAGCAGTAGACAACCTGACACTGTTAGTTCTGGTCTGTGTGTGTGTGTGTATATGTGTGTGTATATATGTATGTGTGTATGTGTGTGTATGTGTGTGTGTGTGTGTGTGTGTGTGTGTATGTGTGTGTGCGTGTGTGTCTGTGTGTATGTATGTGTGTGTGTGTGTGCATGTGCGTGTTCCCAGGTTCGACAATGATACTGTCTGGACAGATGTCATTCATCTCTGTCCTCATCATGACATTGATTTATGCTGACTTTGTTGCCACTTGCATGACACATTTACTACTTTGGACAGAAAAAAAGAAGCCCTTGCAATGAATATGCCAGTCCTGCTGCTGTCTGACTGTTTTTCTGGCAATACAGGAATTGTAGTCAGATGTGAGCAGTCAGATATACATTACAGAATGTATTGAAATGGACAGTGAAGTGTGAGTTATAACATATGAATGATCATACCCTGTTATACCATTCCTCACAGACAGCAATGTCCTTCTCCAGGACTGAATGACAGGGCCTGCTGTGACACTTTGAAACAGGCTGTTTACAGTAAGTTACTAGTGTGAGTAGTGTAGTGTACTAGTGTAAGTAACGTAAGTGTAAGTAGTGCAAGTTACTAGTGAAATCTTAGTCCATGTTTAGTAAAATAATCACAGTGTGAAATGTAAGAGGCAATTACTCTGTGTAACTATAGTTCAAGAATTGTCAGAATTGCCATATATTTGTTGGACTGGTGTAACATTTGAAAATGACACAGAATAATAACAGAGAGGAAAGTGAGGCAGTTTGAATCTACACAGATAAATAAAAAAAGAAACACTATCCCATTGTTAATGTTAATTGTGGGCCTTCTTTCATTTTTTGACAAAAAAAAAAACAGTAACCAAGACAGTTAAAAGAGCAGGACTCAGAAGTGTTTCAGAGGGCCTTCGTATTTCTCTGTCTCAAGACAGTCAGAAGAGCAGGACTCAGAAGTGTTTCAGAAGGTGTTTGTATTTCTCTATCTCAAGACAGTCAGAAGAGCAGGACTCAGAAGTGTTTCAGAAGGGGTTTGTATTTCTCTATCTCAAGACAGTCAGAAGAGCAGGACTCAGAAGTGTTTCAGAAGGTGTTTGTATTTCTCTATCTCAAGACAGTCAGGAGAGCAGGACTAAGAAGTGCTTCAGAAGGCCTTTGTATTTCTCTATCTCAGGGCCCAGTCTTCTTTCTTATCACTCCACAGCGTAAAAGTCTCTCGCAAATTCTGTCTCTCCACTTTCAAGTTTCTTTTGAAGGATCTCATTTGGATACCCCGGCCATTTCATTTTGACTAGGAACTTAGCTTCCCCACTCTCATAATGATAACCATACTTTTTATTCTCTGCCAGCACCTTGGTACATCACTGAAACACACACTACCGAGACTTCCTTCATCTTTTTATTTTTTTTTTAATGTTTGCTTTTTCTTCACTATCACAGACGTTATCAAAAATTCCCCCTGTTTAGCTCGCCTGAGCTATCAAAAAAAGCCCTTTAGAGCTTCAAAGGAGCTGAGGCAATCAGATCAAAGACACCTTGCATGTTTTGGAAATGTCTGCATCGAATACTGACGTGGCAGATCTGGTGTTTCTCATAACCTCAGTTGCGTAGCAGCTGCAAGGTAAGGAAAGTAGGGTAGGCCACCTACTGCAGGGTTAGCCACCACTGTTTAGGACACTGCATTCTGGCTGTGTTCTGGGTGAGGATACTAGGACACTGCATTCTAGCGAGGATGATACAGCAGTGCATTCTATGGAGAGTTTTAGGACACTGCATTCTGGTGAGGATGCTAGGATACTGCATTCTGGTGAGGATGCTAGGACACTACTTTCTAGTGAGGATGCTAGGACACTGCATTCTAGTGAGGATGCTATCTCCTGAAACACATTTTTACAGAACTGACTTTTCTGTGTCAGTGAGAACAAGAAACTCCACAGATCCTTTTGTGTGTTACCACACTGTGTTTGGAAAACAGTGGTTAGAACAGATCGGCATATCAGAATAGATCAGCTTATGCACCATTCACACCTGGCTTTCACAACTTGCTTTTGTCATTGTGATGTTTGCTGTTATCTGTGAGGAATAATATCTGTCAGAGATAATTGAATTAGATCTGTGTATTTAAATGTAAGTGGAGTGCCTGGAATTCTGATAAAGCTCTTGAAGGAAAGCAGACAGACAGAAACAAGCAAAAAATGTACGTATATACATTTTAAAATGATTTTCCTGTTCTCACCACTAAGCCGATCCCAGCTGTGGTAATTTCACCTCTGCCCTGACTGTGAGACGGCTGAGAGAGACCTTTCTAAAAGTTCAAACAGAAGCTGCAACCTTATCGAAACACCTCCAGGAACTCAGCAAAGTGGATTATGTCTCGGCTGCGCAAAACAGCAAAGGATTGTGTGCTGTCTCTGACACTCTCTCACAAATCTCCCTCTTCTGTCCCCTCCTGCTCCCTTGCTTCCTCTCTCTCCATCTCTTAAACTCTGTCCCCTTGTCCTTTGTCCCATCTCATAAATGTTGTGCTTCTCCAGCCTCGCACCATCATTGTTCAGAAACAGGGTCCATCGTTAGCCATGCACCTGGAAGGCTTATTCATGCATGCCATTCACCCGTGCAGAAGGTTCCGGAATCACCTAACCCTCTACAGAGACTGTTTGAGGAGGCGATTGATCAAAACAAGCAGTGGGGGAAATTGTGTGTGTGTGTTTGTGTGTGTGTGTGTGTGGACAAGTGCGTGTGAGCGCATGCACAAATGTTATGGGTGTGTGATGTATGTGTGTGTTTGTGTGTGTGTGTGTGTGTGTGGGGGGGGGGGGGATTTTGAGCGGATTTGTGCTGCTTTTGTTTTGATCTTCAAACCAGGCTTTACGGGAAGGCGGGTGCTGGCTGCATGACTAGTAATATCATCTGTGACATTGGCACTGTATCACTTTACATGGGTGGAAGGCCACACTGACACACACCAGGCACAAGCCAAGAGTCAGTCATTTCAAAAACGAGATTCCTTGCGGTGCGTTTTTGTGTGTGTATGTGTGTGTGTGTGTGTGTGTGTGTGTGTATGTATGTGTGTATGTGTGTGTGTGTGTGTGTGTGTGTGTGTGTGTGTGTGGGAAGAGGGGGGGGGACACTAGCTTGTTATTTAATGTTATTTAATATTTTTAGACATCAGTCTTGATTATTTAGTGACCATGACAGAGAGCAGGGGAACAGTGGCAGAGTGAGAGAGAGAGAGAGAGAGAGAGACCTTTTTCAATCAAGGACACCCATATAGGTACTGGGCCAATGCTGTTCGTCAATAACAAACTGGAAATGAAGACCCACACTGGCATTGGCAGAAATTACTTTGATCACTGTGGAGGCTCTTAAACAGACCTTCATCAATTTCCGTCAAATGCTCTACACACACCCACACACACACACATCCTGGTGTCACCCCCACAATCCCTTTCGCCTATTCCCTGAGAGCCAAGAAAGGTCAGGACCTTTGAAGTGGTGTTTGACAACAGATTGGGACAGAAGACCACGAATCCTAATCCCGGATGTCCTATAATCCGAATGTCCACTCCGCTAAGCTCCACTCCTCCCACACAGGGAATTCCCTCCCTGGAAAAAGGATTTGAACAGTGCACATGTTTTTCCCCCTTTTTTTTCTACTTCAAAATACTTGCTGTTTATCTTCTAGAGTGGAGTCATGATATTGAAAGCGATGTTCATACAACCTATGCATAGAACATAAGCACAAACACACACACACACACACACATGTGCACACATTTTTATGGACACAGTATTCCTATAAAAGTCAAGGAAAAACAATGTGGACATTGAATGAGGAGATGGAACAGAGGCTGACTGATAGTCTAAGGATCTAAGGATAATAAAAGGAAATGAGAGAGAGAGAGAGAGAGAGAGAGAGAGATGCCAGAACCATTCTCCTCTTCTTCCTCCTTTCTTTTCCTCTCGATGGGCTCTGATGCCAGATGACAGCATCCATGCTGCGCCTCAGCATGTGCCACACCCACCCCGGACCCTGCCATCATCTCCTCTCTCATCCCTCTCTCTCTCTCTCTATCCTCCACCCCGGACCCTGCCATCATCTCCTCTCTCATCCCTCTCTCTCTCTCTCTCTCTCTCTCTCTCTCCTCCACCCCAGACCCTGCTATCATCTCTCTCTCTCTCTCTCTCCCTCTCCTTCATCCCAGATGCTGGCATCATCTTCACCATTCTTCTCTCCAGCTGCTCCCCCACACTGCATGGTGCCCAAGATGCCAGTGGTTTGGACCTGACTCCCCGTGGATGCCCATGTGTGAGGGCAGCCTGACACAGCCCAGAGTGTGAGGACATCAGACATTAACCCAAGGCCATGATGCCCCCTCTCCCACATCACTAAGCCCCTAGCCAACAACACCACTGCACTGCCTGCTGCTGGGATGGGATATAGGGAGGACAGGAGAGGAGAGGAAAAGGGAGCAGTGGGGAAGGGAGGAAAGGAGAGGAGAAGAAATGGGAACAGTAGGGGAGAGGGGAGAAGGGAGGAGAGGAGAGGAAAGGAGAGGAGAGGAGAGGAGAGGAGAAGAGGAGAA
>PYXC01000452.1:1332500-1360000 GCA_015244755.2 Tenualosa ilisha | reverse complement strand
TTTATACCTGTCCCAGCAGCCCAAAAGTCCCCTGTTCTGCTCAGCTTGGCTCAGCATGTGCCACACTTTCAAAGAGACAAGAGGCCCGACACTCAGCCTTCCGCTCCCTCAACACACCGCGACCTAACGAAGCCGCTCAACTAGAAAGAGTAAGTTAGTGAGCGAGCGCTTTAAAAAAAGGGATGACTCCTCTGTTGCTCCGCGCCACGCCACGCAGACGGATGGCGGCCCACGGCTGGTATAAATCTCTCCCTGGACGAACCGCTCGATCGATGGTTTTGATAAATGGCAAAAGATATGCGGTGGAGTGTTGGCTTTGATGCACTGCCAGTGCTTGGAGTGTAAGTGGATTGTGAAGAGAGAGAGAGAGAGAGAGAGAGAGCAGACGACACATACACCATTAATGTTGTAGAGTACTAAAATATCCCCATAGGTGCCAGAAGGCTTCGGTGGCCAGTTTAGGGAAGACTCCTAAGATCTGCTTTGCTCTAGCAGAGGAAGCCCATCATGTAGACAGACAGTTTCCTTTGTCTTTCAAGTTGTCCCTATATAAAGCATTTACAACCCTTTTAATCATTCCCCTCAGAATAACACCATCTCTCTTGGTTTAAAGAAATAACCCTATCCTCATTATTCCCAAGCAGATACCACACACATTCTTTCAAAAAGAAAACTATTCTGGTTTAGCAGCTGAAGAAAAACATTTCAAGGCTTATTCTGCTATGATTCAGAGAGGGAAATAAAGATATTCATTCATTCAGTCAAGTTGTAATCTCTTTAGTATTTTCTCATGCAGAAAACAATTACTCCCACAGACTGTGCAGCATGTTTATAGACTGTATACAGGTAACTATTGCAAAACCTGCCTGTTAGGATGGCGGGCTAATACAAAGGGCACGGCAGCTTCTGTGTGTCAACACATTGATTAAACCCATGTTTTGCCAGAGCCTTGTCTTCTTCTTTTTTATTTCTTGAAGTCAACCTGTTGTCAGATGGCATTAAAATCGTTCTTGGGCCTCTCAAGCAGTCTTTTTATCTGCATAGCTGTGGCTTGTCAGCTCAATTAGATTCCGCTTGCACTGAGGGGGGATTAGAGAGTGTGGGCAGGCTCGACTGAGAGAGCCTGAGACAGAGACCTAGACCGAGGCAAAGAGGGGGGTGGCTTGTTGACGCCCATAATTAAAAATTGATCGGAGTTACTATGGAAATGATGAAAACTTGGGGCAAGGTAGGAACAAGTGTGCTCAGAGACAGAGGTGAGTGTTTGATGATTACGCCTCTGAATGTGCGTGTGTGTGTGTGTGTGTGTGACACCATAGACCTTAAGGTCCATTACCGTTCCTGTCAGTTTAGTGTTTGATTCTTTTTCTTTGTAAAAGAAAGAAAAAAAAAACACAGAAGGCTGTCCTATGTTCTCCACCTGCTGACCCCTCCACCTGCTGATAGATCCAACCACCTGCTGACCCCTCCACCTGCTGATAGATCCACCCACCTGATGCCCCCTGCCCCCTTTGCACACTTTCAAACAAGCCAGTATAAAATCTGTAATCCAATTAGTTTGTGGACTAGTGTGCTAATAGCTTGCTCATCACAGAAAAGGCAGTGGACACAACAGTGCTAGCGACTGATTAGCATTAGTAATCATGCAGACGCAAACAAAACAGGGAGGGTCCCAGACAGGTGAGGATCGTTAGCCAACAATAAGATGGATCGCACACTCCAGTCTACAGGCGGAGCGGTGGGGGCGACCACATGACTGAAAGAGAAAACATGTACCCTACACGGCCATCTGATACCGATAATTACTTAAAGACAAACAAATGCTGGAAACCCGCTTTTCAAGTGACTGCACTGGGTAATTGGTGGCTGCTGGAAAATTGACAGGTTGGACAATTGTGCTCCATTGAGCTTGTTGAAACATTTAGCTCTAGACAGGAGCTGTCTGTGTAGGATGTGGCCTCTGGTTTGGGCCAGACCTGGCTCTAATCTGGCCCAAATCTCAGTGGGCAGTGGAGCATACAGTCTCCTCCCGAGTCGTCTGCTATCTAAAAATAGATTTGGACGAGTGTTGACACGTCCATACACTTCAAAAGGAGGTGGTGTCAGAATGGGCGACTAACGCATGGCTGCTGATGAGCTAACACACTGCAGAGACCACCTGCTGCTGGAGAGAGAGAGCGAGAGACAGAGAGAGATGTAGACCCAGACACAGAGAGATAGTGGCCTTTGTTATGGTAAAGAAGAGTGACAGCCCTGGCAGAACAATGAAAGGGAGAAGAGAGACGATTGGAAATGTTTGTTTTCAAACATCTAGCGTTGGCACTACCTTGATTAGTACAGTCTGAAACGTTATCTAGTAAGCATTGTAGTTTTACGCCTGTGTGGCACTCAATGGGTTGTGCGTGCTAGCTGTGGGCTAGACAGTTTTGATATTCATTGATACTAATGACCAGCTCAAACTGTGCCTGAGACATAAACTCTCTAGTGTCTTGCACACGGGCGCCAAAGTAAAAAGAAATCTATGCATTCTGCAGCCGTAACACAATAAATCCAGTGTGAAACCTTGGGCCTTAATGATGGACAGACTTTCAGCTGCTTCGATTTCCTTGGGTGACAGAGTTGGAAATGTTGTCTATGGAACAGTCAGTAAAGGTCTGGACACTTCCTGAGGATACTAATCTTCCCATCTGCCCAGCATGTGCCACAGGTGATGGATGAGCCGATCAGCTATGCTCTTTCTACCTCTCCCTCTCTCTCTCTCTTGGCCTTCCAATTCACCATCTGCTAATAAACCTGGGACTGTGCACGGCCTCCCACACTCTTATGAGCGTAAAAGCAACGTGGAGGAACATCAGCGTAGTCTGTCTAAAGTCAATCTTTCAGGGTACTATGGAAAAAACTAAGGAAGAGACGGTTTTAGTTTGTGTGACAGAAAGGATAAGACAGAGAGTGTGGAGGATGGTGAAGTGTGTGTGTGTGTGTGTGTGTCTGCTTGTGCATGTGTGTTTAAATAAATTATAGGAAATATGACCATGTGAGCAAATGTATATATGTGTGTGTGTGGGATAACCATGCATGTGCGTGTGTATATGTGTGTGTGTGTGTGTGTTTCTTTCAGATTAATTCACTTGGGCAGCATGCATTTACATCAATTTTCAGCATCAAAGGGGATCAGCTGTTTTTTCCAGCCCACTTGAGCTGAGATTGATTAAGCTGGTTGACCTTCATGCATCAGACCCGCAAAAATGGAGCTGGAATTTTGATCACTTTAGTGAGCAGGGAGAGAAGAACAGAGAGAGCAGATTCAGCAATGGAGGCTTGATCAAACTCTTGTGTGAGTGCAAAAACACCGCTCCCCCACCCTGCCCCTCTCTCTCTCTCTCTCACACACACACACACACACACACAGGCACAGAGGAGCATAACTCACACACGGCACACTGCATTCAGCATGCCAAGCAAGATGGCCCAGCTTGGGGCTGAGGGACTGAGAGTGTGTGAGTGTGTGTGCACACATACGTGTGGGAGTGTGTGTATATATTACAAAACACATTTACTCGTGTATCTGTTCATTTGTTTGTTTATACTTGAGTTATTATTTCCAAAATTATTGTTGAAGAATATCTTGGAGATTCTGGCTAGCTGTGAGTACCTTCTATCTTGTTCCAGTGTCTTATGGGAATGATTGGGCTTGTGTTGTCCTCTGGAAACCATGGTAACAAGACAACTTATCTTGCTGTTAGGACTACATGCATTTTCATCTTTGTCATTAGCTGTGCATACACCTATGCATTAACACACTTCATGTTTGGCATGATCAGTTCTGCTGCTATTTAAAGACCAGACAGTTCCTATAGGAGGTGATTTCTTTTCCTTTTTTTAATTTTGAGACTCAAGTCTGAGTTTTGTCTGTTTTCGCTCTCTAACGCTGTGAAGACACCTCCCGACTGTTTACCTCGGTCATGATATGATAGAACAGTAATACGTAATCCAAGGTAATCAGTCATAGCAGGAGTTGTTATGTATGTTTTGATGAATTTGAAATGTGATACTTTCCATTGTTCCACATAACATAAACAAGTTTGATATTTTCTTGAACAGCCTGTTCTATGGTCAATATGATCCCGGTTATAACACTACAGTAAAATACTAGTAGCTTAATTAGGTTAGTGCTCACAACCAACCAACACAGACATATAAAACTCCATTTTATAGGTTTGGCATCTTTCTGATCCTAGCAAGACTCAAAAAGTTGGAATGTCTGTTGGGGAAAAGAGCCTCAAGTCTGTGTCTTCAGTGTTGTATTGAGTGTTGGCTCACTCTAAGTCACAAAGCTGACGATTACAGTGTGCTATGTGAGGACGATAAAGTTACCCTGCTCTTCCCTGTGTTATGACTGGCAGTAAGATCTGCTGTACACAGGCATTTGGGAAATCTCTGAGACAGAAGCCATGGGGAAAGACAGCATGGTTAAGGGTGGATGTAATGTAATGCAATGTAAAGTAATGTGTGTGGTTGAAGCATTTTCCCCAATGGCTAAGAGACGCATGAAGACGTGCAGAGGAAGGATTCAATCTATCCAGTCGATTTACTTTAAAGCCAAAGGCCAATAGATGACGCAGTGGATGAATGGCTAGGAAGGAAGCATCGATAAAGACCACAGGCTCTCTTTTATGGAGCTCACCCAATGATTACAGCACATCCCAACAAACCAGTCAAGCACAGTACCTGGCAAGGACCTTACATCCACTGCAGAGGGATCAATTGATGGGACAGCAAGAGGCAAAAATGGAGGGCCAAAGGTCCTCTCAGTGGAGATGAACTCATGATTGCAATACTAACCTACTACACAATCACTGGTCACTAGGGATGCAAATTTACATTAAAGACCAGAGCAAGCCCAAGGCTCCGACCCAATCTGTTAAACACCAGTGTGTGGTTCCAGTCCTCTGTTTCCACTAGCTGGAGCGGCAGGGAAAGCTAGCAGTGATGGCTAGTAATGCTAACGTAGAAGTACGGAGAAAAATAGTAGTATTCCTTTTTTCTTGGCCGTAATATTACTTTTACTCAAGTACATATTTCAGAAGGTGATCTACTTTTTAGTCAAATAAATGTTTTTTGACAACAGTTTAGTTAAGAGTATTTCTCATTTTCTTGAGATATCATAAGTGAAATGATTCCCACTCCACTTTCTGAACATGCTCTGGAATCTTCTGCTACATTGTTGCAGTTTGGGTCAGTGGTCATGTTACATAACTGATTTTGGGACATAAACCCACGTTAAGCTTTTTCTGTATAATGAGTGCCTATGGGGAGGAAAGCAGTTCATGTAAGCTGACCCTCATAATATTGATTTCGGTTTTGATATTTAGAGAGGTGAAAGCAGACATGACTAGTGATCCATACAGAAATGTGGTCCATGAGAAATGTGGTTATGATTGGTCGCTTTTGGGACATTAAGCGACGTTAAACTTTCTCACCTTAAGGGTTTTAGAAAGTCTTTTTTTTCACCATTACGTTTGGCTGCATTAAAATCAAAAGCAATCTGTAATTTGAGCAACTTAATCACAATTTACTTTTTTATTATCTTACTTACATTGTGTTTGAAAGAAGTAATTGTACTTGTGCTTGAGTACAGATGTTCAGTACTCTATCCATCACTAAACGCTAGATAACAATGTTGGAAACTTCCAAGAATTCATAGTCACGGTAGTACAAGACAAACTTATCCCATGAGCATTAAAACCATGTCACCAAATAACTAGAAACCATTATCTTTGGTTCATGTACAATGAGATTTGTTGTCTGTCGAACATTTTTCTTAATAAAAAAAAAAAACAGGTAAGTCATTTCTGTTGCTAACAACCCAAAACAAATTCTGCCTGACTCACACACACACAAAAACAATATTTTTTCTGTTGTATTTTTCTCTCACTTCAAAAATTGAGGTTTTAGCCCATAATGGAAAAGTGCCATAACTCACCACTGATCTACAGCTTTTACTGAATCAGATAGGAAATGTGACATAACATTGTGAACCTACAATGATATAAGTCAAACAAAGATGACGCATAGAATAGGATGGATTGTAGATGTGTTGTGGGTTGTGTGTGTGTTGTGGGTTGTGTGTGTGTGTGTGTGTGTGTGTAAATCAACTACACTGGGGCAGTGTATGCTGTCTGCTACATGACACATTCTGTTTTCAACCCTGCCAACATTGCCAGGCAGTTCAGCTGAGGGAACATACACCAAGTCCCAGCCATTACTCTTTCTCTCCTATCCACTCTCCTTTACACACACACACACACACACGACTGTGAGAGACGAACATAGACCAAGGCGCAGTCATCACTCCTCCTCGATCGAAGAGCAGGAGAGAGATGACAGCCTTTCACAGCTTTCCAGGAAAAGACATAAAAAGATTCACACGCCATTATGGAACAGTCTTTCCATTAACTAGGTGAGAAGAAGTAAAAAGCCCTCTCTCTCTCACACACACACACACACACACACACAAACACACTGAAAGAGTACAGCTGATAAATAAATCATGGACATAGTGCACTGCAGTTCATAATATGCCGTGGGGCAGGGTGGGCTATGTACTATGTTATTCACACACAAAAAGCATAAACACGCACACACACACACGTCAATATCCGACCAGAGTTTCAAATGGCAACAGGTATGCATGGCAACATAGAGTATTTATCCAATATGCTGACAGGTTTCCTTCAGACAAAATAGAATTCTTCTTCCTCTTCCTCTTCTTTTTTCCTCCTCCTCCTCTTCTTCTTCTTTTCAGCACATTCTGTCTCCCTGTGCATGTGTTCACAGGCTTAGGCTAATTCCTACCTACATAATAGCAATTAGAAACTGCTGACGTTATCAAATAATTAGATTAATTGACTTAATTCTGTCTCCACAAAAAAGCATTTCATCAGCAGTTACCATTCCCCTTCCCCTAGTTCAATTAATTCTAAGTTATTCATGCAAATGCTTCATTTAGGGTGTTCATGTTGCTAAAATATCATGGTATCAGCAGGAAGTTGCCAGGTAACACACACACACACAGAGAGAGAGAGAGAGAGAGAGAGAGAGAGAGAGAGAGAAATATGCCAGCTGAAACCTGCTGCAAAGGTGCTGCTAGTTTTATTCATTTAGATACACCTAACCTAAAGATGTAAGTCAATTAGCCTTTCATGTTTAAAGTTTAAAGTAATCAGGTGTTATTTGCTCGTTTGTGCCTCCTGCCAACCCAAACCTCTGTCTCCTTATCTAGAATGACTGAGAAGTGAGGCCTCTGGGAACATGTCCATTTCAGGGACAGATTGATCAGAGAGAGGAGGTCTACACATGCACCATCTGGCTGACCATTATTATTATTATTATTATTAGTAGTAGTAGTAGTAGTAATAGATAATAATAATAATGTTTTTTAATTTAATTAATTATTTTTTTCCAACAAGCATCACAAAATCACTTCCAAAAAGCAGGTAGATACCCTCTACTAAAAAGTATGGCTCTCTGCTAAACTCCTAGTGCTAGATACGGACTTTTGGATGTCCACCTTTGATCGTCCAACATCCATATCTATAACCTCTAACAAGGTTTACAGGAAAATCTAGCTGATCACTGGGGCATACATAATCAATGAAGCTTGAAAAAGTAAAGTTAATTTCTCTCAAATACAAAACAAATACCAACGTCAAACTTTGGTTCCCTTCGTACAATAAAAATGTCTTTGACTGTATAGCAGAACACAACTAAGCTTCTATTTGGTTCCAATACAGTACAATAATCCACCCGACAAATCCCCCTGTGGAGAGAGAAGACTGTGTATTTTCTTCAGAGAATGCCTATCTCGGCCACCTTTAAAGTGTTTAAAAAACAGCATCAGGAGACTGCCTCGGTGAGTACACTGTACATTGGTGAGATTAATTACAGTAGAATCTCCAGATGCCTGCCCCGGCAATGCTGGAGTTATTTAAGGAACCCATTGCATCCCTGAACTCTAGTAAATATGGACTGAAAAGAGAGTACCTGCATTTGGAGGCCCCCAGGTTTCACAGCATAAAAGGAAGAGTAGCTGTTCTGCTTGTTAGCCTGTGCACCATGCCGCAGAGGAGGTTGTTATGTGTCTGACTGTGACTGTGTGTGTGTGTGTGTGTGTGTGTGTGTGTGTGTGTGTGTGTGTGTGTGTGGTGTGTTCCTCAAGCACCGTCACGCCACCCTGACTACCCAGGCATGTCCACATGCAAGCTCCACCTTGATTGGATATGGCTCAGTGCCTGTAGGATTCACTGGCTGTTGGCTTCAGCATCTGTGCCTTACATGCAAACTCTCATTCTTTCTCTTTCTCTTTCTTTCTCTTTCATCTCTCTTTTTCTGCCTTTGTGTAGTGCACGCCATCATATCCCAAACAGCAGCTGACTGTAGACTTGAGCTTGTGTGTCATGTACCATTCACTGACCAGGACAAGAATGGACTCACCAATGAGCACATACAGAAAACACACACACCCACACACACAGACACACACACACACATCATATAAGGACACAAACACAACCATGCATACAGCCCATTCCCCATACACCACCAACCAACCCACCCACACACAAACACATACACGCAAACACACACATAACAGTCTCACGTCAGTGAACCTACACAGCCTGCGTGCTGGCCAATGCCCACTGGTGCCTAATCCCCCGGTATGCCCACACACACACACACATACACAAAAACATTAAAAATACCTTCTACATACTCCCACAAAGCACACAGAAACACACACACACACACGCACACACACACACACACACACACACACACACACACACACACACACACACACACACACACAAAATACTGATTCATGGATGTCCACTTCACACCCTTCGTGACGGCTGTGGTATTTGCGCAACCTGTCGGTGTCGGATTGATTTCCGGTACCATCCGGGCAAGCGGCGGCTGCTCCATTGATGACGGAGCTGGAGGAGAGCGCGCAATCCAATACGACACCAGCGGACGCCGTGTGGTGTTTTTGGAAGCGCCGTCACTCAGGTTTATAAATGGACACGTCGTCATAACCATCACATGGCACGAGGATGAAAAAAACGATTTGCTCTGCTTCCTTGTTGCTATTTTTTACCCTTCTCCTGGCTCCCTCGATCGCCACGCCGCCTATCTGTGACGAACCATTTTGCCATAACCATTTTGAGTCGTACTGTGCTGTGAGTTGGCACAAGGGCTGTCTCATTGGGCCCGACCCAGCTCTTGTGTGAACTGCACTGATTCAGGTATTTAATATATCATTTTTTTTTTGGGAGGCCTGCGCTTGCCTGGCTTGGAAGCAACATAACCATACATGGAAATCTGTGTTCGTGCGTGGATGTGTGTGTGTGTGTGTACGGTTACGTGCCAGCGCGAGTGAGTGTTTGGGGTGCGTTGTGTCTGTGTACACAAACGCGGCTCCTGTTTAAAACGGCCTACAAATTACTGCGGCAGGCTGTTCGTGTTGGTTGCTATCCCTGCCTGTGCAACAGTCTCCCCTTCAGCCTCTCCTTGTCTCATCCAAATCAATACTCTCTGGCAAGCAGGGAGCCAGGCAGATTGGCATGTGAGTGGCACTCATCAGAAAGACTACAAACATGTCCAAGTCTGTGCACATGAAACAGGATGCACATCTTCCAGGCCGCAGAAACGGGCTTTAGTTTGGGCACAGAGCGGGGGTGGTGGGGTGGGTGGGAGTTGTAGTTTGGCTGGAAATAGGGGTTGTAATAAGTTTCACTGCTACAGAGATAACGTGTTTGTGAGAGAGTGTGTGTGTGTGTCTGTGGTCTGTGTGTGTGAAAGAGAGAGAGAGAAAGAGAGAGAGAAGAGAAAAAGAAATTGAATGACATAATATCAGAAAAAGTAGGGTGGTCCTGGAATAAATGTGTTAGTGTGTGCATTAGTGTGTTAGTGTGTGCATTAGTGTGTGAGAGAGTTTATGTGCAAAAGTGAGAAAGAGTGAGAAAGAGGAAAATATACCATTTATGTGTGCGTGCGTGTGTGTGTGTGTGTGTGTGTGTGTGTGTGTGTGTGTGTGTGTGTGTGCATGCATTTGTGTATCTACTCATGCGTGGGTAGTGTCGAGACAACCCAGACCAATTAAACCAGTCCCACAGCTGTGTAGGAGGGGTGGTGCTTGGAATGGGTTGTACGGCTTTAAACCATTAGCAGGAGAAAATTGATCTGTTTTGCAAGCTCCCTTCTATAGTACCAGTGGCCCTTCATTTGTTAGGGAGCCAAAAAAACAAAAACAAAACAAAAAGAGGTGAGTGTGTGTGTGTGTGTGTGTGTGTGTGTGTGTGTGTGTGTGTGTGTAACAGGATGAATAAAGACCAGGGTGCTAATAGTGAGTATTTGTTGTCTCTGTTTACCCATCTGTTTGTGCATGACTAAAAGAGAGTGATTTTTGTGTTGTTTTGTTTTCCACCTCTGATTTAAAGAAGTTTTTGGCAGACACTTCCGAGAGATGTCCCACAGAGATGACAAATCTTTCGGGGAGGAGTTTGGCCCGCAAACACCTCTGGTGCCCAAACGTATGTGTGTGTGAGTTTGTGTGTGTGTGTGTGTGTGTGTGTGTGTGTGTGTGTGTGTGTCTGCAGATGAGATGGCACTTTTCTTGTTTTGCTGTTTTTAGCTCTAATTCTGTCATCATGACGGAGGATTTCCAACTGTGTGCATATATTACAGCCCCACTTCCTCATTAACCACTTCATCAAAAGCTGCCATACGGAAGCCAAGACGCCTCCTCAGGAACACACACACACACACACACCACCACCACCATCAACAACAACAACAACAACAACAGCTGATCAGCAGAGAAGCACTAATCAAAGTTATGCCTGGAAAAACATGGCCAGGTAAATGCAATGCCTGGAGTGGTTCCTATGTGGTTCAGCCATGGCCTACTAGTTAGGGCTTCGAAGGGTTGCCGGTCTGATCCCCAACCAGTGGACCATGGCTGAAGTGCAAAACATTGAGCAAAACATCTAAAATATCCTAATCTTAAAAACATCCTCACTGCTCCCTGAGAGCTGTTAGCAGGCAGTCAACAGCTCCAGGTTAGTGAGTACTTCACTTCACTGTATGCTCTGTGTTTCACTGACTCACAATTGGGTTAAATGCAGAGACCAAATTTCCCTCACAGGATCAAAGAGTGTAGATATTTTTTTATTTTATTGTTCTTATTATCAAAAAAATCTCTCATACAAAAATGATGCAGTGTATTGGCCATTACTTGCTGTCTTTTGAAATGTTTCATCCGTGTGTATATCTGGTACTTAAATGAATATTTGCAGGACACATTCATGGACATACACATTATATAGGCCCATGTAATTGACATATGTTAACATGAGCCAGAGCAGTACCAAAACCAAGGCTCTACTGGTCCCAAATCCATCACAGAGACAGCTACTATGTGGATACTGGCACTGGATATCATGAAACAGCACAGACCTTAGATTACTCCATCTGACTGAGGGCAGTATCTCATTGCCAGCACTGCCCATCAAATCAATACACTTTGTCAGATCACTGGTGTGCATCAGATCCGCCATTTATGGCCTTAGTCTACCTTATAATCGCCAATAAACTATGGATAGCATTGGTCCCTTTATGATGTAGCTTAGTGGTATGTTAATTATGATGACAATGAAGGTAAATCCATAGCCAAAGGGATGTATTTATGTGTTCCTCATATCCAAGAGATTTTTTTTTTCCTTAATGCAAACCTATAGTATTAGAATTCAGCTATTGCGATACAGCTTATATCATCACCCAATACTGTGTGCAGCATAACACAGAATTTCAATTCACCTTGCATAATAACTCATAGATTACAGGGCATAGGCTACAGTATATCTGCTAATACATTTACAAGGAAATGTCAAATTGAAGCTTTCTCTCTCTCTCTGTCTCTCTCTGTCTCTCTCTCTCTCTCTTTCACACACACACACACACACACACACACACACACAGGCACACACATTTTTTTTTTCAATTATAATAATCAACCATTTAATGAATGGGATCACAGTGCAATCCAAATCTAGTGGCTGTTGCATTAGTAAACTGTAAATTGCTTGAAGGACTCTTTAGAGTAACCCGTGACTATGAACTCACTTCTAAAAGGGCTGGAAATCAGAAGATGATTGTCCATGCAGTTAATGCAGTTAATAAGTTGGTCCAGTCTTACCTGTAGACCAGTGTGTCATCAGCAGAGCTGTTGTACTGGACCTGGTACATCCTGATCCCGGGGTGGTTTTGGGGTGGCCATCGGATCAGAGCCGAGTTCACTGTTCGCTCGACCAGCACCACTCTCCTCTCTGGACCCCCGCGGGTGTCATTGCCCAGCCCAGCCCCCACCCCGACTCCAGACACCACAGAGGTGGACTTGGCAGAGGTCAGGATGTCAGAGGGTTCGGGCTCGCGGGCGGCCCGGCTGGTGCTGTTGGCCATGTGCGGCAGCGGGTTGACAACCAGCTCCACCGTGCCCGTGGACTCGCCGGCGGCGTTGGACGCGATGCACGTGAACGTGCCCGAATCCTTGATCGAGGTGATGTTTATGTCCAGGCTCCCGTTACTGAACGTGAGCATGCGCGACGTGTTCGAGATGAGACGGCCCTCCGGCGAGATCCAGTGCACGTCCGGATCTGGGTCGCCATTGGCCTTGCACTTCAGGCTTGCCGGCTGACCCTCCATGGCGAAGGTCTTGGCCGACTTGCGCGTGATGACCGGCGGGTCGCAAATGAACTCCTCCTCGGGGATGGTCCAGAAGTACTTGGCGGTCAGGTCAGACGGTGAGGCGCACGTCTCCAGGTCGTCCTCGCGCGTCAGCCGTCTCAGCCACAGCAGCTCGCAGTTGCAGTGCAGCGGGTTTCCCCCGAAGCTCATGACCAGCGAGGACAGCGGCGAGCCTTTGGATTTGGCGTAGACGGGGATCCGCAGGAAAAGCGGGTCGGGCGGGATCTTCTTCAGCTTGTTGGACGTCATGTCCAGACGCGCCAGCTTGTGCATGTTTGTGAACACGCCCTGCGGCACGTGCTCGATGAGATTGTGGTCCATGTTGAGCGTGTTGACGTTGGTCAGCTTGCTAATGGTTTCCCACGGCACGTCCACCAGGTTGTTGTAGGAGATATCCAAGTCCTCCAGGGTGCCGAGGAAGTCGTCAAAGGCGTGCGGCGAGATCTGGTGCAGCTGGTTGTTGGCCAGGATGAGGTGGCGCAGGTTGGTGAGGCCGCGGAAGTGGTCATCCGCCACCACGCTTAGCCGGTTGGAGTCCAGGTGGAGCGCGCGCAGACGTTTGAGGTCGGCAAAGGTGTAAGGCATGATCTGGCTGATGGTGTTGCGCGAGAGCGTCAGGTGGAGCAGGCTGGTCATGTTGGCGAAGTCGCGGCGGCGCACGGCCGTGATGAAGTTCTCGGTCAGGCGCAGCTCCACCGTGCGCCGGTCGATGACCGACGGCACGAACAGCAGGCCCGTCTTGGCGCAGAGGATGGCCAGCGATGGTGACAGGTTCTGGCACATGCAGCGCTTGGGGCACAGCTGCGCCGACGCCGACCCAGCCAGGAGCAGCATGGAGAGGAAGAACCACTCCATCCCTCACAGAAACTAGGAGAGGAGAGGAGAGAGAGAGAGAAAAATATAGAGTTAGAGGAGCAGAGACACTCAGACACTCAGAGCAGCAATTCAACAGATACTCTATAGCCTGAAACAGCTTGGCAGAGGAGCCAGTCTACTCCTTACAGAAACAAGGAGAGGAGACGAATGAAGACACAGTCAGAGACACAGTTAAAGACAGACAAAGATGCAGTCCGTCAGAAGCAGTATTGAGGATGAACTAGGAGAGGATGGGAGACACAGACAGAAAAGATGAGAGAGATGGATAAACTCTGGCTGCTTTCCAATTTCCAATCCAACCGAAGAGTATGGAGAGGCTATCCCATATTGTCACCTTTCTAAAAGCCTAAGTCATTTTTTTCAGGTTTTTCAGGAATTACAAAACATGAACAAAAATACCTTTTTAGATGATTTCATCAAAAACAAAAACAAACAAATCAAAAACAAATCAAAAATGTACTTATTTTAGCAAGGTAAAGATATGGGAAAGTTCTCTATGAAATATATATGGTCCTTTGCTTTATGTAGGGGACATAAGTCCCCATATATAAAGTGTATAATCCTGGCAAATATTTGAAAGTGGGCAAACCACTCCATCCTCACAGAAACTAGGAGAAGAGAAGAGAAAGTTCGAGAGCGGCAGAAAAGAGACACAGAAACTCATGCTGCTCTTCAACAGATACGGCCAGCAAGAGCCTGGTACAGGAGCCAGTTTATCTTTTACAGAAACTGGAAGACATATAAGACATAGGAAAGCATAGAAGACAGAGGAAGAAAGGAGAAAAGAAGAGGACTGAGACAAACAGCTTTTCAGTGTTTACTTCACGCCAGCTGGGAGAGGAGCAGAGGACAGAGGAAGGAGTGAAAGGAAGTGAAGTGAAGTGAAGTGAAGTGAAGTGACTAATCGGGGGGGGGGGGGTGGGTATGCTTTATGCATAAAGGCATGGAGCATCAGCAGGAGGGGGACCACACACTATAGAGAGGATAGGAAGAGAGAGAGAGAGAGATAGAGAGAGAGAGAGAGAGAGAGAGAGCAGGAAGAGGAGAGGATATGAATGCAGACTAATCCGCAAGAACATGAGGAGCATGAGGAAGATCAGTCATGTCATCCCTTACACAAACAAACACGTAAAAGGGTAGAGGAATAAGGGCGGGAGGAGGAGGACAGGGTGAGAGCTGTAGGCTTGATAGCTTAAGAGATGGGGACATTAAATTAGCAGGTAAATATGAACAAAAGACGGGGAGGAAAAAGAGAGACAAAAGAAGAAAAGGGGAGGGGAGGGATGGTACTGATGCCAATCAAAAGGAACAAACACTCTCATCTGTCGCTCGTGGAGGAAAAGGAAGGAAAAGACGTGCACCCATAAGAACTCAAATAAGCTACCAAAGAAGAGGAAGAGGAGGGGAGTGTGAGTGTGTCTGTCTGTCTCTGCGTGTGTGTTTGTGTGTGTGTGTGTGTGTGTGTGTGTGTGAGGAGGGGGGCAGAAGAGAAAAAAAAAAACAAGAGAATAGTAGTGAGAGAAAGCAAGACAGGCGGAGATACAGCACGACACAGATGTGTCAAGGGTGGGGGTATTTGGGAGGTTATGGGGACAGGGAACAAAGCAAAAATTAAAAAAACACAGCCTGAAAGAGAAAGAAAAAAAAACTGAGAAAATGGAGAAAAGAGAAAGACATGACAGTAGTAGAGAGTAGAGAGGCTTATTACAGGTTTTAAAACAAATATATTGGACCAGCAGTTTCTAAACGTTTACATGAATGCTTGCAGTGCATCAGGACAGGGAGAAGCTGCGAAATCATGAGGAAGGGCAGAGCCAGACAAGACTGAAGAAACAGACATGAGCAAGGAGAGAAGAGAGATGGAGAGATGAGGGGAGAGATAGATGCCGAGGCTGACCTACAGGGGGAAATGGAGGCGTGGAGAGATTATAACTACAAGGCCAAGAGAAAGAGAGAGTAGAAATAGAGAGACAAGAAAGATAAAAAGAAAGAGAGAGAGAGAGGTAGAAGTAGGAGTGGAAGTAGAGAAGTAGAGAGAGAGAGGGGTGGGGAGAAGAGGGAGGCTGATGAGAGAACAGATGAGAGAAGGTCTCTAGGAAATTTTCTTTAGCATCGGCTCTGGGCTGCATCTTCATTCCCACAGACAGTTGGTGCCGTGGAATCAGGTGAATCAATACAAACACAGTGTCTTTTAATGGGATTGCTGTTCAGCCTCGGCTCCGACCAGCACGCCCAGGGACCTTCAAATCTACACACACGCATGCTGATAAAAACAGACACTGCTCTTTGATACCGCTCTGGTGCATCAAGGTGCATACGTTCTGTGTGTGTGTGTGTGTGTGTGTGTGTGTGTGTGTGTGTGTGTGTGTGTGTGTGTGTGTGTGTGCGTGTTTGTGTGTGTGTATCTGTGTGCATTTATATGCAAGGGCAAGTCAGGGAGTTTAGTAAAAGAAATTGAAGAACAAGGCCGTAAAGGCTGTGTGCATCGTCTACAGATAAAATCCACTTCAATGAGCACAGCTAACATATAGGACCCTAGAAATATCACAGCCCTTCACAACAAATTGAGACATTCTTCAAAAGGAGTCCTGAAGGCTGTTGTTTTATATGAACACGCAGAAATGCAGAGTAGAACAAGCAGAGACAAGAATGACACAAAGCGAAATATAAAAATAATAATAACATGATGACACATTCACAAGAGCTTTTAAGTGTCTTTCATAGTGTATGACAGATTCCCCAAGTATGCAAACCCGCGATGTTGATAGAGGCTTTCCTCGAAGGGTAATACGCGCGATGTGCTGTCATGTGCAGGGCACACTAATGCTTTCATAAGTCTCCTTCCGCAGTCGTGTTAAGGTGGTCCATACAACATGCGCCCGGTGACGGCTTTCGAGGTGTCGGCTCTGACATTCCAGTTATCGGCTTTAGCACATAATGCCTGGGAATCTGCACGGGATTTGTCCTAGCCCATTTACCGGGCCCTTTGTTTGCTCACTGTGAGAGTAATAAAAGAAACCACCGTGCACCGCCTGCTCCTCCGGCACAGAAATGCAGACCCTCCCACTGGCACGCAGATCTCCAGAAAAATACTGTTAGACTGCACACAGACACCATGGGGCAAGCCATTATATGGATTAACATGACGACGAGAAAAGGACTGGAAGACTAGAAAATATTATAGAAGAAGGAAGGAAGGACTGAAGAAAGAAAGAAAGAAAACGACAAAAGGGGGTAAGCTTTAGCCCATGTCCTCTGATTTGCAGTCAAGTCTTAAATACTTCAGTGCACTCAAACAAGCCTCCCCTAGTAATTGGAGTAAATGGGGGGATATTACTGGGGTAATAAGAACCTACTGCTGTATTCAGTTTTTCAAATAAATGCTTTTTACAGCACAGAGACAATGTGTGGCCAGACTTGTACAGTTTTACATACCTCCCTAGAAGCCAGCAGTCAACACTTCAGAGACAGAGACAATGTGTGGCCAGACTTGAACAGTTTTACGTACCTCCCTAAAAGCCAGCAGTCAACACTTCACTTCAGGTTAGCTTTCTCCTGCTCACTGCTGCTGCTAAGTAATTAGATTAATACGCCGCTAAGGTTGAGTGGCTATTTCAAACTGTCAGCACCTAATACTGTTTGATTTTTCCTCATTGTTCACAATTAAATTATATGTCCCCAATGATACCAACCAATTTTCATCAATAAATACTTTCAAAAATGCACAGCAAACATAACATATGTAAAGCTAAAGAGCAAACGAATGCACTGTTTGGACATCAGATGCATGTCACTCAAATGCACACAGCTGACTCCAACTGTCCATAAATCCAGCATGTCTCAGAGACCACTGCTATTTAAAGACCTTTCAAGATGAGGGAAAACAAAAACAAATGTAAAATAAATACTGACAGTTACAGGCCTTCCATAGATGAATTAAAAAAAAAAAAAAAAAAAAAACTCTGTTAGAGTGTCCCTCACCCTACCCCACCTCACTCCACTACAATTATCATCTGCCAAGGAGCCCTCATCTGCTCTGCTAACTACCCACCCCTAAGCCCCTGAGACTCGGACTGAGCTGGATGTGACTGACCCTCTCGTCCTGGCGTGACAGACCTGTCTCACAGCCCCACAGCCATCAAACCGCCGTTCCACAACACTCAGCAGTTTCTAGAATCCCCCCTCCTCTCCTACTTCCCCACCCCCCCTCTCCTCCCTCTCCCTGGCCTCTCCTCCTGCCATCCCTCCATCCCCAATCGGGTCGCAGATGCCATTCCAAATTTCTGACGGCACGTGGCCTTGTTTAAAAAACAAAAAAATCCCCGAATTCCCCCTTCTCCTTGCAGGCCTCCTGGGTGGCTAGACGTCAACAAAAATAAGCGCTTGCATCGGCAGTATCACGCTGACAGCATGACAGAGTAAGGCTCCAACTGTTACATCTCACCTCAGACTTTGACATGTAGTGGCCCCGAGCTCCACGGCTCCAACCGATCAACGCATATGTGAAAATGGAGTGAGGAAGCGTGACAGAGTTAGAGAGAGAGAATTAGCTACAGTGTGCCTGCATGGCTGTGTAACAGAAAATAGTCCTTTTGTGAAGGACGAACCTCGATGTCCACGATACACCATGAAATGAATAATAAAATGGGAATTCGGGGGGACCGTGGAAGTGCCTTCACCCTACGGGTCCAGGGAGTGGATTCCCCTGGGAGACAGACAAACAGGAAGGCTCTGAGCCTCCTGGAGGTTATTTACGCTTCCGGCCTGCCGACAGCGGGAGCCGGGGAGGAGGGTGGTCTCTCTGGGAGAGCACTAGGACACTAATGCCAGCTAGCCCCGCGGGTGCGGCTCAATGGAGATGGATGGGAACGCTGCGGACCCCCTCCAGTGTGCTCCACTCCACTCCACCCCACTGGCACCTTAGCCCTGGGAGATGCTTCAGTGCTAAATTGATCTCCACTCCCCTCTGCTGTGCTGGAACCACAGGTAATAAATAGACACGCGCACACACACACACACACACACACACACACACACACACACACACACACACACACACAAGAAAAGACACAGTGCACACAACAAATACCTATTTACTCATATGTTCAGGCATCGCACAGACCTACAACACACACACACACACATACACACACACACACACACACACACAGAGAGGCATCATCTCAAATTCCTTCTATAGATACAGTGACAGGTGGAAAAGCTGTGACATGAATTGACATGAATGTGACCTTTATGCCCAGAGTAAGAACTAATGGATTGTTCACTGGTCTCCAGAGGCCAATCTCCAACTCCACCGAGGACTAAACGCTGAACACTCTTTCTCTCTTTCTCTCTCTACCACTCTGAGCTAATGGAGGCGTTCTCCAGGGAACACCCCCTCCATCCCCTCAAGTGCTCCAAATCTAATGACCCAAGCACTGAACTATGTACAAGTACTTGGACCTAACTGTTCTAAAGGTTGGATTAAGTTGGATCACACAGCAGATGCCTGAGAAACAACACAATCAGACTCCGAGGCATTTTGAACTGCCATGCTGAGTATGTTAACATGGGAATAATTCATGACAATCTGTAGACAAAACACTCAAATCTCACAATCTATTATTTTCACCATGACCGTTATTGTGTGGAGATGGCACAAGTTCCTGTCATCATGCAGTAAGATCTATGATGACAGGAACTTTAATGCTGCCACAGGGTGGGGGGATATTTTGATGTTTTAGCAAGGGGCCACTGTTTTGAGAAGAACAACATCCCAAAAAGGGACTTGGAAAAACACATTACACAAACACAAAAGAGCAATGCTATCAGAACAAACAAAGCATCTTTGTGTTAATGTTTCAGAGGGGTACTGATGCAACAATACTCTTCTGAAGAGAGGAGGCATTCACCTTAAGGGTCCAGTGATTCATCCAGCACTCCTCTGGCATAAGGACGAGGGAGGACGGAGGGAGGATGAATTAATGCTCCATCCATTAGACGACTATTTATCACAACAGCAGACCTGAGGAGTTGCATAATGCCTATTAAGCCGGTCTAAAGACTCTTTGAAGATGTTGAGATTTATTTATTGCATTGGTATAATGAACATGTAGCATTACGGCAATTTTCTTTTCTTCCTCTTCTGTGTTTCGTGACGCAGTTCAAAGAGTTCAGAGCCCAAATTCTTAAGGGGCGAGTCCCTGTGCCTCTATCATCAAGATCCCATTACCAGCCCTGCTTGTGTCTCTTTCCAGGCAGAGGATAACAGGAAGAGCGAACCACGTTAAAACAAGAGAAGAGAGGGGAGAGGAGGAGGTGACAGGTTCATAAAGAGAAACAAAAAATAAAGGAAAAAAAGAGAGAAAAGCGGAGAAAAAAAAACAACATCACACTTCCTTTTCAGAGTGGGATATTTTTCAGGATATAAGGCGTAGTGCACCATTATTGGTCCAGTCGTCCATCTGAGTGCAAGCTGTGAGAGATGTGTGTCTCATAGCAACAGTGACTAAGCACAGGAGGGGGAAATGGAGCTTCATGTGAACTCCACACCTGCACATAGATGGTGACAATCTTCTCACATGTCCCCTGCCAACCATCACTAGCCATGGAAGCAGTAGCAGTAGTAGTAGTACTAGCAGCAGCAGCAGCAGTAGCTGCTTCACATCACAGAGATTACCCTTCTCAGTATGCTTCAGCTAATGCACCTCGCCATACTGCGCCGAATCACATCAGTGCTGTCCAGCAAATACATTCTCAGCAAGCCATACTCCATCACTCAAAACAAGAGCCCAGGGACATGGCTGGAAATAGCTCGAGGGGGGATTTGATGATTGACAAGCTGTTTAATAGTCTTTCAACAGACTATGACCCAATGCTAAGTCTCAACATGCAATTAGTTGCTTGAATTTCTTCGAAAACAATCATGAGCAGCGGCTGGTCAAACACATACACAACGTGCTTCCAAGAAAAACAGAGCTGCGCAGATTACATTATCGCCTTTCATTTGGGAAGCAGAGCGGGCTTAAACCAGGGGAGGTGCGGAGGGAATTTATATTCCCAGCATCTTCAAAGGCTCATCTTGGACCTGAGCCTGGCCGATAAAGTATCTGGCTGTGCGCGAGTGAGTCACCATAACGCTTCTCACGGAGCAGGGTCCCCATTTCTCCCGTGGCCGTCTCCCTTATTACGGCGACCGCCGCAGCCGCCACACGCCACCCGCCATACGCCACGGAGGAAAAGAATCCGCTCCCAGGAAAGGGGGTGAATCTAATGGGGTCACAAAGCGAATAAAAGTACTCTTTATTTGAAACCGATGGAAATAAGGAGAGAGAAAAAGGAGAGATCCAATTCCATTGACATGGTGGCAAGCCAGGGGGAAAGGTGTCTGGGTGTGTTGAAGAATGGTATATGTGCTCGACAAGGAGAGAAAGTTTCTGTGTGTGTGTGTGTGTGTGTGTGTGTGTTTCATTGCGAGACTATCTATCAGAGGGCGTTTTTAGTGGATTATATTTTCTGTGGACATTTCATGCCCTGCATTAGCATCCATTACAGTATTTACTGAGTGAGGATCGCTGCGGTGCCATCCGCACCCACCGGCTGGGTTCACACCACACGTCTGTGAGATGCTTGCTGTCACTCAGCAGATGCTGAGGAATCACAAGGCTGCGGGGAATTTTTGTGCTTCTGAAAACATTCGGCACATCTCACATAGCCTTCAGATGCACATCTCACATAGCCTTCAGATGCACACACAGCAAGCTAAACAGTGTGTCAGCCTGATTAGGCAAAAGGTTTGGCTTGTAGCTTGAACTTGAATTGTAGCTTCAAGATTGCTGCAATTTGGCTTGGCTGGTGCAAGCAGTTATTTCGCTCCATTTCATAAGTACATATAGAGGGGGCTCCCATCATAAAATTGTAGAATATATTGTGTGTGACATACTGTATAATCTGTTAAAGTACATCCATCTTGGCCAACCCACAGCTCTCTCCCACAGTGGAAGATGTTGCGCAATCAGTGGTTTTGTTTTTGGTCCATTTTCATTTAGAATGCATGTTAGTGTAACAGATTAGAGTTCCCACACCCGCGACCTGCCCGCACTGTCTGCTAGAAAAGGATGAGAGTACTGTTTTTCCAAGCACGGTGGTTTGAGCAGGAGACTGTTTCTGGTGTGAATACACAAGCACATGTGTATTGCGAACGCACAGCAATGGCTATGGACCGTGAGCACGCTGACTGCTGTGTGAATGAGACATAACATTGACATCAATTACATAAAATTGGCTATAGGGTGGCTACAGGTGTGGTCTGCTTTATGAATGCTCCATATATACCTGCAGCATTAGGGCTCGCTTAAGTTTCTGCAGACACAGCTGCACACGTTTAATAAGAGCACTGAGCACAATGTGATCCACCGGCAAAGCTGGTTTTCAAACCCCCTTTCTACAATAAAAAAAAGCTGTGAACATAACATGTATGCATCTGCTAGCCCTGTTTTTAGTGAGTGAATGGACATTTCCAGGAGGTGCAAAAGGAATTGTCTCCTTAATTGATCTACAGTTTGAATAGGCACCATGATATGCAGTGTTACTGTGGGAGCTATACAACATTGTACACTATATCATTACAAGGGGCACAGACATTTATATCTGGTTGCATAACAGATGTTTCTAAACAGGGTAATAACAAGTCATTGTAGAATCGGATATTTTACAACTATGCATCTTAGTTTTTTGTACACAATCTAGCTGTTCCTCATAAACAAAGACCACACAGCAGCTGATCATCATAGCCTGTTGCACAGGCAAAATGACCCCTCTGCATGAGATGTGTCAGGTCATGGCCAATGCATGTACTATGGACAAGTGTGAATAAGGGAATCTGGGGACATGTACATGTACGGGCACATAAAGGCTGGCAAAACAGAGGGATGTACTCAACACTGTTTTCCCTGGAGTGGAGCTCTGCTTACGCGCAGTTCATACGTAGTTGCACTCACATTCACTCACATTCACTCACATGTGCTCCTGATGCACTCTTGATGCACACAGTATCATCTTTGCAATCCCTATAACCCCAAAGGTGCAATTATGAGCCTGTCGGTACATAACTGGACTGGATAATGGATGAAGATTCGTCAAAATGTGCACTCCTCCTCCTCTTGTTTGTCCATAGGTTCAGCTCATTAAGTCTCTGTGGCTTCAAATGCGAGGAGTGTGCACAGCATAGCAACTAGTGTCGCTCCCTCAACCAAGACATCCATATCACAAGTCTGTGTACATCATCCAACCACACTGACAGCAGACTCATTTACAATCCAGAACATTTATCTTTTCTTGTTTTCTTGCCACCCACTCACCCCCCACCACCCCCGATCAAGGGGCCATATGGCATATGGCTCATGTCGAAGGGAGACTGCGTTCGGCACTGTTTTCGGGACATGCCTGCCACCTCTGTCTGAGCTAAGTTTCCATCCATCACTGTAAGTGGCTGACATCCCTAATGCGCTGTCTCTACAGTCACAGTGGATGACAGACTGTCCTACATGTGAGAGAGAGTCCTCATCAAAGTTGGCCGATTAAGCACAGGCATTTACAAATGAACAGCACACCGGAAAACAATGCAAGGCCAACCAACCTGACTGAATTCATTTTCCACAGACTGCAGTATTATGTAACATTCACACAACGACAGCTTCAAAAAAAAAAAAAAAAAAAAAAAAAAAACCTTAGATGCACGTTTCTCTCAGTGGCAGAGGCACTTGGTCACACACTCACAGCAGGGCATGGCAAGTAGGCTTTTAACTCTCTATTAAAGCAGTGGGTGTGTGTGTTTGTTGTTTGTACATGTGTGTGTGTGTGTGCAGATGTGTATTTCAGTGTGGCACTGAACCTTTTGCCATGATGCTGAGAGCTAGCTATGCTTTCAGCATGATTTGGTGGCTTTAAACGGGAAATCAGTGCCCTGGTTGGGAGGCTGTGTGTGTGTGTGTGTGTGTGTGAGAGGGAGAGAGAGGAGGGCACCGTCAGAGGACCTCATTCACGATCTCAGCGTGCAGCTGTCCCTCTAGGCTCTGCTCTCTGAAATGATAAGACGAACTGTTTAAAGATATATGCACAGTTTCTGAATGTAGTTTTTTTCTCCACCCTTCCCTGCCTCTCTTCTCCTATCCTGGATACGAAGCTTTTTCCGTACGTAGCGCAGTCGCAGCACAGTGTCTGCGTCAGCAAGCCTATCTATAATTGGCCCCCACATCGACAGCAAGGGGAATCTGAGCAGAAAGTGGCGATTGACAGATCAAATGTTCGATCTTTCACAGTAAATTTGTTCCCCTGCACAGTTTTTATTAGTCTGTTTTTTTTCCTTTACTCTTCAGCACAGCACAGATATATGCAGCATAAAACCCACTGGGGACACATTGTATAAGAGTAATAAATGATAATAGCTCTCTATTCTAAAATGCACCTCTGAAGCTCTCTGAAGCATCTCCATATTCTTTCACTGGGGGCCAAAGGGTGCCCAGCCAACGCAGGGTGAAGTCAAGCATGGCTTACAACAACTACGGCAGAAAATGGCTTAGCAGAGTAATGCATTTTGGTTGTTTACAGAGGGAGCATGAAAAGACTTCAGATCAATATGTGAGATGGAACATTACCATGGACAGTAAGTGGATGGGTTTTTTGAGGAAGAGACACAAATCCTAAGTTCTCTTTGATGTCAAGTGTAATCGAAGGTTGCTTAAACTCTCCAAAACACGAAACTAAGCATGTTGTTGTCCGGTCCGTATCCAACCATGCCTTCTCACCAATCTGCTCATTTCCTTCATAATGATAAAGGATCGGGTGCGTAAGATAAAAATAAAGATAATTGCAGATGAACATGGGTGCATTTTAGTTATTTCAGTTATTTGCACTTCTGCCACTGTGTCATTGTTGCTAACACATGACACTTGCTGAGGTAGAGGACACGCCTGATCCTGTGCTTATATTACATTCTATGAGTTGTCACAATATTGGCTAACATGAGAAGTCTTTTGACTGTAAAACAATCCTGATGAATAAAGATGAATTAAAGAAAAGAATGACATATCTGTGGCTAGTTAGCATGTTTCAATTGCACAGATTTGTGGAAACACAATACGAGGCAACAAATGGTGACAAATCTCACACAATGTCATGACTAAAATAACCAGAGCAATCTCTCAGTCCAGAGGGTCAGAGAGGCCCCTGAGCTGTATTGCTATTCTAAATGAGAAAATCAGGGCAGAAACTCTCACCAGGAAAATGGCACTGTGAAAGTACAGCACTGGGCAACACTATAACTATAACTGCCTGGTTTATCAAATCATGTCCTTGTAGAGGAATGGTAGTAGAGACAATAGGAATCCATCTATACCGTCAAATATGTGCTGAAGACCACCGGCTTCACAGCACACAGTGCGGGGAGTTATCGGATGCCATTTCAGCCCATTTCTGCAAGCTGCAGGAAGACTTTGTAGAAACAATAAAATTAAATCTGTACATAGTGGAGCCAAACAATTACAAACATTACTGTCACCTCACTCTATCCCTTCAGAAACGACCACTCCTGTGCCAGCCTATCAAATGAGCAATGAAAATGGAGATTATGAAAAAAAAGGAAGAATTGTCTCAAAGATACACCAGCATTTGGCTCAACAGGAACAGCAGTGAAAAGCAGATTAAAAATTCTGTGATGCTGTTGTAACACTCACTCAGCAGAATGGCATCAGTGGCTGTGCTGTGATGGAAATGGCATCAGTGGCTGTGCTGTGATGGAAATGGCATCAGTGGCTGTGCTGTGATGGAAATGCAGCTTTAAGACCAAACATATTAAATATGGAGATTAGGATGAACTCCACAGTGGAAGTCTCTCTAATTCAACCAGCCCGCAGTCACATTCTTCTCAACTTTTTTAACCTTTTCAGAGTTAAAAAAAATAAGTTTTCTCTGCCTGATGCAATTGCCCTTATTAGTTTCTTTCTCTTCTTCTTTTTCTTCTTCTTCCTCTTTTTTTTCTTCTTCTTCTTCTTCTTGTCTCTGCTATAGAGCATTATTCTTATTCTTTCTGCTTACCATAGATATGTTTAGTAGTATTTACTGCCAAATCTCTTCATTGGGACTTGTGACCCCCGAGCGTCAAACCCATGGACTTGATAGCACTTTACCAGAGGCACCTTAGCAGAGGCAGATACGCCCATCTCAGAAAATAAAAGTCCAACCATGTGCTGGTTCTACCACGCACTCATGGGGTCAGCCTTATGGTGACTTCTTTACCCTCTGTCACATATTCAACCAGAGAAGCACCCTGGGCTGAGAATGAGCTGCTCTGCACGATACACAATACAAACAAACAAATAACCAAATGAAAACATAGCACACAGGTTACTCTTCAATATACAGTGTCATTTGCATTCATTATCTACATTCTTCTCATGAAATTTAAGGGAAAAATTGCTTGGTGGACATCACGTACTCTGACATTATATACATTATTTCTCCTGTTGAAATTATATTTTAATCTTGAGGGATGAAGCTCCAGAAAAGCTGGAGCAGACTGACGAGGAGGATTATCTAGGAATATCTAGGAGTTTTATTTGAGGCCAGATTATCAGTAAGCTTTTTAAATAACATCCTATATGACTATGCTTGACATTAGTCGCTCAAGTAGATGAATTAAACATGATATATACATAAAGACTTCTCTAACCGCTGAAAAGTACATTTCTTACTTCCTTTTCCTCTCATATGTCTATGTACTGTAAAGCGGGAAGGCGCCATTTGACGTCACACTTATTTAAAGTAGCTTCACTTATTGGACTGGCAAGCAATTTGAAAGGCAGGTATAACGCTACCATAGCCATAGCTATTCCCACAGGATTTCTGTTTTAACATTCCATATGGCTGTTTACTGTAATGCTGTTTATAGTAATTACTGTCATCAGCATTATTTTGTTTTGCTTTTTTGCTGTTGAGATCGTCTATAAAAGGAGCGCTCCATATGATGTTGTATCACATTTGAAGTTAGGCTAGCACCTGAATAGCCTGATATCCCAAACGCTTTCACGTTCACATTTCACTTTGTGCAAAGCCTCTGGAACCCCTGAACTGGCGTACATTTCCTTCCTTTAAAAACACTGGGCATGGCAGAGCCCTCTGTGCACTGACTGATTGCACTGATTGCAAAAGGAAACCTAAGCTTTCCCTATAAGATATCCCTGACAGCGCTGTAGCAAAATGACACTAGGCAGCGCTAGTCTGGCTGGCATCTGAAATTATCACAGGTCAAAGTGATTTACAGACACCTCCACTTTAGCCAGCTGGAGTGGCTGTACGGATAAATCAACACACTTAGCCATCACAACAAGCTACAGACACAGCACCTTTTAAAAGGCAGCACTCAATATAATCTGTGTGACCCCAGGGGTGAGAGCAATCAAGCCCTTCAGCCACAGCTGAGAGGGAAAGGTGCAGGGTGCCTATACAGGTCTCTGAACAGAAATATTAAGTGTTTCTAGTTGCTTTGTTGTTGCTTTTTTCCTTTAAATGTGCTATGAAACTGCTATGAAATTTCCAGTGTTTATGCAAAGCATGAGATTACGTCAACACCTCAACCCACATGGCGGCTTGAAGGTTACTTGGTTCCAGTCTGGCCTGCATGCGGGCCACGGATGGGGTCTGTTTCACATCCGGTCCCTAAACGAGAGGCCTGGCCTGCATATAGAGATGCCCAAAAGACGAGAAAAGGAGGCAGAACAAGAGGGAAACTTGAGTCTTCGTGGTGGCGCACAGGAAGAGAGTCC
>PYXC01000452.1:1247500-1327500 GCA_015244755.2 Tenualosa ilisha | reverse complement strand
ACCCACTAAACAAAACTGGGTTCTGGGTGTGGGTTCATAAAATAACCCTCCATCAACAATACTTCAGAAGCAGAGTCTGATAGTTGTCCTGAATACAATAATAGTCTCTCTTATCGCCAGTCCTCAGAAATAAAGTGAACCTTGTTCTCCATCCACAACAGCTCTGAAGCATCTCTCTCTTTACCCACGCTGCCCCTCTCTCTTTATAAGTAGAGCAGGCCAAATCCCTCTACAAACAGCCACCATCTCTTTTACCCTCAACCCATCTCCTCCCCTCTAGAAGTAGGCCACACTGAAGTGGACACCCAGCCTGCATCTACATGCATTTGCGCAGCTCTCTCCTGTAGGCCAGAGTGCAGCAGCACTGACACACATAGACTGTGTCCGAAACTGGGAGATGACTATGCTGTTATCCAGGCTAAAATCCTGTGTAGCAGCATAAGAGATAAAGTGCTGTGATAAATAGCTAAACGGACATTTATTTATTTCCTTGTTGAGAAACCGCCAAGACACCTTTCTTCATAATTCAACAGCATTTTGAAGTCTGAAGGCTGCGTGAAGAATACATCTATGTTGCCTTCAAAACTGGGAAAAACAAAGGTACCTTTGAAAGCAGAATTGTGTGCCTTTATTTGGACATGCCTTGATAGCTTGATACCATGAGAAGTAGAGCACACTGAATCATCAAATAGCACTAGCCAGCTCTCCTCTCTCTCCCCTCTCTTTTCCTCTGCTGGGCTTGGATACATAGGGCTGGCTAGCCAATCTGTATGCACAGAGCTTCTGCGTCTCTCTGCCTTCTCTCTCTCTCTTCTCTCTTTCTCTCTCACTCGTTCTCTCAATGTCTCTCTCTCTCTCTTTGTCACTCTCCTGCTCACTGCTGAGCCCAAACTTCAGAGGAATCGAGCCGTCCAGCTGCGTCAGGAGGGAACAGACGCTGCCTTGTTACCGATGCTCCGTGGGCCCGGCCATCCCCTGCACCCTGAATGGCCACCCGCTTCGCTTTGCCTCGCATCGTCTCTCGTCTCAGTCATCAGAGGAGACCTGTCTGATTAGCAAAACAAAACCAGGAACGAGGGAGCACTGTGGCGCATCTTAATGTCTGTGAGTGAGTGAGTGAACGAGAGGTGCTGGAGTTGTTTGGGGGAGAGCGAAGGGTACGAGGGGGAGAAGCAGAGGGAGGTGGATAGGAGAAGAGAGGATTGTTCTCCATAATCAACATTATGCTCTCCGGGGATACGCTAGCAGTTTAGTATTTCTCTGCACCCGCATTAACATAACACTCAAGGTTCAGACGCACAGCCAGAATGTATTTCGCATCATTATACAACCGCTGCCAGACCGCCATCCGCTAGCGCTCCACTGTTCTTCTTGTAGAGAATAAAGGGAAGTTATGCTAATACTATACAGTGTAGGTTTCTGCAGAAGAACTTGGCCTGTCTTGGCATGGATTCAGCTGCTCAGTGTGGATCTGGGCAGATATTTGCATCCGGACCAGTCTGTCCGCTCTGAAGAGCCGTAGATGAACCCTGGTCCAGACCACACAGGTGGCATGAGGGTCTGGGATAATAATCCCAGCTTGACTTTAATATTCACATGTCCGATGAGCCCACTGTCTTCCACCCATTCCCCAGGCCTCCGGTGGGGGATGCGAGCACTGAGATCTGGGGCTGCAGCTCTCTACTCTCTCTCTCCATCTCCCTCTCTCTCTCTCTCTCTCTCCCTGTCTCTCTCTCTCTCTCCTCTGGTTGCCAGCAGAAACATGGCTCCTGTTCTAAACCTCTCCATTACTGGGCGGGTCAATACCCTCCCCATCAGTTGGGAAGCTGCAGAAGACATTAGAGGTGGCTGGGTAAGCGGAGATTGTGTGTGTGTGGTGTGTGTGTGTGTGTGTGTGTGTGTCTTTGTGTGTACGTGTGACATCGGGTGTAAAATACATTGATAAAATGACACCTTTTAATACCCCCCACATCTTGTGTCCTGTCTGTACTCCTTTTCCACCTGAGTGACTATGGACACCACACAATAGGCCCTTATGGTGGGTTCCTATGTCACAGGCCAATACAAACCTCCAAAGAGCCAATCAAAGCAAGCCAGCCAGTCCTTCAAGAAAAAGAAAAGAAAGAAAAAGAAACGAAAAGAAACGAAAATGCAGAGATAAAAGGGCAAAGCTTTCTCTGAGGACTGCGAGGCCTAATTGGAGTTCACTCTAGCGCTTCCACAAAGCAGAAAGTGGTTAAAAGTGTGACTGGATTTCACATTATGGAGTGACTCTTGGAGTCTTCAGTGAAGTCAATGAACCCCATGACTGGCAGGCTGAGAAAACCGAGAGAGAGAGAGAGAGAGAGAGAGAGAGAGAGAGAGAGAGAAAAAGAGTTTTTTTTTTCTTTTTATACACATATTTTGCCTTGACAATATTGTAACTTCTACAGTTAGGCCAATTTTTGAGTTTCACTTTGAATGAGAGAATGAGAGGGAGAAAGAGAGAGAGAGAGAGAGAGAGAGAGAGAGAGAGAGAGAGAAGGCAGGGGGAAATGAAGCACTTCTGGACAGTTTGTTGTTGTTGCTGTATCTTGCGTCTGTATATGTCAGAATGACGGATGCAAAACAGGTGCAGTGCATGACAGCAGGAAGAACACTGAGGAAAATCAATCATCGAGCAGGAAAAAAAACACAAAGACAAAAAAAATGTAGAAGAGAGAGTTATTAGAAGACCAATATGAATCAAATTTGTCTTCCTGTCGACAGTTTTCTTCTGACACATCCACTGCACATCAATCTCAGGGCAGATCACCAGACTATTAGTATAACCTGAGGCAGTCTACATTTCCACACAAAAAGGCCAGAAAAGTCCCAGGCTTCGCACATCCAATGCTTTCAACTTTCAGAGGACTGACCTTGCCTTGGGCAAGCTGCTTTGACACTTTTTTTTTTTTTAATATAGAAAGGTAAACACAGAGACCAATACACACACACACAGAAACACACACACACACACACACACACACAAATACAATTTACACCCTCCCAAACAAACACACAGTAGCCTTAAAGAGCTTTGGCCTTTTCATGGTCTCTGAACTTTTTAAATGCTTTTATGGTGTCTCTGCACTCTCTGCTTATGATAAGTCTGGGTAAGGGCCTTTGTCTGCTTTGTTGGAACACACACACACACACACACACACAGACACGCACGCACACACACACACACACACATTATAATTTGAGTCCCAACTCTCACTCCCCCCTTTTTCTCTGTCTCTTCCTCCTCTCTTCTCTTCCCATTTCCATGGTTCCTTTGCCTGTGGCACATGGTAATGACGATCTTTGTTTCATTAAAACTTGCATTCTGGCATGAAAAACAAACACACTCTTGATGGGGAGCATCGCAAGGGATGGTGGTGAGGGGTGTTGTGGTGGTGGGGGTGGGGTGTGTGTGTGTGTGTGTGTGTGTGTGTGTGTCTGGTGCGGGGGGGTGGATCTGGGAGGCAGAAAGCCAGCAGGTGGGGGAGAGTCTTGTCACCATGGAGAAGATCAGAGGAAGAGCCCACTATGGGCTAGTCTTGGGGCAGGGGATTGTTTACTTGGTGAGTTGCTGTGCAGTTTCACAAACAAAATAAATAAATAAATAAACTGACATATAAATAAATAAACATCAAATCAACCAGTGTTTTCCAACCCTGGTTTCAGAGCTGTTGCTGCCAAAGGCGTCACGATCCAGAGTGTTCTATCACAGGCGCCAATAATCTCCTTACAACCCTGTTTTTTTTTTTTTACTTGTTTACTTCCATGTTTGTTTGTTTGTTTGCTTGTTTTGTGTGTGTGTGTTTACTGCCATAGTCCAGCTGTTTATACAGAACTAACCTGCTGGGACCAACACTGGGAGCTGCTAGGCGGGCATAGAGTGTGATGCAGTTATTGTGTCCCCCTATTGGGTTTTACAGTTTCAGTTTTTGTTGATTTTTTATGGATGCAAACACACACACACACACATGCAACATGCACAAACACACACATACACACACACACACGCACACACACACACACAAAAACATGGGGAATTCCTTTGACCTCTGCGTAACTCAAAAAAGGGTTCAGTTTCAGGGCAGACTGCCGGCTGGCCAGTTGTGCTGGAATGAGTGTGTGAGGAGTCAAACAAGATGAGTGTGCGAGACGAACGTGAGGTGAGCGTGCAAGAGGGTCTGGCTGGGCTCATACTGTAAGCCAACTATCCGCTCAGCTGATTGGGACTTATCCGAGGGGATTCCATCCGTCGGCACGACAACAGCAATCTGGACTCACTCCCCCACCCGACACAAGCACACACACACACACACACACACACACACACACACACACACACACACAGCCAGACGTCACACATGATATATAAGTGTGTCATGCAGCAACTAAGACAACCTTATTGAGGCTTTATATCCCTCTCCTCCTCCCCCCTCTTTCTTCCTCTGCACCTAAATCCCTCTCTCTTTCTGGATGTCTTCCATAGCAGCTTATCTAGCCCCTAAACACTTTAACCTCATAGAGGATCAACATCTTTTCCCTTCTCTTCTTCATTCCCTCCTAGTCCTTTCAACAACCCCACCCCCACCCCCACTCAATCCATTTCTTTCTTGGTCTTAATACAGATGTGTGTGTGTGTGTGTGTGTGTGTGTTTGTACATGTGTATATTATCAACGTCTTTTTAATGTATTTTCTCCTCACACCCCTTCATCTTTCTCTCCGTCACTCTCTCAGTCCCTCTCTACATGTGTCTGTTTTTTAGTGAGCATGCGTGTGTGTTACCGTTGCGTCATCTCTGTCACTACATCTATCTCCATTTCTTTCTCTTTTACTCTCTTCCCCCTTCAATCGCTCCATCCCTCTTTCGCACCGCCTTTCCTCTCACATCTCTCATTCCATCTGCCTCCCCTTAACTCGCTCTTATCTCCCCACGTCTCTGCTTTCATTCTCTCGCTCTTTTACTCACCCACTCTTCCCCTCTCGTTCTCACTCACCCTCTCCCTTTTTCACTCACCCTCTCTCTCGCGCGCGGCACCCGTGCGGTTTCTGTCTGTCCTAAACTCTCTCTCTCTCTCTCTCTCTCACCCTCTCTCTGTCTCATGCTCATACTCTCCCTCTCACCCAAACTCTCTCACTATCTCTCCTATTCTCTCTCTCTCTCTCTACCAGGCTAATTCATGAATCTATTTCCCCATTTATCTATTTTGTAGCCATTATCTGGACTGAGTGAAGTGGTTTGCTTGATGAAAGCTGCAGCCGTCTTCATAGCTCACACCACATGCACGTGTCTGCGTGCTTGTGTGTGTGTGTGTGTGTGTGTGTGTGTGTGTGTGTGTGTGTGTGCGCTTCAGTCACTATGGGACACACAAAGAGCCGTATCCCTAATAGGAAAGGTGATGAGAAGTGATCTCTCCTGCCCTGGCAACAACAATACTTATTCTCTAGACAAATCTGAGTATGTGTCAAAACACATCCAGACATCATATCCCACACAAGGGACATATTTTTTAATGAGCTTAAATCACAGATAAGCCCATTTGGATAGAGAGTTCCCATTGTGAAACGCAATTCAGGCATTTCAAAATATTATACTGAAACATGGCACATGTAAGCCATTCAGACTAATACATCTAACTTTGAAATAGCTCACATTAGATGTGCATGGCTTATCTTCCTGCACAAGGTTATATCTGTTAGCATAAGCTATATACATATATATATATATATATATATGGCCCAAAACGCCCTACTTGTAAACAAACCCAGAAATGACAAATGAGGAAATCATAAAAAGGAGTGCATTCACAAAAATAAGAGTTTTGCAGTCGGATGGCAGACCATGTAATGGGCTTCCCTGCAAGGTGCTCCGAGAATGCGTGGATAGGCAAGAGCATCCTTTTGCATTTCAAAGCACTCACACTAAGCCAACAAATGAAGCAGGAAAACTGCAGCAGGAGAAGCCACATGTGGAACAGGGTGGAGAGACTGCTTGCTATTTTTCTACAACATTCAGTGCAAGAATAGCTTTTAAGGGGAACAATGTATCTGACTGCCATCGTGTCACGGAGCACAGGGACCTGGGCTATGTCTTTTGCTTTGAGTCTGGAGAATATAGTTATCAGACTGCCTCAGCTTGCTGTAAGCATACTCTAATAGTGGGGAACCTGATGGAGAATTGATTCCAAATTAGAGGAGCTCGCAGAAAGTGCAGACCTCGGCCAAGGACAATAAAACCCTTCTTGCAATATTAACTAAAGTGAAATTAATCCACTCTAAAATGTAATAGCTACATCCTTAGCCCCCCTAACCCACCACTCCTCCATGTTTCATAAGGCTCGGCCAGAGCATCCGAGTTTTTGTTCCGACTGATAAACAATTGGTAATGAAAAGGTGATCTCCTCAGTGGTGGTAATGCATCAATCACTCTGCCTGCCATGGATATATGAAAACACAGATGTGCCGCTGATATGATGCAACCATTGAGCAGACTATCAAGAGGTGGGAGCAACACCAAACACATGGGTGATATATCTGAGTCTACGTCAAACAGCTCTGGGTCGATCTTAGGCTGAGAACTGCCAAACTTGACCAGTGCCTCACTTGACCAGCGAAAGATAACGATAAACCCGTGACTCATGCTGGGGGGGTTGAACCTTTAAGACTCTGCGTACCTGCTGATTTGGGGTACTGGTGCTGCGGTCAGCTACGCCCAGAATGCCCCTCCTCCCTCAACTCTTTTCACCATCGAGGGTCCACTAATTAACTGCCAAACTAACAAAGTTTTATTATTTATCTTTATTGTTATGGCTATGGTTGCCATGCATCATTCGAGCATCATTTAGATTTTAAAAAAGTTTGAACATGGCCTGTTAAAAAGGTGCCCTCTCTACCATCACTTCGCCTCCTACATTTATCTAGTATAGCTGCAGAAAAGTAACCACATGAGAAGCATAGCAACAATTAATATGATTCGATTCCAGAATAAAATAAAGTTGTGAGAACTGCCCTGGCATGTTTGACTCATGACTCTGTGTAATGAAACACCTCCCAGAGCATGCATAGTCATCGTCTTCACTGCCAAAGCAGAACGACACTTTTTTTTTGTCATTCTTAACACTACTATATTTAATTTATGAGTCTCCGACTCAGGTCTATTTCACGGCATTACTTAAACATCTTCCACAGCGCTGTTGGAACATCGGGCCAAAGGCTTTTTCACTGCCATTTGACTTGCATCATTTCTCTGACACTGATCATTCAGCAGTGTGTGTTTGTGCATTATCAGATGTCTAAAGTGTGCATTTGTAAAGCCCAGTATTGTCATTCTAATTCTTGTCTGTCAAAATACTATAGGCATTCTTAATCCCTCATAGTGTTTGCCTGGCAGCATCTGTGTGTATTAGCAGTTAGTTAAGCACAGGCTTAGCACTGTGAACTCCATGGATGAAAACAGAGACAGTGCAGAAATAGCTATGGTCAAGACTATTAAGCCATACATGGAGGACACGTGAAGTAATTGAGGTATCTGCAGGGAAATATGACAGCAGTGTTGGGGATGATTAGAATGTTGACAGCAATACGGCCTGATGATTAGTAGAGTAGCAAAATACCACTGACTTTTTCACACGCATTGATGTCAACATCCAATGATCTCCCTAAGGGGTATACTTGTCAGCCTCATGTCCTCACAGTCTAGTATCCTTGTCAAGTTTGTGACAATACTGCTTTGTTTCTGTGTTGCATTCTAAAAGCATTGCCTGACTGGTACCTATGAACGTCTCTGTTTTTGTTAAAGGGACACCTCAGCTTTTTGGAAAAAAAAGTAGCAGTCTACCACAGAATTAGATAAGAGGCTCCTTACACTTTCACATAGTTTAATTGCAAAATTAATGGACAATTAATGGATATTAATGACTCATTGTCCACTCATAAGATGGCTATTGATGCATAAAAAAAATCTATCAAATTAACCAAATCCTTAGAAGTATCTTACAGTAATGTACTGCAGACAACTAAGCCTGTGTAACAGTGGCTGCCATGTTGCCAAGCAATGCTCCCCAAAGCAGCCTCAGCAGGGATATGCATGGGGTTATGCAGCGAGCCGGACAGGAAAGGAACTCCATGAGAGAGGATGTTGAGGAGGCTTGAGCGTGGTTAGCTTCTGCAGCAAACTCCCGCAGCCTGACCCACATTACATATTCATCCACTCCAGCACTTTATGCTAAACTAATAACACTCTCCCTTTTTCCTTGCCTTGGCAGGGGCTAGGGAATGAGCAGACAGGGAGAGGGGGAGGTACAGGAAAAAGGGACGATGGAGGGAGAGAGAGGATGAGACATATTGAGAGAAAGAGAGAGAGAGAAAGAGGGAGAGAGAGAGAGAGAGAGAGAGAGAGAGAGAGGGGACAGAACGAGAGGCTTCTGCGATAAATCACCCGACAAGTGAAAAAGCCTCCTCTGAGTCGACTGACTCCATTCCACTAAAGGTCTAGCCCATCACTCTCAATTGGACCAGTCTGAAATGAGAACCAGTGGACATGCATACTGAATGAATGGCATAGGGAAAGAGAGAGAGAGAGAGAGAGAAGAGAAAAGGGAGCAGCAGTGAGAGAGGCAGAAAGAGAGAAAGAACAAGAAAAAGGAAATGGGCAGGATGAGGAAAGATGGACAACAAAGATCACATTGATAGAGATAGAAAGCCAAAAGGAGGGGACCTAAGCAAAAAAGAGGAGAGGACATAAATGGAGAATGGGGTGCTGAGAGAGAGATAGGAAGTGAGACAGAGAGAGAGAGCAAGAAAGAAAGAGAAAGATAGAGAGTGAGAAAGGGAGAGGGAGTCATACAAAACACAAAAGGAGAGGAAACTATCTAACAAAAGCATCCAAAGTCAGCCCCTGAAAGTGACTCCCGGCCTCTTGCTTGGCCCTTTCTCTCCCCAGTAATGGGATCCTCTAAGGCAAATGTGTTGGTTTAGTTCAGCCGAGGCCAAGGTTACAGATGAGCAGGGGATGCTCTGAGAGGCATTTATGGAGGCAGGCAAACAAGTGTCTGAGTCAGTCAACTCAACACTAGTGCAGTGTCCAGAGATCTAATCAACACAGAAACACACACACACACACACACACACACACCCAGAGATCTTCATCAAACCCACACTGGGATTATCCATCAAGTTCAATTAAGCTTGCCTAAGTGGCGAGGTAGCCGGCCTAAATTAATGATTAATCAGCATAAATTATGTCCACGGTAAGTGTACTCTTCTTTGCTGCTTTTTCTCATCTTCCAAAGTCCAGAATAACCAGATGATGAATTAAACATTGCTTTAATAGATGGTGTGTGCTCTGCTAGAATACAATGTAACTTCTCATTAGTGCTTTGACCAGGAACTGGCTGATCGGTCCCACACCAGCTGAAGTGCTTAGAGTCTAAGAGCGTAGGGAATTCATCCTCTCTGAATTGATGAGGGGTAGAATTCCTCAGATTTAAGATTTAAATTGAACTTTGTCAATACAATATACAATACACGTATACGTACGTACAATATGCATTGAATTATGTATATTCTTTATTCTTAGATTTAAAAAAAAAAAAAAAGATAAACACGCTGTTTCTCATTTGCACAAATGATTTAGGTTATGTGCATGTTTGTTTGAACAATTGTGTGGGCTGAATCACAATGTCTGTCCAAACCGTAAGCTCTGAACCCACAAAGACTTACCTAGCCTGAATCGGTTTATCATGGAGTCAGTTCATGCCAGTTAAGTATTTGAGGATTAAGGGCATAGGATGCAAGGGTTACACTGGAATGCAGCCATGTTAAAAACATATAAAAATTACATCTGTGCCTGTGGGTCATCCTCTGGTGCTGCTATGCATAGACCTTATACATCATTCTTAGCAAACATACACCACCCTACTATACATCACTTAGTCTTTTCTAAGTAACCTGAGGGAATGAAAAAAAAAAAAAGTATCCCTTGGGCTCCCATTTGGCAGTAGACAGAGCAGATAAAACAATAAGGACACGTACCAAAGGCACACAGAGAGGGAATGAAAGTCCATGGAAGACGGTGTGTCTCACCTTGTTTTTCAACCCCTCGTAGCGCCGGAGGCCAACGCCAGGGTTGCGTATGTGCTTGGACTGCATGACTAACGCCATTGCTTGTGTGTTAGTGAAGCGATCCGAGGTGCTGGGCGGGTCCCCTAGAGCCTGAGTCTGAGTTTAAGGTCAGGCAGGCTGGAGGCTGTTTTTCCTCCACCACCTCAGCGTCAATGAGCAGGTGGCACCTCTCAAGTAGCCCCATGCAATCCCCACACACTCCCTCTCTCCCTCCCTCCCAACGCTCACCTCCCTCTAGTCCACTTGCCACCTTATTTCGCTCTGCCTAACAACTGCACAGACTCTCTTCAGATGAACTCAATTGACTCATTTTCAAACTGCAGACAGACTCTGTGATGGAATATGGCCTACATTTGGCCCAGATCTGGCCTGGACCTGGCACTCTACTGCAGTCTACATCTGTGCCGCAGAGAGTAAGTGAGGGAATTGAGGACTAACTCAGATGACACTTGAAGGGTTTATTGATCCTGTCTTGGAGCCGTGAGCCATTGGTTGGCCTGTGATAATTACGATAAGTACTCAGTTCATATAGCTGAATAGACTCTAAGCAAATGGTGCACAGTTAGAAAGTCAAAACTGTGGGTCACATGGCTCTTCCTCAATCAAGACAGAGGTGGAGAACAGAAAGTAGGTCATGCCTCAATACACAATATACAACACACAATACGTGAAATGATGTCAGTGGATGACATTATTCTCAATAGAAATTATTAAGTCTATAGAGCATTAGACTGTTCCAGAACATTTCATTTTAGAATCCATCTCAATGATTACGGAGAGGAGACAGAGTATGTGTGCATGTGAGAGAGAGATGTCTGTGTATATTCATGCAACTACTATCAGTGGGGAAAATGAAAATGTTATCACCAAGAGGATGTACCATGACACAAATGTGTGGGTGTCTACACACACACACAAACATTATACATGAATGGACAGGGCATTGTGCCTTTATGCAGGAGGCAGAAGACCTAGGCCTTGTGTTTACGTAATAGTGCTGTTATTTGTCTTCAAACGGACTTGCCTGCCTATGCCTCTTTCATCCATTTTTTTGAGAAAAATATTTTTCAGTCTACACTTCAGGTACTCAAATATAGGCCCAATCCTCGCAGCATAGTAAATAAATGAATAAATAAGTACATAACATTTTGATTAAAACCATAAAAGCAGAGACAGAGCTGTGTTAAATTGAATGGAGAGAGAGAGAGAGAAAGAGAGAGAGCGGTGAGTGGCTGTGAAGTGCCTGAGCAGACTTAATCATCAGCCAGCCTGTATCATGGCAAACACTGTGCACACAACCAGACTATAAATGTGTATGATTGTGTGTGCGTATGTGTGTGTGTGTGTGTATGTGTGTGTGTGTGAGTGCTACTGCTAACGATGTCCTCTCAATCCCGGTCATGGGTTCACAGCCAATAGCAAATTCCACAAATCAGAGGTGACACAGGGGGATAGCTGTTGTTTGGTTTGATCTTGTTTTCCTCCAGACAACCTCTCCGCCATGTTAAGTAAAGTCTTCCATCTTGCTTTGGAATTACATATCCGTGTTGGAGAGCTACACATTCTTGCAAGCGTGCCATCATATTTCTCCATTTGCATGTATGATTGTATGTTCAATAGAGAGTATAATTATATTAAATATATATGCATATCCTTATATGTGGTAATGACTATACTGCCTTTGGAGTCAAATTCACTGCAAGACTACCACCAACATTCTATAGGCTATCTTCCTGTCCTGACATCTGTAACTACGAATATGCACAGTATTGATTTCAGTGATTTCCAATGACCGAGACAATATCATTTTTATCGATGAGCCAGTCAATTCTGGACCAGCTTATCCTGCACCTCCCATGGCATTGATTGCTGTTGGAGAGCTTGATGCTAATTAGCAAGCAGATATACACTTCATGGAGATGAGCAGGCAAGCCTGCTGATTAGACAGTTGCAGATTTCACATTTGTCTCTCATCAACCGAGTGTGAAAAGAGAGAGAGAGAGAGAGAGAGAGAGAGAGAGAGGGAGAGAGAGAAAGAGAGAGAGATACTTGATGGGAGGGAGAAAATATATACGGTACATGTAAAAACAATAGTGCATGAATTGAGCTTTTACATGTCTACATTTGCCAGAACATGCTTGCAAGCTGGCTACTTAGCTGTGGCTAGTTGTAGGGTTAGGTGCTTTGCTCATATCTCATATCCTAACCAGCAGGCCATGGCTATCAATTACCTACATGATATCACTACTGTATCACGATCACACACATCTTCATGTATCATTTGAGCTGCAACACACAAACACACACACACCCCTATTGAGACCCCAAACTGATGGACATGGGCACTCTCTAGGGTGCTCTAGATCCACCTGCCCAGACACCCTGTCAGCACTTCATCATGGGCTGATTCCAGACTTCCTCTTGGCAAGACGGCGTTGGCTTTGATTGACAGGCGCTGTATTTATGACAACCATTGCTCATTCCACTCACCTCCCAAACCCTCTTGCCTTTTTATTTGTAGGGGTGCATGTGTGTGTGTGTGTGTGTGTGTGTGTGTGTGTGTGTGTGTGTTTTTGTGTTTGACTCTTAATGTTCAACAGAGGCACAGGAACAACCCCTTGAATTAACAGGTTGCATGATGATAGACTGCAAAGATGGACCACAACAAGCTTCTCTTCATCCACAAATACACATACACACACACACACACACACATATATATATATATATATATATATATATATATAGAGAGAGGAGAGATAGTGGGCACCTCAACATGTCTTTTTTCTAAACAACAAGTGAGATGCATAGAAATGAAAAGAAAAAAAATCCAATGCATCATTTGCAACATATTCAGACTTGGGTACATTATGATAATATCTTGCACAGCCATTTAGCTTTGCCAGCAGAACTACCTGTGACAAAGTGCATGTCACTGGAGAGGAAAATGTAGATGTGCCAGCAGTCAAGCCAATCGAGCAGGCAGCAACCTCTCGTAACTCGCCGCGATGACACCTGCTGTGTATAAATCGTTCTCCCTCTACAACTTCCAGCGGTCCACCTCCTCCATCATGGAGGTGAGCCCTCATAAGACGGCTTCCACGACAACCAAACGCTCCACCGGCACGGCCGTCCTCCGTCAGCGAGACCGGTGCTCTGACAGGTAATCCATATGAAAAGGCTGCATCTAGTGCATCTGCTAAAGGTCTCAGCAGACAGGCCCTCCCTGCAGCGCATCCTTTAAGACTTGAGTCTTCAATGTACGCCTCAAAGGGGGTAAAACATTGCCATAGTGACAGAGCGAGTCAAGGCAGCGGAGGAAGGTGGACATTTGTCACCCTGCGGGAGAGATGAGCGGAGCGGGGGGAGGGGTGGTTCCCTGTGACTAACTGACAGTGTCCACCACAAACTCAATCTGAGTTCAGCTGGAGAGAACAGAAAGTCTCCCATATGCTACCAGACTGCCAGACTCAACAGATCATTACAGTCGTGAAAGAGGAAAAAAAACGGACAGGAGGGAATAGCAACAAGCACATGTCAGCATCCATCTCTCAAAGGCCAGGCGATACGTGCCATTACCACTGAAGAAGTGGCAGAGGAGAAAAAGAGAAATAGTTTTACTATCAGCCACCAGACTTCAGAGTATTTTCAGTTCTGGCACCTGGTGGTCTTGGATGGAGGTGCGATCCATCAAATTGGAGGTGTCTGACTGCTGCATGAAGTGTGGAGCATTGAACAACCCAGAAGTTGAGAAGAAGAAGAAGAAGAAGAAGAAGAAGAAGACGAAAAAGAAGAAGAAGATGAGGAGGATAAAGAAAAGAAAGTTAAGTTTATGAACGCAAAGAAGCATGCATGCAAAGCAGCATGTTCACTCATTAGAATAAGACTTGGTCGCATTAAGTGCAGGACATACTTCCAGTTGGCTCCTGTCACAGTGGCTGAGACCTTAGAGGGAGAGTAATGGTCCATTGAATACCTGGCTCATCACCTCACTGCGGACAGTAACCCCACCTAGATCGCTCCCCTGCGAACAGATGACTTAATCTCTATATTGTCTCATTTCTCTCTCACACTCTCTCTCACGACTTGTCTGCCACATGTGGGCACACACAGAACAAACACACACACACACACACACACAAAAGAAAATTGCACTGCAGTCACTCCGCATTCTCAAATGACTGACTTCACCATCTTTGCCTCAACAGCACTGCAGCATCACTACCAGCATAGGCTGCCTTTGAAGACAGACACTGCGAATGCACGACTGCTCTGCCATGAACCTCTCAGTGGCGTCTGTCTACCAGCAGAGCGTTGAGTCTAAACTCTCTGCTCCACTAGGCTGATGACTGAGTAGAAATGAGACAGCAGATAGGCAGGCATTCAGGTAGGCAGATACTTAGGATAGTACACGGTACATGTAACTGTAAAACCCTAAAGAATCTGAACCTAGGAACTAAAGAGAAAAATGGCTTAAGAATGTGTTCTTTCGCATGTTCGTTATTTATGTATGAGCTATTTAAAGTGGGAAGGGGAAAAAATATGGAGTAGACTGTGTCCAAGCCACAATTCTCCTCCACAGCGGGAGAGCAGGAGAATAAAACATGAAGTTCCTCTGAACCTCTAGCTCTCTTCCACCTTTGCACCTCTGAACTTACACAGTGCTTTCCTTCTGGACAGACTAGAAAAGACTGACTACCCACTGCTGTGTGTGTGTGTGTGTGTGTGTGTACCCAAATCCCCCTGTGTGTGTGTGTGTGTGTGTGTGTGTGTGTGTGTGTGTGTGTGTGTGTGTGCGCCTGTGCGTGTGTGCGTGCGCGTGTGTGTGTGTGTGTGTTTGCGCATAGATACACAAGGCTCTATGAGTTAGTACTGCCACTAGTCTGCAGGATATTTCTCCAGATGTCTGGCTTCGACTAGCCTCGCTAAGGCCCCTACTGAGCATGCAGGTAAGCATGCTGGATCAGCATGCCAAAGCGTGTGAGGATGAGCAGATCGATCAGCGGGGAGGAATGTAAATGAACAGGTACAGGCTTCACATGAGCCTCTGGCAGCTGGTACATGAAGGAGGATCTTGTTTCACCTCAAACTCTAAAATAGCACCATTGTTTTTAGACTTTACAGTATCAATATAACAATGCTACTATTTGTTTCATTACTTTCACTTTACCCGCTGTAATAGCCCATCATATGTCATAAGACTGATAAGCTTATGTTTCAAAAGCATTTGTATAAAACATATATTCCTAATACCACATTGTTTCTGAACACCTATTATATTGTCAGTCTCCAATCATTCCAATCCACAAACTCAAAGCAGCTCTATTTCCATCAGCTGTTGCACCTTGTATCTATCTACCTGATTAACAGCATGGCTGTGACCTTGATACTGTCATCACCGTTGCCCCGTCCCCCTTCACAAAAAAACTATTACTATTTGAATTCTAATATATGTAGATGTAAATAATGTCATGTGCAACAGTTTTCCCTCATGGGAATGAGCGACGCTGCAGGTAGTCTGACAGAAATCTGGCAGATAACTTGGTGGCAAAGTGGGGGGTGGGCAATTATCGCTTACCCGCGTTAATTTCTTGCTATTTTAACACGGTAATATAAAAATGCTAACCACCCAAGTGCTACCATGCAGAGCATGAGAAACCACTTCAGGAAATTGACACAGACCTGGACCTCCCCCGACTCCTAATCAGGAGTGCATTTTTACCAACCATTGTTGGCTAATATTGCTCGCATGGAGAGTAGTCATTTGGAGCATCAGTGATGGATATATTAGCCTCATCAATTTTGAATGCATTCGTTTGACTGGAATGACCCTCTACATGTCTACCAGAACACCATCATTACTTTTTGAGCACACATTCATTCATTCCCATTCCTGCAGGTGCAACATCATTGATCATGGCGGTGGTTTATGACTTCAATCACAGCCACAGCCACACTGTGCATGAGCACAGGCTGATTAAGAAAATATTTACATACAATATCGGTGCAGAAGTATTTTTTTTATCCAAAATACTGTGCTTAATGTCATTAACATGGGACTGTGTTTTGACCTGAATGTTGTTATTTGAGCGAAAGTTGCGTAGAACTACCATCGTTCAGCAAAGACTGAGCCATTTGAAAACCCCTCGTGCCCATAGTAGTCCCTCTGAACCACCCTCAGGACTGTGGAGTGCAATCGCTTTCCAGCTTTTTTTTTTTTTTTTTTTTCAAACACACACACACACACACACACACACAAACACACCAGGTTATGACACTTCACTAATGGCATCATCTGAGAGAGTTTTTCTGTCTGGCAACTCTCATGCCAAAACTACCAGATGCTCCTTGCTCCAAATTAATAGTCTGGCATTGAATTACAAGACAATAACACATACTTTCTGGTTCCCACTGAGAATACTATCCATGTCAAACTCAGAAGAGCAGGTAAATGAACCTACAGAGACTCCAGTTTTACTTACAATAACAGACAAGGTGCAGGGGCATTACATTTTGGTTCTTCAGCAGTATCTTCTGGATCTGGCTCTGGAAGCCAGAATTATGAGTGTCCAACCATCTGACGGCTCTTGTTAGCCCACTGAACACTGTGGCCAAGTGCACACATTTTTACACAGCATTTCACTGCCTTATTAATGATTTACTGCCATTAGCACGCATTGTGTGGCAGACCCTTATCCATAATCACTGACGTTGTCAAGATCACTGGCAAACTGGGGAAACAATGTTTCTGTCAATTTTGTCTCTTTGCTTTTTTTATACACTCTGGGACACTTATGTCACGGCACCTGGAACCCAGTGAACGTCTTTAAAGGAGCTGTTCTATTGCACTTAGCTAGCAGCCTTCACAGCTTTTAACAGCATTACTTAGACAAACACAAAACAGTCAACTCTGACAGATGAGAGCATTATCATATGTAAAGTGTGTATATATTTATATATGTGTGTGTGTGTGTGTGTGTGTGTGCCATTTCATTTCAGAATGCCCTTTAAAGCCTGCTCCACAAGAGGGCTGGTCCCTGTCGGGGAGCTAAAAACCCTGTGATTAGTCTGCTTTCAGTGTAGCCTGCCAGGGCGTATAATATGGATCAGTCAGCGTCAGTCCATCAGACACAATTACTGGGACACTGTCAGATAGCCAGCGTCGAATGAGTCGTTGTCGACAGACCCTTAATAAACTAAGTGTTGCAAGTGTGGGCAGGTATCAGGCATTCATAACAAGCAGAGCAAAACGGTTATATTGATCAAGTAGCAAATTAGGTTGGGGATGGGTTTACAAAAATTCATTTTGTCATATAGAAGACTGGGTGACATTTTAACTTCGCTTTTGGATGCGGGAGATTAACAATAGGGGCCTCACAAAAGGCAGGTAATACAGGGGTGTATAGTCTCAAAACATGTCAAAGTACAATAAAAGAGGGATTAATCAGATAAACTCCTCTAAGTAATAGCAAGCAATGGCATGTAAACACAAGGCCACGTTTCAAAGCCTATTAACACTTAACATTTTTTAGCTAGCTTGAGTGAAACAGTATAACAGCATACATAGAGAACATACGTCGTCACCTACAGACTAGCTTAGACTTTCCCCTTGCCGTGTGTGTATAACGTTAGTAAACCTCTCTCCTGATACCTCAGGAGCCTGCTAGTCAGTCAGTTAACTAGCAGCCTGGCTACTAGCGCACTCGACACCCGATCCGATGTTGCTGTGAGGTTGCGGATTCAAGCTCAGGGCTGAACCGTGTGTAATGACCTTGGTTAGATTTGTCATTCCACTGCATTGATACACTGGGATACATATCCATTATAAAATAGATGCCCTCTGTCATATGTGACCATATAGCTTCAAGCATCAGACTCTTTCACAACAAATGAACTCTCCTGATGAGCATATACTTACTTTATGGTGGATGGGCACTTTGATCTTTACAACTATTGGTTGTACTATTTGTATATGCACCTTTAAAGGTGTGATAGTCTGAACCGGATGTGGGAACAATCTCGCCTGAGACCAATGATCGCTCAGTGTGAGATTTCACACCTTACATTATTATTATTATTATTATTATTATTATTATTATTATTATTATTCATAATCATCATCATCATTATCATACTGACAGTGAATCTAGGCTAATTGACTCAACATACATTTCTCCTCCAGCGCACCTGCTGCGGTACCAATTCATATCTTCTTTGTGTCAAGGACAGAGCCCTCTGCCCCAAGAGTGATGCTCCTCTATAGGGGAGAGGCAAGCATGGGGAAAAGCATGGCTCTGCCAAGGTACTGCATGACAGATTGAGTTGCCCCCGGTCACGCTCATGTCATTTGAAGGGTAAGCGGCAGAAGCGAGAGGGTACACCCGTGCTGACAGACGGACTCGACGGGCAGGGCTGCTCATATCGCCTTGACATGCTGCCCTTGAGAAAAAAAAGAAAAAACACACCATTTTTGGGTGAGCTTGTGGTGTGAAGCTCGACAGCAAACAAATCAGCCTACTGCTTTTTTTTGGTTGTTTTTTCCTTCAGGAAAAAACCCTTATAGTTGCTTTTCAACTGACTGCCCGTTAAGTGCTGCTCAGCTGCTCTGGATTGAACTGCAATGTAAATGTAAAATTTAAACCACCCCCCAGGAAATTTCACTGCTTCGAGAAAGAAAGAAAGAAAAAAAAAAGAAAGAAAGAAAGAAAAAAGCTTCCATTCCTTTTTTTATCACTAATCCCAACAGCATCAAACTCTTTCCCCACAGCCATAGCAATTATAATTTCAGACTAAGGTTATATAGATCACAGTGAAAAGTCACTAGATGCACTTGTGGTATCATCGCTGTCTTTTGTTTCCCCAAGATGCAGGAAGTCAGAGGACTGACTGACCACACACACACACACACACACACACACACACACACACACACACACACACACACACACACGCACGCACACACACACACCTCTGGCTGTTTCCTGACTGATTACTGTGGTTGTAAATACTGGCTAGCCACACTGCTGGCACAGTGGCAGCACTGCTCTCTCAGGGCTGCCCTTCCAGAGACACACACACACACACACACACACACAGTTCCATCTTTTTTGACATGGCTACTGTAGCACACTGCAGTGTCCCGGGGGGACACACCTATCAGGGCAAAGACAGGAGCATAGAGACCTGAACTAACACACACACACACACACAAGCCAAAATTCCTGTCTGGTAATCCCTCCAGCTTTCACTTAATGTGCCCAGCACCCAGCCAACAGAAAAAGAATACACAGCTACCACGAGGCTAGAATCACCTACCAATCCCCTAGCCAAACACACACACACAAAGACAAAATCTGTGCGCAGTGTAATCTCAGTGTAATCTTTGCCTGCACTGTGCTGTGCTCTCCTGGACTTGGAGGTAAATTTGTTAGATCATGCTTGGCAATTTGAGGTTCGCCCTGCTATTCATCAGTTCATTCAGTTACCCCCCATCCCTACGGATTTATGTCATCGCACAGGGGAAAAGCTGACTGGGATCTCTCTCTCTCGCTCCAGCCCTCCTCTCTGTCTCTCTCCATCTCTTTACTCGCTCTCTAGAAATACTCTCTCTCTCAAACACACACACACACACACACACACACACACACACACACACACACACACATACACACTAACTCTTTCTCTCTGTTCATTAGGTCACTGTCTTTCTATGTACTCTTCTTTCAGGCCTCTTTTCTATTTTTTGTTCCTCTGTACATCAATGGACAGCAACCACAGGGAACATCTTTGTCTTATTGCTTCCATTGTGTGCTGGGTCAAATTCATTGATGGTAGCAAGGTTTTGGTGTGTATGTGTATATGTGTGTGTGTGTGTGTGTGTGTGTGTGTGTGTGTGTGTGTATGTGTGTGCAGGGAGATTCGATACACTCAGGTGGGTAGTCTGGCTGCACAACCCTGGTGCCGGCTTTTTGTTCTCCACGGGTAATTGTGTTTTTGCCCGTCTGTAATTTCGTCATCTCTGAGGGGAAAATCGCTGTCGCTGTTGGAGGTGTCCGCCCTGTGATCGTCGCTGGTGGTGTGCATGGCCAGCGCTTTAATTCAGCTCAGTGGCTGTTTGATTTCCGCTCGCTCGTATGTGCCTCTTCAATAATGGTGACCCTTGAAAATATGTGACGGTTTCAAAATGGCTTTCAAGCACTTGGGCATGTCATTCATTTCAATGGTATATGGTGCACTAGAGCCAATGGCTTACCTCACACAATGATTGACAATGTAACAACCTGGTATACATTGCTATATACATTACACTATTTGCCACTGTGTTATGCACACAACAAAACACAACCAATAGGAACTAATATGTTTTCCGATGATATCCATACACAACAACACACAACCAATAGGAACTAATGTTATCCGTTGATATCCATACACAACAAAACACAACAAATAGGAACTAACATGTTATCTGATGATATCCATACACAACAAAACACAACAAATAGGAACTAATATGCTATCCGATGATATCCAAACACAACAGAACACAACCAATAGAAATAGCAAGGCAGGTAGACGTACTGTACAAAAACTCACCAACAGTAACTCACATTAGTCAATGTTAGTGCTGAGCAACAGGGCAAAAAATTTGATCATGATACAGTTTCACATATTGAGCGATATCGATTTTTATCACAATTAGGGCTGGACGATAGAACTTCAAAATCATCATCAAAATCATCTTTAATTGACTGGACTGGGCAGAATCACATGACAACATATGGGGTAGTGTGCTTTCAAGGAACAGTACATGAAAACACACAGTGGAATGCACAGAATATAAAGAACAAAATAAATAACAATAAATGTAAGAATAAACAAGGATTAGCAGTCATGTTGTCATGTAGTCATTGTCAATTAACGGTTATGATTGTCTGTTCGATTACGTTTTTCGATTAACTGCCCAGCCATAATCAATGACTTATTTGCTACTTGCATAAATAGCTACACTAGAGGACGAATTAAAGGTGACACATATCAGTGTTTTTAGACGTGCAGTTAGTAAGTCAAGCTGGCATACACTTAGTCACGCCTTTTTTTTTTTTTTTAAATCAATCACCTAAAAAAGTTGACAACTCCTCATCTATATTGTCCTGAAAGTGCTCCCCATCCCATTGACAGCGCCCTGTTTTGGTTTGGATGTAAACTAAGGATGGATTTAAGTCTTTTATGGGCATCAAAAATGTTGCAGACTTCAGTCAGATGCACTGTGACATGGAAATGTGGACCAAAAAAAGCAAAAATTTCCACTTGTATTCCCATGATCATGCAAGGGGGCAGACTCCAAGAAAGTATGTCTGACATCAATACAGGTTTGTGACTCGTGTGAGAAGGCATACTTCTAACGTTCAGTACTTCTAACGTTCAGTACTTCTAACGACAATGCATGAAAAAAAAAACTGTTTAACTGGCATGACTTGCAAGTCTGTAGTTTGCCACTGTAGGTTGGTGGGGAAGAGAGTTGTGAAGATGAAGTTTAGCAGAACTCAAGTCTTCAAACTTACATCGGTACAGCAGCAAAGTCTCTGTCGCATTATCACAAACAAGACTGAGGAGGGGGATAGAACGATGCTCATTCAGCCATGATGTCAGATGTTCCGCATGGGGAGGCGATTTCAAGCAGGCTCTGCCGACTCAGTCCCCTTGGAGCCAGGCACACATCACCAGCTGTCACAGCGTCAGCAGCCGGTGGCAACCAGGCCCGTCACAAGACGGTGGAGAGCAGCAAAGAGGGGGAGCTCGGTGGCGGAGAGGGGGGCGTTGAGGACAACGCAGCAAATGCGTCTTAGCCTCACGAAAGAGTGTTACACACATGTAGTCGATATGATAACCCCCAAAAACCTCATCCCTTCCCCTTCAGCTCTGCATCTCCTCCTCCTCCACCACCACCACTTCCCCAAGCCTCAGTCCTCGTTTGATCAGGCCATGAAAGCCACCCCACCCTCAGATTCAGACACCAGCATGCTCCTTTGAAATCGAACACAGACAACAATAGCAAACGCTAGAGTGGAGCTGTACGACAGAGAGCCAGAGAGAGAGAGAGAGTGAGAGAGAGAGAAGGAAGAGGAGAAACAAAGAGAAAGAGAGAGTGAGTGAAACTGTCACAATTGTAAAGTTAGAAAAATAGAAGAATAAAAAAATGTCATTCTCTTTTCCTATGTGGACGCACGAAGGGAAAACCAAAGCATGTTCTTCTTTACTTCTGTACTTTCTTTTTCTTTTCTTTTGCTTCTTTATTTTCCCTTTGCTTCTTTTTCCTCCCCCTGGCTCGCCCGTCACTGGTTGAAACTCATTAGGCCTCTGAGAGCCAGAGCCAATTTGGGGCCTCTGCACTACTGTGATGGCAGAGTAAAACACACAGTGATGGCCTGTTTTGGTTTATGCCACACTACCAGACAAATAACAGGAGACCGTTCCGCCTTGCCGCACCCCAGCTGTGCCTTGGCCTGTTATCATCGACAGGGAGAGAAACAAGGGAAGGAAGAAAAACAAACTCTTGTCACAACAGACCATGCCAGGGCCCTGCTGTACATAGGTGGTACAAACACCAAAGCCACCCTCAGCCACCATTTCTGCAGCCTGTAGGGAAGGAACTTACTGCTCACAACACACACACCAACCCACATCTCATTTTTTTCTTTAATTAATATCCCATTTTTTAAAACAAAGATCAGCAAAAGTATCCTAGTATAAGGAACTGACAACATGTACCGCAACTTTCAGAGATGAATAGAGAAGTACAAAGTATAAAGTGTGCAGGATTGTTCAGAACAGCCCCATTACCAACCACAAAATGAAATAAGATGAAAGGAACCGTTGGGTACCGTTAATGTGGTTAAGCGCTGCAGTGGCTCAAAGACAAAGCATGCCACTGTGCTTTTACCCTTCTAATGCAAAGCTCCCCACATGCCGATACAGATAGATTCATAGTGACTGTGTCTTTGATGGCAATGCAGCTGAAATATATCATCCAGATATTAGTGAGGTCAGTGCTGGAGCGCAGTGCCGAGGTCCATAAGCTAATGAAGGCTATGCTAATTGGTAAATGACCATTGTCAAAGGCAGAAGAGCTTCAACCCCCTGTTTGAATCCTCCAGAGGCCTTCTTGTTAAATCATACATTTAATTGGAATAATTCATTTCTAGGTCACCGCATCAGAGACTGAGATTAAACAATCCATGACAAGTCATGGTAGCAAACCAACTGTGATTCACTGATTCTTTCTCCTTTTCCCCTTTTTTTTCGACCCCATCCTCCCACCGGTAATGCATTTTAATGGCACACGATTTCACTACATACCTTTGTTTAAGTCCTCCGAGTACTACGCTTGGGTTAATTTGGTTTATTTGAAAAGCATTGGGGAAAAAGTAATATTACTGCTAGTCACTGCATGATCATTTGAATGAGCAGCAACCTGTTCATTACTTATTGAAAGTACTCATAAATGTATAAAGCTGATGTTGTATTTCACTGTAATGTGGTACAGGTTTGTTGAATGTAATCTAAATCTATAGCATTTGTGTTAAAGTTCAACATTATAGTTACACAGTATAAGAACGGACAGCAATGATGGACAGATGGATGGCCTGGACTGTACCATTTTCAGCCTATTGGACACACCTATAATGACATTTTTTACATTTACATTTACATTTAGGCATTTAGCAGACGCTTTTATCCAAAGCGACTTACAAAAGAGGATAACATTCAAGCTACAACACAATGAACTAACAAGGAGTGCATATTGCTAACATAGAATCTGCGCTGTTTTAAGTTGAAAGTGCAATAGTGTAACACAATGTAGAGAAATTAAATTATTAAGTGCATTCTCAAAGTTTACACCAGGAGATATTCTTGGAAGAGCTTAGTCTTCACGAGTTTCTTGAAGGTGGAGAGGGTATCAGTTGATCTGGTAGCACTTGGGAGGTCATTCCACCAGCGCGGAACCAGATATGAGAAGAGTCTGGACCGACCTGCACAAGGTGTTGGCCGTGCTAGAAAACGTTCCTTAGAGGAGCGTAGTGGTCGTCGGGTGACATAGGGCTTCAGAAGAGAATTCAAGTAGATGGGAGCAGAGCCATCATTCACCCTGTAGGCCAACATAAGTGCCTTGAATTTAATGCGAGCAGCCAAGGGCAGCCAGTGAAGTTCAATGAACAGAGGTGTGACATGTGCCCTTTTTGGCTGGTTAAAGACCAGACGTGCAGCTGCATTCTGGATCATCTGTAGCGGTCTCACTGCACAGGCTGGTAGGCCTGATAGGAGGACATTGCAGTAGTCAAGACGAGAGATAACCAGGGTCTGAACCAGGAGCTGGGTTGCATGTTGGGTTAGGTACGGCCTGATCTTCCTTATGTTGAATAGGGAAAAACGGCACGACCGAGCCACAGAGGCAACGTGATCTGCAAAGGTCAGTTGGTCATCGATCATGACACCTAGGTTTCTTGCCACTTTGGTGGGAGGAACAGACAGGGAGTCGATCTTGATACTGATGTCGTGATGTATGGCTTGTTTGGCTGGGAGGACCAGCAGTTCAGTTTTGGAGAGATTTAGTTGGAGGTGATGTCCTTTCATCCATGCAGATATATCGGAGAGACAGTCCGAGATCCGTGATGACACCGTGGAGTCGTCCGGCGGAAAGGACAGATAGAGCTGGGTATCATCCGCATAGCAGTGGTAAGAGAAGCCATGGGAGTGGATGATTGAGCCCAGCGAGGTGATGTACAGTGCGAAGAGAAGGGGCCCCAGCATAGATCCTTGGGGTACTCCTGTGGTGAGTTGGTGAAGTGCCGATGTCTGTCCTAGCCACGATACGTTGAACGACCGTCCAGTAAGATAGGACTTGAACCAAGAGTGCACTGTGCCATCAATCCCAATGTTGGTCAGCTTGTCCAGTAGGATGCTGTGGTTGACCGTGTCAAATGCTGCTGATAGGTCCAGCAGGATGAGCACTGAGGACTGACCTGCCGCTCTGGCCTCTTTTAGTGCTTCCGTCACAGACAGAAGCGCCGTTTCAGTGGAGTGGCCACTTCTGAAGCCGGATTGGTTGGAGTCGAGGAGGTTGTTCTGAGTGAGAAATCCTGTGACCTGTTTAAAGACAGCTCGTTCAATGGCTTTGGAAAGGAAGGGAAGAAGAGAGACAGGCCGGTAGTTCTCCACTTGAGTGGGAGCGAGGGATGGTTTTTTGAGCAATGGTGTTACCTGGGCTTGTTTGAAGGCAGTGGGAAATGTACCCCTAGTTAGTGACGCATTGACCACATGTGTGGTTGCTGTCACAATTGTGGGGGTTATGGCCTGAAGAAGGGTTGTTGGGATAGGATCCAGAAGACAAGAGGTAGGCCGGCTGTCTGTGAGAAGCTTAGACACCTCTGCCTCGGAGAGAGGAGTGAAAGAAGAAAAGGAAGCAGTTGGTGTAGAGAGGCTAGGAGAAGGAACCTGTGTAGATTGGTTTGAGAACTGACTACTAATAGCTGCAACTTTGTTAGTGAAGAATGCAGCAAAAGTGTCAGCTGTGAGGTTAGTTGGAGGAGGTGGAGGAGGTGGGTTTAGTAAAGATTTAAAGGTGGAAAAGAGTTTCTTGGTGTCCGTGGCGTTGTTAATCTTGTCATGATAGAAAGCCTTTTTCGCAGCAGTGACACTGGATGAGAAGGAAGATAGTAGTACTTGGAATTGTGCTAGATCGGCCGAATTCTTAGTTTTGTGCCATTTCCTTTCAGCAGCTCTGAGGTTAGTGCGCATTGACCGAAGTGAGTCATTAAGCCACGCATGAGACCGGGTGGGTCGTGCCAAGCAGAATCTCAGCGTAGAACAGAGTGACTCTGTGGCGTCATCAACCTCAAAAGAAGAGAAACTTCTAGACGGTGGTAGAGCAGACGCCACCAAGGAGGAAAAGTGAGTAGGAGATAGATTCCGGAGATTGCGACGGACAGAGACAGAGGGAGTAGGAGCAGATGGTTGCTGACAGAGGGAAACCTTGAACTGAATAAAGTAATGGTCAGATAGATGTAGAGGAGTAACTGTCTGTAAAGTAGCGGCGCACTTCCTGGTGCAGGACAGATTTATACACTTTCACTTTGCCTGGTCACTGTTAAATGAGTACCCAGTGCATTGAAAAAGTGATTAAAAGGGCTTGAGTTCCCTCAGTCACGGATCCACTGGTGGGCCTAGATGGGCCCAAGCCCACTCAGATTGACAGCTGGCCCTATTCAGTCAGAGAAAAGGCTTGACAGACGTTACCTTGACAGACTGCACCTCTTGTATAGCTGAATTACTGCCTTGTAGATTTTTTTTGAACATGGAATTACTCCCGTTTATAAGTAATCAGTATGTTTTTCAGCATTGAGAAGCTTTTAAAAGCATAAGAAAATGAATGACGACGCCCACAGATAGGCCTTGATGGAATGCTCCAGTAAACTCACCATATTTGCATGAGAAGTTGAGAGACAGTGATTATGATGATGTTTCTCAACTTGAACACCCTCAAGTAGCCTAATAGGGCAGATTTGTTTTACACAGCCAACCACACATCCATCCTGACTGCAGCATGAACAGATGCAAATAACCCTCCTGTTTACGTTTTCTGTATTCGTTTCATGGCAACAACTTTAGTGTTTCAGTCAAAAATGACCTGGAGCATATTTAACTTGAGTTACAACATGGCTCTTTATAATGCTGTAAAGTGCTCCATTCACTTCAATGGGACTTCTTAGTATTCTATGGTCTGTTATACGGTCTGATATTTCTTGATAACCGACCATTGCTAAATATAACAGACTGCTGTCAGGGAATAGTTGCCACAAGTTGCCATAACCAATCAGCTGATCAGTAAGTTAATGAACTACATTTTTTTTGCAGAAGCTATTATCTAGCTTAATCATTAAAATTACAATGAAAGCAGTGGTAAACATGGCTTCGTTGTCATGCTACTGATATCTTCAGGTAGCCGTGTAATAAGTGGGATAACATTCAGAGTGATTCAAGTCCTCTGCTTGCATATCGGGCTTCCATCATTCTGTCAGAAGTTATTCCACAATAATGACCATTTCGCAGAACGTTATCCCTTACATAATACATACATTATCATTGATTATCATTAAAATTGGTGATTGTCTCTGTATCAACTTATGCTTCCTTGAATATTCCAAATTTAAAACTTTAAGTGTACTAATTGTGGCTACTGGGCCTCACTGAACAAAACGTGATCACAAAATGTGATTCAGTGAGGGAGAGATTTTATTGGAGGTTATTGGAGGTTTTTGGTGGAGGCTGTCACTGGAAGCAAAAATAGCGAGTGAGGGGTGTGTTTATGTTAATGTGAGAGAACACAAACACACTCACACTGTCCATCTGATCTGTAGGTAAGACCGTACTGTATGTGCCTGAAAACTATTTTTGTACATTTACTGTGGTCTCACCCCTTCATTTTCTCATAGCCCAGTCATTTTTGACAGGAACGCCACAGGTGTAACAAAGTTGAACAAAACACCTATAATGTTATGCAAATTATTGAAATTTGTGTTGTGTTCAGATAGGATAGCATGTATGAACAAAGTCATGGAGTCCCATGATTATCAAATTAGATTAAGTACATTTTTAAGAGGGTTAACGTGATTTCGGTCAGATTTGACCAGAACACAACAGCAGGGTTTATTTAGGCTACTGGCCAAAACATTTTAATTATCTACGATGCAATGTAATGATATAATCTGGTGGACTATGGAACAAGGACATTGTGCAAAACAGATTGTTAGGCCCACTTTGCAATGACGCTATTTGTGACAGTGAGTAACATGGTGATGGATCAGGCTACTTTAAATGAGACTTAGTAGTAGGCCATATAAAACAAAATAAATGTTAAACTTTAAGTAGCAGCAGAACTCATTCTTTATGTGGGTTGGGCAGCTTTTTTGGCCTGCCTTGACTTAATTTTGCCCCATCTACCAGCTGCGTTCTAGATCTGCCACCGGAGTTCTTGTTAGGTACATTCAAATGTAATATCAAGCATTCCTGGCACTACATTGCATTAACAGAGATGGGCATTACTCTCCCTGTCACAATTGTGCCATCAGAGTAACATCACCATTAGTTTCAGACTCCCCAGTGGGAACCACTTGGCAAATACTGAGCACCATCTTGCAAAGGCAAAGATTCTAGACAAGGACAGCCTTAGGTTTCAACACGGCGTGAAGGAGGCCATTTACATCAGGTCACAAACCACCTCACTGAACCATGACCAATGATACCACCATCTCCCAAGTGTTTACAGCAAGTTTCTGTCACATGACCACCCAGGCCCATCAGCCTCTAAGTAAGCAACAATCTACAAGAGGCCAATATTGAGTGAGTATTGGTTAATAAAAATCCCTAATTTAACTAGAGAGCTTAACACTCTTATTTTCATAGATAAAAAAATACATAATGTTTCTTTAAAAGCAAAAAAAGCACTCTGAGTGGGTCACTTGTCCAGCCCAAGAGGCCGAGCCAACAGATGTCCCAATCTGTGAGAAAGGAGGCCGTGCTGAGCATGCCCAGCATGGAGCTGCATCGCGGGCGGGACATGTGACGGGCCAGAGCTGGCCTGGCTAGCGTGGCAGCTGTGAGGATGAGCTGGAGGAGGAGGGGTGAAGGCTGGAGGCTGGAGGCTGGAGGATGGGGGGTGCTGATGGAGCCAGACACATCTGAGCAGGCAGCCATGATGGCAGGACATCACGGCACTTTCTGCTCTGCTGCTGCCTGTTATGTCACCAACTACACTGATATGAGACATACTGCCCGGTGCTGTGCTGTGCTGTGCTGTGCTGTGCTCCTGTCCTCTACTGTCTTGGGTTGGGTCTAGCATGACTACACAGAAGCTACACACTACACATAAACACTGCACAGAGGTTTCCAGAGATGTGGTTGAGGGGAATTATGTGTAGACTGTGTGTTGACACAGGTGGATTATCTGTTTGATTCAGTAAGCAGCAACATGCTCTCCTGTGATCATAACGTTTCATAAGTTTTCATGTTTCACAAGTTCATAACTTTTGGACGATTTGGATGCAGATTGTATACAGAAGTGTTGACGCATAGAAAAGGATATCAGTGCAGCTGTGAATTTTTCCCATACTTTCTAAATAGCTGAAAAAGCCATCCATGGGTGACCTATGTTGAGATTTTAGTAAGTAGCAAGTGCCGCTGCCTTATAGGACACTGAACTACTATTGCCTCTAACTGTAACAATTTTAATGTTATGTAAATAAACTAGTTGAGTGCTTAATTATGCATGACTTGAGGTTATTAGCATATTTGCACACAAAACCTGACACAAAACAGAATTAGTGGATTCAAGTATATGGAGGGAACATGTCATAAAAGCTTGTTGTTGTAGTAGAGTGCTTGTAGCGCTGACTTCCAAATTCCCTTTCAGCATTTTTATATCCCTTGTGTTTACCTAGTTTATTGCTATTAGAAAAGTGCAATGATCAACATTTAAGTTCCGCTGCAGTGCTGATGTAAAAATTAAATAAACGCATAAATCCAGGGGCCAAGGTTATCTGCGGTTTGCAACGCTGCGGAGGCCTTCCTGTGTAAATCTGTCTGTTTTTTAGTGCAGAGATCCGGCGCACTTCAGCGAGGCCGACGCCGACCATCGACTCATTTCCATCACCATGGCACCAGCGTATCTCACCCGGCTCTGTAAATGCAAGTTTAGACGCATCACTGGATGTGATCTACACACTAAACAAAACCTTCTACTGCATAGATGGAAAGTGGAGCAATCCAAACTTTAAAACCACTGTAAAAAAAAAATAAGTCATGGTAACACTAGACCGAGCCTCAGCAAAATGCTTGCCTTTGATGCTAAAACATGCTGATCTTTGCCTGCTGCTGCGACAGCTGACACATAATAAGTCACCAGTCCTGTTGGCAGGGAGAGTGCTGTATTATATAAAACAGAGTGCAATTTATGAAATTTAAAAAGTAAAAAAAAAAAATGTAATTACGCTGAAACACTCAAATTCAGTGCCCATCATTTACCATTCTTCTCTGAATCCAGACACTACAGTGTGAGAATATGAGCCTCACTGCAATCCCCAGATTCATTACAGTGCCAATGGAACTGGAACCTCAAAACACAACAGGCTAATCCCTGATATGGGTCATCATCCATTGTGTCCAAACTGTGCAATCTGTCTCTAAGCAAACACACAAAAGCTTTCACAAAGCTCGCCTATGAAGCTTCTGATTACACATGTACAACAGTTTTTAGAGAGCACTCTTACAGAAAGAGAGAAAAAAATATCCAGGCCCATCTACCAAATGTGAAAATGAATACATCTGAGAGTGGTGTTGATTTCTGAAACATTACACACGAGAGGGGTTGTAATTTCTGAGATTTGAGGTGACTATTTTACAGTGGACTATGTAATGGTCGGCATGTCCTTAATCTGCTGTTAAATCATAAGATCAGTATGAAATAACAAGGCCAAACCGAGGCGAGGCCAGAGGAGAAGCAGCTGGTCCGTCCTCCTCCTCCACTTGCCCCCATCCCCTCTCCTTCCACTCCCAAACTCCCTCCACTGACCCTTTCCTCTTCTGCCCACCATTTAAAGAAACGTCCCCCTCCTTTCTCTCCCCGCCTCTCACTTTCAAGGGTTTATTTCACATCCTTTCCTCTTTTCCTCTTTTTTTTCTGCGCGCAATTCAGCAGCTGGCCTTCGGCTCTGGGCGGATGAGTCAGATGACCAGAGGTGCCCGCCTGCTGCCCGTTCGTCCGTCCGCCCGCTCACTCGCTTGCTTGCTCGCTTACCCGTCCGCCTTTTACTTCCTTTTACTGACTAGCCCTTTGCCACTCTGCCCTGCCCCTTGTAATCTCACCTAAGTGAAGCAAGCGCAGCTCACATCGCCACCGCTGTCAACACTTCATGTAAAGCCACGACTGCTTAGCATCCAGCTAAATAACCACCAGCCCCTTCCGCAGCGCCGCAAAACCGCAACCCTGTGACAGCTAGAACAGCGCGAGAGAGTCAGGAGTTAGGAGGCCAGGATGAGAGGTTTCAGTGGCTGACCCAGATGTAGTTAGTAGAAGAAGCCCGGATGCCTGTATGGATCCCATAATCTGATCTAACGCGCCTCGCTAGGCAGCAGATGGGCATGGCGCATAGAGTTATTTATATCCTCCAAACAGGCAGGGACCACTGGGAAGAGACTAAGGAGAGAGAGAGGGAGATAGAGAGAGAGAGGGAGAGAGAGGGAGAGAGAGGAAGAGAGAGGGAGAGGGAGAGAGAGAGAGCAGGAGAAAAAGGAGAGAGTTGGTGGTTAATAACCTTCAATCTGACTGTTGTGTCAGAGAGCGGATTGAGTTAATAGCCTAGAGGGTAATATTCTCATATTGCCACTACATGGGGAATGGATGCTATGCTGGGGATAGTTACTCTGCATAAAGAGTGTCCATACTCTGACACCAGGGTGCTATCAGCTCAGTGGCTGCCGTGGTTGGAGAACACCATAGCAACAACAGAAAATACACGTTTTGGATTCTCCTGGAGGGAGGAAATCATTCTCTTGATTGAGAGAATGAGCAATATTCAGTGTGATGATGCTGAAGCTTTACGATGGGGCAAGTCATCCATGTTTACTTAAGGCATATACACGAGCAATGAGAAGTCTGAATTAATCCAGCTTGTCAAACAAACAAACAAATAAATATGGATGTTCTAAACACATTCCTAATGATCTTGGATATTTCTAAATGCATGGCAAATCATCTTTAAAATTAGACAACTTGTTAACACAAGTTTGTTTTTGTTTACCTGCATCTTTGGGCATATGTAAGTTGTTTGCCTGCCCATTCTGCTTACTTACTTACTTTTGTATTTCTGGAAATCAATAACCGACCCTCCAAAAAAACACTGTCACAGATGAACCTCTGTCTTATTGCCACTGAGAATACAGTGTTCAGAAATCAGAAGGAGAAATTGCACTAGGACTAAATCCTAAAAACTGACCCTTGAAACCAACATAACTGTCAAGATGGATCTCTGTCTTATTTTCACTGCGGCAACAGTGGCTCATAGGTGTAATGCCACAGCTACAGTGAAGGCCTATGATAGACCACCCCTCCAAAGGTCAGTGAGTGAGAGTGACATTTATACAGTAGAGGCACTCTCTGACTGGTCATCCTTGAAGGGGGGTGGACGGGCGTGGGGGGTGGGACACCGAACAATGACATCCTGTCGTGCTGAAATCTGTTCCTCAGCTGGATGCCGCACTCTGGATTAGCAATGACCACGGTCCAATTCAGTGACATCCGCCAGCTGCAGATCAATCGAGGAGCACCAAGCTACGATGGAGCCGCAACAAAGAACTCACTTTAACTGAGGCTTGGGAGAAAATGCCCTGATAAGGGAAATTAGCCATGAAAGAGAAGACGAAAGACAAGAAAGAGAGAGGCAGAGAGAGAGAGGAGTAGAGAGGGAGGGTGGAATAAAATACACCTCTACTTTGGAAAAACACTGATTGTGAACACAGATAAGAAGAAGCTGTCTGTCACGCTGCATTGAAATTTAAATAGGCTACACACTAAATGCTGAATGGGAGAGTAAAGCAGACATAGTCAGTCAGCCAGTGCAATGGGTGAAGTGAAGGGAGATCTGCAGCCAATCAATGTTCTAATGTAATTTGGGTCAGCCCCTCTTACTCATCGTCTGAAATGCAAATCACTGCATTTCAGACGATCATACATCATACATGAACAGTTAAATCTGGCCATTATAACGCTGGTTTAGTTATCTCCAAGCTTGGGTTTACAATTAGCATATGTATGCTAGACCTCCTTCTCTCTCTCACGTTAACTGAGTCAGTCTTTACGACTACCATAAAACTGTAAAGGATGCTCATTTGAAGTTAGAGGTGTTGGAAAAAGGTGAGCAATTATGGCAAAATGCCACATCTGCGCTTCAACTCTAAATATTGCAACCTCACCAAATTAATGGTTTGCTCCATTGTTTTATTGTTTCAATGAAAACCATTACTATCTGGTAAAACACAACAATTCCCCTGCAGACAACAAACAGGTAAAGGATATGCTCTTGTTATCCGAGAGTTGAGAGTCAATAGTGTTCTCCTGTCAAGGTCAAGAAACAAACTGCCCTGGAGATCAAGGCAATCGAAAATGCGATCATGGCACAAGAGATAGCAAAGTTCCTCTGTCTTCTACCGACGAAGGACACCACCCCTAGTCTCCACAGACCACCAGTGTGGGAGAGTAAAGCTAACCTTTACTCCTCTGCGAGTCATTTTTTGTATGACCAACGGTAAGATGTCTGCCTGCTAATCTCTAACTGTGGAACATTTCCATGCTTCTCATTCTCACCCTCAGACAGGCTATCTATTCAGACTTTATGCCTTCAATTTGAAAGACAGCAAACAGGCGGCTACCACCTCTGGGAGAAGAGGCATAAGACACAAAACCTTGATGAAAGACGGCTGTGAATTCGATCAGTCATTCGGCCTTCACGCGTCATTGTGATGCAGGATTGGGCAGCCTTATCTGCAGGAGTCCCTGCCTTGCACCCTGCTGGAGCCAGGCTCAGTCTTCTTCATTTAGCTGCCAATTGATCTCCGTCTCAACACAACATCCATTTAAAAGCCAGGACGCCGGGGTGGTGAACTTAAAAACAAAACGATCTGCAGCCCCTTGTGAATTGGCTTTCAAACCTACATAGATGATTAAAGAACAAAAGACAGAAAGACAGGCTAAAGATCTAAACAGAATCTACACAGACATAGACAGACAGACAGACAGACAGACAGACAGATAGATAGACAGACAGACAGACAGATAGATAGATAGATAGATAGATAGATAGATAGATAGATAGATAGATAGATAGATAGATAGATAGATAGATAGATAGATAGATAGATAGATAGATAGATAGATAGATAAACAAATTTCACAACGGTCACTGGTAAATTTCATCTTGGTTACAGATACTGGTGAAAACAGGGGCCCATGCAACTGCTCACAGTCATCGATTTTCTACAGTTGTAAAATGTTTTTGAGCAGAGTATTGACATGCCATTGCATTACAGCCCTCCAGCCTGGGGACAAGCCTCAACCCTGGCAATGCTTGAGTGGACTTCTCTCTTCCACTACAGGGGATCCCATCTCAACATTCAAACAAACAGATATGCATGTGTACACACACACACACACAAACACTCTCAAACACTAATAGCCTGGCACATACACACACACTCATACACATGGCACTTACACACACATACACACAGCGAACCTACAAATACTGTGGCACACACACACACAAACTGTACAGTGGCACACATACAGACACACACAGAGACACACACACACACAGAAACACACACTCTCTCATCCCTAATTGGACGTGATAGGGATCAATTGGAAAATTACATGCCTTCTGATTCTGCTAGCATTGCTATAGTGGAGTCCTCATTTGAAACAGCCAAGAGCTAAGTGTGGAGGTGGTTGGGGGGATGGGAGTTTGCATTGAGAGATTGACGGCAATGGCATTGGTGGTGGAGGAGAAGTCTCGATTTGCTTGGTGGGTGAAAGACACAGAGAGATAAAGGGGAGAGAGAGAGAGAGAGTGAGAGACAGAGAGCACCAGCCTGTGATAGGGGTGCAATTACAGGAGAGTGAGAGCAGCTGGGTCGTGACGATGGTCTTCCAGCAAGGTAATTACAGATCCCATCATCATTGGCTCTCATTAATAACACCCCACCCCCAACACACACACACACACACACACACACAAACACTAAACCAGTTTTACTTACTGATAAATCCCTACCTACACCCCATTGCCATCAACAGAGCCGGTTTTACTCACCGCTAAATCCCCCGTCTACCAATTCTCTCCCTTCAGGGACTCCACACACTATATCAGACAGAGGGAGAGTCTGCTCTTTGTCGAATTGATTGAGTGGAGGCCAAGACGGAGGAGGTCCATCGCATACCTGGGTTTATAAATATGACACACTCAGGGGAAAGGTCATCCAGTAGCCTTTAAAGCCGCCAGAGAAGCGCTTCAGAGAATCATACTAGGAGGAAGGCAAGCGTGTCGGCCTGCTAGTATTACTGACGAACATTTATCTACATGTGTGGTGTATGTGTGTGTGTGTGTGTGTGTGCATGTGTGTGTGTGTGTGTGTATGCATGTGCGTGTGTGTGTGTGTGTGTGTGTGTGTGTGTGTGTGTGTGTGTGTGTGTGTGTGACAGAGATAGAGAGAATGAAACAGACAGGGAGAGAGAGAGAGGGTGAGCGAGAGAGAGAGAGAGAGAGAGAGAGAGAGAGAGAGAGAAAGGATGACTGAGTCTGATAAAAAACACTATTTGCTCAGTGTTTGCAGGGAAGACACGATGAGCATGCTGTCAAAAAATTAATTCAACAAGCAGTGGGTACTGATCCTCGCTTACAGCATGCTGTTTGAGGATGATAGTGTTACTATTTACAGAAGTATTTAAATGTCCATTTCTGGGTGGACTTGTTGAAGGTAGTGATACTACAATGAGGCTATGTATTACTGGCAGATCTAAACACATCTATTCTAAACACGTTTTTAATGATGCTAAACAGCATTTATATATAAATCAGCCTGAATCAACTAAATTTTTTCTATTTTCTCCTTTTAATTCTGGATGGATTCTTCACACTCTCTCTTTACATAATATAGCAACTCAAACAACATGTAACAATGATTTAACAATGTAGCAATTTCTGAGGGATGTTGTTATAAGAAACCTCTTCTGGTATTATCTTTACATTCACTGTAATTGTATGGCCATATGAGGGTCTTGAATCCTACTAGAATAAACACACCTGATTTCCCTTAAGTAATCCAGATACTCTCTTGTGCCTTGCCATTTTGTAGAAAGGAAAGTCTTCACAGCATGAGTTTGTCAACAATACTGTAAAAAAGAGGCTAGCTTCCATGTTATAAAAAAGTTTTCATTGGTGTCAACTTGAGATGTACGCTTTTGGTTGCTGGGTTGCTAGTTTGTGACAAAAAGTCTGCAGTAATGATTCTGGTTATCCGTTATTACATTCATGCTCATCAACAATCTGCATATTTCTTATCATATTCTGGTTGTTCATATCTTCTTGTCAACACACATGCGTCCCTTATCAGGGACACCCAGGCTATTCCAAGGACAATCAGAAAGACGGGAAAAGAAGGAAGATGACCAAAGACATAGACACCAAAAAAAAAACCCACAAATGGCAAAACCAGCAAACACAACAGGTCCGATCAACAGCTGACCAGAGGCTGAGATAATGAGGACACGATTCAACACTGTAAAATGGTTAGTATAGACACAATCTTCAAAGACAGAATGACAGCAGTGCAAGGCCCAAAAACATGTGTTGAAGATTTTTTTTGTCTTCTTTACACATCAGTTTTGGAGAAAAGGCAATTTATTCCACTGCTAAATTCATGGCTTCAGGTACAGCACTCTGCTTACTGTAAAAGGAAAAATCAGGGAAATCATCCACATTTGTCAAAGAAACTCTCTAGCTCAAAGATATATCCTTTGCAGTTTCATTTCACCTGATACCCTTTCCAGCCTGCCAGAGAAGAAGGCTGAATTATTGTAAAAGCTCTCTTTCCCTCACTTCTGATCTTTATTCTGGGCTTATCATCTTAGACAGCTGGATAAAGGCAGTGTAAATGTGTGGATATCTAGAATGGCTTGAATTAATACTTCTATATATGCTGGGATTAAGCCTGATCTCATGCCTCTATGATAAACTCAACTTTATTTAAAGATCCAACAATTCAGATTTCAATACTGCACTTAAAGGAAAATAGCATGTACGCTTTGACTGCTTTCTGTGTAAAACTAATAGATCAATCTGAGGTTGTTCTCACAGTTGAGTGACGATTCCCTTGAGCAGATGGTTTTGTCATTTTATTTAAAAGACGAGAATACCATAACAGCTGATTCTTTGCATAGCCTAGAGTACATACTGCAGGCGTCGAGGAGTCAACATGATACGACTGGGCGGGGTACGACTGTCATTTTCTGTCTCCTTGCCTGAACTTGTCACCGAGGCGAGTGATAAGGAAAGGGGTCGACTATCTACCCATCCATCACGTCGTGCCCGTGCAGCCCGGAGACAGTTGTGAATCTCGAGAGATGTGGCACATGGAGAGGAGGCGCGAGGCAGAGCCAGAAGGCGGCAATTACTGGACATTTTGAAGACTCGCATCTTATCAATTTCGCCTGTCATGTCACATTTGCCATCACTAACAGAACTGTAACGGGAAAACATGCAGGGGGAGACTGGACGCTTCTAATGTAATAGTTCTATATATTTTAGGCAGGCTATGGTGACCATAAACAGTGCTTCTCTGTCGTAAACAGTTGGTACAAGCGTCTGTCCCTTCTTGCCAAAACCACCACCTGCGCCCGTTTGGCGACACATGGTCTTTTTGTTTTACGGCTTACCACGAGCTGAGCGCCTAGCAGCTCACGCGCCACTGAGAAACGCAGCACAGCCCCCTACCTGCGGTCAGGAATAAGACATTTCCACCACTGCAGCTTGACATTCAGAATTCTCTCCGTTTAATTTATGGCTGAAAGAAGGTGGGAGCTGATGCTGTGTCGGTCCCAAAATCCAGCCGGCAGAAACCAAGCGAGAACACTGCAGCAACAGTACATTTTTTCAGCCCATATGATTTTTCATCTTGCTGTAATAGGAAGTAATAGCCTATATCACAAACAGAAATATCAACAGCCACAATTAATCGCAGCACAACAAAACCCCACGTTCATGAAAATGCAAAACACATTTTCAGCAAGAGCACAACACAATGTGTAAGCTATCTATTACATAATATGAAACACCTTTTTGCCCTGCCATGCAAGAGGGTCTTTTTTTTTGGGGGGGGGGGGGGGGGGTGAAAGGGTAAGGCATAGATAGAATAAGAAAGGGGTAGGAAAAGGCAGAGATATGAAACATTATTTTAGACTTCACCCCAACAAATAGCCTAGAAATAATGAGCCTTCATTAAAGTGTTAAACTAGAACCATGCACAGATAATTATCAAAGCCTAAGCCAAATCAACAATATCCCTCACAAATTAATTCGAGGAGAACTTAGTGTGAGTATAGTAAAATGGCAGGAAAGGGGAGTGAAACGCATTATCCCTGACCACAATTAACGTAGATTAATTCAGCGCGCTGTAGATATATGTTAAACATACACTTCGCACTTCGTGTACCATGGCATATCTTCATGGTGCACTGCTGACTATTAGTCAGCATTACGGACTGATTGGAAACAGCTGTATTTTACCCCTATTGTTTTCTGCTGGTTTGTCTAGTTTAGCAGAGCAGAGAAAATAATTTCTCCCAAAATCAAAGTTTGTCTACAGTGATTGTGTGTTTGAAATCTGGAAAGCTTTGGGTAGTTCTCATTGCTCGAGGTACAGTATGCACAATGCACAAGCAACCGAGGGCAAATATATAAATGTTTCATTACCTTTCTTCCGATGAATCCTTTAACCGACGGGCTTTTGGCTGAGATGTCGAGCACTTCTGCGACGCACGGTCAAAAAATAAAAACGGTAGTATTCGGGGGGAATGCGCCCCGAAACGCCGTAGGTCCCAACTCCAGCGGAGAAGAGAGCCGAAGATCAATCTCCAGGTTTACCGATTTCTTTCGCCACCGAAAGGACTCAAAAGGACAATTCTATTGATTGACAGCAAAAATCTACAAAGAATTATAATATGACTTTCAAGCCCCGGGAGTGTCCACGTTCAGACACCAAACCCTCTCCAGGTGAATCCACTCAAGTGCTCCGGTTCCGAGATTCAGCGACGACTTAACTGTGTCTGAAAACTGAACAAAATACATATCCATGTCGTGCGGTGAGTGAAATAGGCATTGAAGATCCACATTCCTCAAAGATGTAGATCCTACAGCCAAGGTCCTCCCGGAACTTCATCCCGTGGACACGGTCCGGTAGTGAGGAAAAACACTAAACCAGCGACCGCTGTTGGCGCTACTGAACTGAGGGCGTCATGTGAAGACGTTACACAGTTTCCCTCGCACAAGCTCACGCTCAGTCACATTATTTGAACGGTGTTCCAAGACTATCTCCCTCACCATGCTGTTGACGCCCTTTCCGGATACATTTGTCCTGCTTACAACTAGCTTCTTCAGTTAAGTAAGAAAGGTATTTTTTGCTTATTTCACATAATTTCGCATTGGCTCAAATCTGTGGGGCTGCCATGAATATGAATAAAGATAAATTGGACAGCTAAAGATAAATAAAATTTAACATTTGCATTAAAAAAGCCAGCATATTGTAAACACTTCAGTTACGGCAGTGCTCATAAGCATGTGCAGACAGTTGACAGGCAACTTCACTTGCCTGTGATCTGACGTCACCAAAAGCAAAATGTATTCATTAGATAAGGTCTTGAGTTGAATTATACACAAAGTAATTACAGTAACCGCATACTCTACAACCTGCGTTTAATTACTATGTTATAAATGGGTGACTGCATTAATGCAGCAGCTTGCCCTGAATCTGGGCTTGCCTGCTTGCCTGATCTGGCATAGATCTGGGCCAGTTCTTGTTCAGAGACAGGCAGGGTTTTGATATGCAAGGTGAGTTGTGTAGCACAAGGTACAATGTTTTAGCTTCATGTTATGAAAGCAAATCCATACATTAATTATTACACTAATGGATGGTATGTAACATGCATTCATTTTATAATAAATGCACTGACGTTCTGTACACCTGTGCATTATTTTGAGTTGATAAATGTGTTACCCTTTTTGCAGCCTCATACAGTGCAGTGTGTGTGTGTGTGTGTGTGTGTATGTGTGTGTAAAAGAGAGAGAGAGCGAGAGAGAGAGAGAAAGGGAGAGAGTCTCCTTGATGGAGCTGGTCCTTGTATGTCTGAGATAGACAGACTCTCTCTCTCTCTCTTTCTCTCTCTCTCTCTCTCTCTCTCTCTCTCTCTCTCTCACTCATTCTCTCGCATCCCGTCTCCATCTTGATCTCATTTTCAGGATGGCCGCCCAACTCAGCTGCTGCCTGCACAATGGTGAGATTTTTCTGAAGAGCGGGCCTCCAGCTGCAGGAATCGCAATGGCCTCCCCATCCATCCAACACGCATGCACGTACACACACACAGACACAGACACACAAGTCTGCCCATATAGGAGAAATATTCTGCAACCATTCTGGCCATAGTGCTGACCCAGTGGTCCAGCAGAAACTCAATCGTTGGACAAATCTGGGCCTAATCTGTGAGAGTGGCTGAGGTTTGCTGTCTGTCTGTCTACTTCTTGCCTCGGTTTCCTCTGCATTCAGTGTACAACACATGAGTGAAGTGAAGTGGATATATTGAAATTGATTTGTTTTTTCCACACATATCTGACATGCATGTTTACTCAGTACAGTCAAACTCAGCATGCAGACATATGACGCAAAGCAAGGCAACACCCAGCACACACACATAATCTACACATAACGTGTAAGGAAGAGAGCCTTTATATATCTATCATGGTGGATGGTTCAGGCTGCTGTTGACAGACAGCGAAACAACCTAAACAGAAAAAATGTCCTTGTGAAAGTAAAAAAGGTGACGATGTGTGTCAGTCTGAATTTTTCTACTCAAGAATGACAACATTATGGAAGCTTAGCACTTCACTTTTGCTTGAAGAGCTTGCGCTACCTGAGGGCATGTCATGTCAGTGATTGTTATGACATTTAAAGTCCAGTTACACAATAGCACATGGATGTCATTATGGCTAAATGTTATGACAGCTGGTATTGTTCAAGACTCAAATACACCAATGGCCACGTCACTCTTGAGTCTCGGCACAGAGTAACAAGTAAGCACATCAAGTACGAGTGAAACACATGGATGGCTGAGTCAATTCAGTCGAGAACATAAGCTCCAGCACCAGTTGCACTTCACACATTCACTCTACACGCATGTATTACCTCCATGCTTGATTATTGCAATGCTCTGTTCTCAGGGTGTAGTAATACCTGTATCAAAAACCTACAACTAATACAAAATGCTGTGGCCCAAACACTCACCAGGAAAAAAATATGAACATATCTCTCCTATCCTTGCCTCCTCACATTGGCTCCCTATTAAAAGTCGAATTGATTTTAAAATACTCCTCCTAACCTACAAAGCCCTCAAGGGCGATGCACCAACATATATTAAAGATTTACTTGTCCCTTACCACCCTCCTAGAACCCTAAGATCCCAAAATGCTGGTCTCCTTGTAATCCCAAGAATATCAAAATCTACGATAGGAGGAAGAGCCTTTTGTTACCGTGCACCCCTCCTGTGGAATAACCCCCCCCCCCCACATTCGACAACCGGACACTCTCAATACCTTTAAGTCTAGACTTAAATCCTTCCTCTTTACTGTTTCTCATAGTTAGGGATGGTGTATGGCAAATCATCACTTCTCCAATTTTTGTCATGCATTGTCATGCAGACACATATGTCACATCCTCCAGCGCCCTTCCCGCTTTGGCATTGACACACAATTGACATAAACGCAGTCAGCACAGACAGTCACTGCCTAACTTACAGTAATTTACTCTTTTATACAAGTCTCTACACAGAAGTTCAGTATGCGCACGATCGGTTCAAAGACAGCTGTTCGTGCTTATCTGAAGCTTGACTGCGCACAGACATGAGATGACAAAGTACAGTAGCCTAATCTCAAGTTCTTGTTAAGATTTTGAGAGCCCTGTCCAGAGATGAAAGAGTTTCACTTTGACATTATTTGCAGAATAGATGCAACATAATGACGGTTGTAGATGCTTCATTATATGGCATTTTTAAAAGAGCTGAGAGACACATTGAACGAGAATACAAGTAAAAGCGCAGACTGTGGTAGATTTGAAGCAAGGGTGAGCATGCAGAATTTGCTTGACTGGGATGCGAGTTTTGGGGGCAGCGGGTTAAAAAATCAGGTGGTCAGTCACCCCTGGGCACACCTGTCATAGACAACCTGTCACAGAAAAATAAAGGAGAATTCTGAACCTGGAAATGTGTGATTAATTGTGATTAACTTTTTATTCAATTTTATTAAATTTTTTAATCAATTTACAGCACTAGTAAATACTGTAAATGTTATGTCTACACAGCAGATTCTGTTAATATCGGAGTAGCTTAAGTTCTAGCAAATCTTACACTATACGTTCTATACTATATGTTTTTTTGAGTGCAATGAGATGGCAAAGTATCCTACAGTAGCCTAGTCTCAAGTTCTTGTTAAGATTTTGAGAGCTCTGTCCAAGGATTAAAGAGTTTCTCTTTGACATTATTCATAGCTTACAAGCAGCATAATGACGCTTGTAGATGCTTCATAATATGGCATTTTTAAAAGAGCTGACAGATATGTTGAATGAGACTACAAGGAAAAGTCCAAACTGCTCAGGATTTTAAGCAAGTGGAAGTGTGCAAAATTTGCATGCTTAGGATGCGAGTGCGGAGGATGGGGGGTTAAAAAAATCATATGGTCAGGTCCTGTGGCAAAATTCTTTCCTCACAGAAAAATTAAGGAGAATTCTGGAACAAACATGTGGCAGGGGGCAGCGGGGTCTAAAGAGTGGGCCGGATCCACAATTCACACATGCCAATACCATGAGAGGAGCCATGTGACCATCCAGTGCATAGGGAACCAGCCAACCAGAATGGATGGGGTGGAAAAAGATGGCCTATAGATGTTTATAGACAATTAATAACTGTTTAGAAACCATACTGTTTTGAGTGATATCTAGAGAGACTGGAAAGAGAAAAAAGTTCTGCTTCAGTTTTTGCAGAAGGAGGCCCAAGAGGCACAGACCTTACCTTAATACCTTTTATGTATAAATACATACACCAGAAGAGTCCAAGACCTACCAGCCAGAATGATTCATCCAGAATTAAAATGAGCAGTGACAATAAAAAATATATCCTTTACTTTCTCGCTTCATGCAATTATAATTCACATATCACAACAGTTTCTGGCTGAGGTCTTTTTTTTTTGTAATTCATTTGTGTAATGCGGAGTAATGCCCAGACACCATGATGTTAAATATGTTTTCTAAATAAGCCACCTATCACTTCTCTGCCTCTGAGAAAATTATGCTTAAACTAAATTATGTGAAGTGTGTAGCTGCCTACACTGTTCATTAGTATTTTGTTTTCACGCTGTTCTCTGTTGGGTCCAAATTTAGCCAGTCAAGCTTACTATCAAGGTTTTCACCAAGTCATGTTATTAAGAAAGGTCACGACTCAGTGATGCTGCATTGCTGTAATTGCCTGGTAGGCCTTGGCCAAACTTAAAATAACATGTAGTGGATATGAATGGGTGTGTTGCAACGTACATCAGGCATTTAATCAGGATGGGCGAATTGATTGGTGTGCCTACATAACTCCATACTGATGAGAAGAGCTTGTGTTTCTCGAACCAAAGAATCGATTTTATGCCACACACATATTACAAGTAAGACAACCTAAGGTTTGCTAAAGGTTTATCTTAAAACTCTTACCGGCATTGAAATAATTCTTATGACTAATGAAACCCATATAAGTTGGCACCTGCTAGGGGTCCTATGCAAATGCGATCTAAACAACATGTTTCCCCCCCTCTCCTATAGTTAACATCTTCTATCCTACCTAGTGTTGAAGTTGACAGCATCGCCCCCGAGTGTGTGGCAAAATAAATCAGGTTAGCCCATACAGCGAGCGTGCCGAGACAGGCGTGTTTTAAAGGCTTGTTGCTGTGTTATTAATCCATGTTAACACCACCCTCCCTGTGGGCCTCCCGTGTCTGTCACTGTCTCTGGTGCTGTGTACTTACAAGAGCAGCATCTACAGCCCTCTCTAAACAAGTGCGCCTGCGATGACTGATTAGGAAGACAGAGCTGTTTCTCTTAGCCTCCTGGAAGCTGTGGGGTCAACAGCAGACAACTCAGTTGAGACTGTCCAGTAGAATGCATAGCTGTATGGCTGGAGTGAGGTGGATCTATCCTGGCAGGAGGCTGGAGAGTGATCCCATCAATCAGCTGCAGGCTCTTGCCAGCTTGATTGGCATGTGTCAAGCAGCGTTGGTCAGTCTCAACCCCTCTGGGACATGAATCCATTAAAAAGCTGTTTTTCACAAAGACTTTTATTTTCCTTTTATTTTTAATAAATAGAGCCTGTTTCAGAGAGTTAACAGTTTATGCATAATGCTTTCTTAAAGGATTTCTATCATGACATCTGCATTTGTCATTGTAAAGATTGAGAACACTAAGGCGGGAGGTGTTTGTAAAAGACATGTCATGATCATTATCAAAACAAAATAACAGACTATATAGAAAACATTATTTATATGTATTTATTTAAAATGCACATTATACTTGGTTGCATATTGGAGTATGCCAGTCATGTCAGGCCAATATATCTGCCTTCAGGACACAAAACTGTACAGAGGGAGCGCAGAATTTTAATTGTTAATTACAGTCCTGATGTAATGTCGCATACAATGAACTTCTTACCCCTCCCCCGCCAAACCCATGACACAGCCTTTCAGAATCAAATTTCATTTTCTGTTTTGTTGCTTTCACACTTTCCCCTTTTTTCTTTTCGGTTGAAAGATTAGAGACCATCGTTGATCTCATCTCGCCATCTTCCCCAATTTAGTCCATTTTCTGCAAGGCCCTTTTCAGCAATCGAGGCATTCAGTAATGACAGCTGCAGGCTAGGCTTTGCAGAAAGGCCACAAACGTCTCTAAAGATTGTTTAGAAAAACGGGGGAGCGTTGCCCACAAAGCACCAAAGCGGAAAGACAAACACTAAAAAATGAGATCTTGTTTTCTGATGGAAACAGAGAAAATGAGGAGAGAGAGAGAGAGAGAGAGAGAGAGAGGGATAGGGGAAACATACAAATAAGTAAGACATAAGTAACATAGACTGAAAAAAGAGGAAACCAGAACGAGAAAAGAAAGGGAGAGAGAGAGAGAGATTTGGCTACAGGAGAGAGAAAAGAGAAGATACACAGAGAGAGAGAAAGAGAGAGATGGATGGATGGATTGATTGATGGATAGGTGAGATCGACAGATTTGACTACTGGACTGAGAGAAGACATAGAGAAGCAGAAAGAGAGAGAGAGAAAGAGGAAGGGTATGTATGTATGGATGGATGGATGGGGGAAACATACAGTACAAAAAGAGAAACTAGAAACTGAGAGACTAGAGAAGAGAGGGAAACAAAAAAAGAGAATAGAAAGAGAGAGAGAATCTTTGCTACTGGAGAAAGAGAGGAAAAGTCATAGAGCACAAGATCAAGATGGAGATTGGATGTGAGAGAGAGAGAGAGAAGAGTTCTTGAAATATATCCACAGCTCTGTGTGTGGATTTTCCAGTGCTCATCACCTTAATGATGATGAAGAAGCAGTTAGTGATCCAGACTTTATGGCACCTGAGCTTTATGATGGTTGTAATAACCACTCCACTCTCCGGTGACTCTGAGAAATTCTGTTTACTTCTGTTAATGTTGTCTCTCTCAACATAACAAATTCAATTTTCTTGAAGGTCGAAAGTAGAAAAAAAGAGAGGACATTAGTAAGGAATTTTGTTCTTCTATTGGAGAATGCGGCAATTCAGATACTTCACTGCATCCAAATGATCTAGCCCTCCTGTTGTGTTCCGGTCATTTTTGACCAAAGTCACATTTTTTCCTTCCAAAAAATGTACTTAATCTAATTGGATTGATTAATCTAAACAGTTGACACTGTTTAGGGTGCAGCCATTACAAAAACTGAATGACACTTAATGACACCACTTCCAACACCAAGCCTCTCACGAACCACTGGACAATTGTAGCAAAGTCACATATCTTGGCCAACCTGTGGTTGATTGCCATATAACTTGATGTGAGCATGTGTCATGTTGCCATTGAACAGGAACAATGATGTTTCTACAGAAACCTTGTCCAACTGTTTGGCCCCCATATTGCTGCTTGCACATGTATTAAAAGGACCCCAGGCTATTAAGACATGTTGGCCTTATAAGACATCAGTTATATCAGCTATATCAAACAGGAATTAAAAACACTGAAAATGCTTTGACGTGCAGTAATGATTGATTGCTGCACCTTGACTGGACCAGATGATACTTTTTACAAGATTGGCAGTTTACCAATGAAAGGATTTTCTAAACTTTTAAGAAAACCAAAAACATTGTGAGTGTTTTAAAATCATGTTTATGCTGATGCCAATGTCAATCTCATAAGGTCAACATATCTTACTAGCAGGATCGGTTTAACAAGTCATTTTCAGTTCCAAGTACTATAGTCTTGCTCCAATGGCAGATACCTACCAAAGGAGGATAACTCATCACACTGAAGTGGGCAAATTTTGGATGTGAAATGATCACAGTAAGCTGTTGTCAGTTGTCTTAGAAAACTATTGTTACCTTGGTAAAGACATCACCAGCCTACATGATTCCCTAGTTGTCCAGAGTGTGAACGAAATTTTGTAGATAATTGCAGCGACAGTAATTGCTTCAGTGTTATTTCCACAAAATACGGGTTTAGATGAGCAGTGAGCATATGCAAAAAAAAAGTTCAGTCCTTTCAAGTGTTTACATGATTGTTCAATCAGAATAGGAATGGAATAAACCACCATTTTCATTCTGATTAAAATTTTAATTAGAATTCGGATCAGGAATTCTATTCTATTCATGGTGTTTCCATGGGTCATTTCTATTTTGATTGAGCTATTATTCTGTTTCTATTCCGATTAAAAGTGTGCATGTAAAAGTGGCTAATGTAACTTGTTTTATAATCAAATCTAAATATAACTAAGTAGTATATCTACTTATCTGAAGTTAAGGCAAGATAAATAATACTGAAACAATCAAAATAGTCCCCTACAACTCTGCTTCAATTGGTAAATAAATCTTAAAATTGATATAACAAGATTAATAATCTGAATACATGAAAATCACGCTAGTGAAGTATTCCTTTTTGCAGCATAGTAAAATGCCAATTGGCTCAGTGGTATTACTAAATCAAATGCATATGACTGTAAATCAAAGGCTGGGGGAGCTTCTATGTGGATATTTAGCAAGAATATAGACACAAGTTGTGGCATCCCAGCCTGGTAAAAGGCTGCAAAAAAAAAGGCTGTTAAAAAAGGCTGATCAAGGTGCTATTTTTTCTACATCTGAGCCGCTTGACACAAAATAGGCCTACGGTATATTGTGTCCCTGCACCATGGTAATTCTCCTAACAAATCTGAGGTCTGTTTTACAAGACTTATTGAAGTACTCAAAACACCTTTCTATCCCTGTGTCACAGATAACCAGTGTGTGTATGTAGTGTGTAGGTGTGTAGTATGTAGGCTATGTAAAAGGGCTTTTCAGAAATTGCACACATCACCTTTGGCAAACAAATTTGTGCATGACTAATTGCAATGATTTGTTACATTTCGTGGTCATAACACACATACACTAGTATAGAGTGCTGCCAGGCACCATCCTTCATTAGTTAGAAAAGAAAAGTGCTTTGGATGTCACAGTATAAAGAAGATTTTTTTCCAAGAATTAACATCCCCTACAACAAAAGCCCATATATTGTTGTCTTTGACGGAATACATTTCTTTCATGTGATTCAGCATGTGAATATTCTACATTTCCCAGAAATAGCCATGAGCTATCCTATGGACCATAATACAGCGCCCTCCACAATTATTGGCAGCCCTGGCAAAGACGACTATAAAGTGGAATAAAAAAAAAAATTCTTTTTCAATATATGTTAGTCTTCCCAATGAAAATGAGAGAATAATCCCACCTCAAAGAGAAAGCTTTTCATCTGAAGAAAACACAATGCACCAAAAAAAAAAACAAATTTTAAATAAAAAACATGTGCCACAATTATTGGCACCTCTAGAAAATATGATAAATAATAATATAGCTGAATATTTTTTCAGTCCATAGTCTACCTCTGAAAGTTGAATTCCTTGACTTCATGGTTCATTAAAATATAAAAACTGAAATAAAACCGAGATAAAATGCCGTTGTCATTTTTCAACATGGGAAAGACGATACTCACTTGAAATGAATTCAAGACACCGTGTTCACTTCTGTAAGACAGAGAATTTTTATAAACAATGGTACTTGCTTAAAAATGCCCCATTTGCATTTGCAACTAAGAAAATTCTTGTCAACTGAAGCTATTACAAACTAGTGTGGATAATGATCTTGCTCCCACGCATAGTGAGAATGGTGGTAAAGGAGGCTACACATTTTTTAAGCACTCTGTTAGAGACTTACAGAAAAAAAGGAGGATCTTGGGATGACCAAGTGTTAAAAAACTGATCCCCCCACCCCTGTTAGTAGATCTATTCAAAATGTATACCGGGAAAAAGGCTTTCTTATCATTTCTTCACTGATTTAAATGACTGGACTTACTAGACGCTATTGGGTCTTAGAATCATGTTTTATGGTCAAATGGGATGAAAATCGAGCTTTTTGACTCAAAGGGTTAGGCATGTAGGCATGTAGAAGAATTACCATACTAAAAATAGCCTCTGGTAGTTATAGTGACAGGTCTGTGATGTTTTTGGGTTGTTTTAATTCCAAAGGCCCTAAGAATCTCATTAGGGTGGATGCCACCATGACCTCCATGAAATACTTTTTTAAAAAACAAAATCTGTTTGCTGTTGTCAAGAGAGCCAAAACCTGTCATGCTTGACTCATCCAACAGGTCATTAAATCAAAACTTAAGTTCATATAAACAAAGGCATGGCTTACTGATCACAAAATCAATCCTCCATCATGGTTGTCTCTGTCCCCTGATCTTAGTAAACCAATAGGCTGAGCTATGGAGGAATGAGCACCAGAGAAACGGAAGGAAGGGTCTCAAATCCATTTATTGTGTTTGGGGCATGTTGGGGCATGTTAAAGGAGATGGATAGCACTTACATTATTGGCAAAGGGTAGCTTTACAATGTACAAAATGCAGGGGTGCCAGTTATTGTGGTACATGTAATGTTTGTACAAAATTATTTTTATCTTATCTATCTAACATTATTATCTTTATCAAATCAAACATTTCTCACCAAGGTTGTATTTTTACTGAATGTTTTCATTATTCATAAGGACAGTTACTAATATATGATTTTTAAAATAGGCTTTACATGCCTTTTTAGCCAACTGTACCCAGGGTGCCATGGGTCTATGACACTTTGGCAGTCCAGTGGAGATAAGCCCACAGTCCTTAGCGCAAAGTTGTGTTTCAAAGACTTCCCCGTTGTTTGCGTATTCTAACTCTGACTGGCATTGGTGGGACTTGGAATAGTGCTTAAAGGTTTCATGTTTATGCACGTCTGACTTTGCAAGTCAGATAGCTTTTGCCCTCAATCACACACACCCATACCAAATGAACATGCAAGTCCAGAAGCACACAATGCATGCATAAACAAACACCATGACAATCCTCTTTCTCTCTCTCTCCCAGTTTATGCACACCCCTCTCTCACGTGGAATTAGCAACGCTTACCTGAACGTGCGAACATGCGCTACTCATGCACAGCTCATGGTTATGCGCTGTAATCCTGTTATGCAGCTGCTGAGGTGGCTGCATCTCAAATGCCACGGTGTAATGGATGTTGTAATCATGACATGGCCTCTGCCACAGCCTTAAACTAACATGAGCGGTCATACTCATCGACTGCAAGAGTACCATGCAAAGGAAATCATATTACCTGGAATTGGGTTTATCTGTTTTGGGGGTAAAGCATGCATGAGCGTACTTCTCAGATTCCCCTAGTTGTCTGCTCAGAAAAAGTGGGAAAAAAGGTGTCTTGGAGCCACCGACAAGCCAAGCTAACCACATGATGCCACAGGAGAGCATCTGGAAGGACCATAATTTGGCTGAGTGTTTTAGCCCATATTTTCCAATTCGAAGCTAAATTGTCAATCTTGGAGAGAAGGCTATCAGAGACTGTGAGAGAGGATATTGAAAATGCTGAAAGCTCAGGAGTAGTACTGAATTTTTGTTTAACACAACAAGTTATTCTGGACACATATGAATGTCACAGGCTTCCTCCATATGAACCCAGCCTCAGTTAAGTAGAAACGAGGTACATTAGTTTCTACTAGTGCCTTACTTTCTGGTTGATGAGAAATGCTAGCATACTAGCATAATAATTAGCCTCTTTCCTTATCCTCTCTTTGTGTTTGGATGACGTATTGTATTGTGTAAGATATCACTCCTGTTATCACTGTTATGATTGGAGGATATTTTCTGCTTTGTCTTGGGTTGTTTTTCACACAAGTGTTTGGGGATCGCAGGAACCTTGACCCGGTTGAAGAGATCTCCCACAGTGGTTACTAATCCAGAAGGGGTCTAAGAAAAAAAAAAAACATAAATGCACAGGATTTAAGATCAGCTAGCTGCCTTCATGCACCAGAGGTCTAATTAGAACAGTCCACTCACTTGAGTTTATAACGTTCCCCATCTAATTTAGAGGCGTGAATGGCCCTCTAAACATCAAATCCCCAAATAAATTGTTATGTGTAATTAGACTCCATAGCGAGAGCACTAACCCTTATCTGCACCTGGTGCCATCTATCATGCGTTTGACTTCATCCAAGGCCTCATCTTCTCCCTCAATCCCTTCAGTAGACAGCCAGGCAGAGTTACTTAAATAGAGCACAGTCTCACATCACCTGCCCCTTCTCTCCCTCATGCTTTCAGCCAGGGGATCGCAGAGAGGAGGGAGCAAGCAAGAGAGAGAGAGTGAGAGAGAGAGAGGGAAAAACTGAAAGTTTACATTACTTGAGGAATGAGGTGGTGTTAAATTAACTATGTACGAGGTGTTTTTAATTTATAATGGGTGCCGAGTTTCTTTGGCTGCTGACCCAGGGGGCAGTGGTTTAATTCAGTTAGGAGGGGAGAGTCAAAAAAATAATGCCATGGGTGAGAAGTCCCAGCCTACAGTCTTAGTGCTCACTACCCAGTAGTGTGTATTACATTTACAGAGAAAACTGGAGTTATTTATTAGTAATTACTTTGTTTTAAAAGAGCTGCAGTAAAATATGATGTTAATCAGGTTTGCAGTGTTCTGATGATGTAAAACTATGAATTCATACCATCTAATATAACTAATAACTGAAATGCCTCATGATTTATTTGTATTAGAGTGAGGTGATAGATTTATTATTTATTATTATTATTATTATTATTTTTATATTTTATTTTGATAATTTATTTATTTGTTTGCTTATTTAAAACAGAAACAGCTCTTCCGTCATTTGCTCTACAAAACATTTGCTCTCACTTTCTCAGTTTCTTTCTGTTTTTTTTCTCTCTCTCTCTCTCTCTCTTTCTCTGGTAAGTGCCGACTTTGCTCTGAGCGATCATTCTGAAGCCCAATGGGCCAGGAGAGGTGAAGAGTGACGCCATGCATTATCCAGCACTCATCACAAGGAGGATGTGTCGTCGCGGCACACCTTGCAGCAACGTTATTGCAGCTCTTAATTTCACGCTCCGTCGCTCGTGGAGTTAAGGCCACTGCCAGGCCAAGCCGTGCCGCGCTGCCGCAGGTCTGTCGTGAGGTGAGGGTCACAAAGAAAAAAAAAAAATAAAAGCAAGTATAGAAGATTGAAGTAACATCATCAACAAACAAAACAAAACCAAACAGACAAACAACACTCTGAGAGGAAAAACAAACACAACACATGCCGCTACAGTCTCTTTGTATGTGTGTGTGCGTGTGTGTGTGTGTGTTTGTGTGTGTGTGCGTGAGCGTGTGTGCATGAGCGTGTGTGGTGTGTGGCGGGATGGTTGTGCACTCATTCGTTACAGCAGAAATAATCATCACCATGACACTAACAAAGAGAGAGTGGGCATTAATTAAAAAGCAGCATAAGAGGCAGCGTGTTAACACTGTGCACCTCATCTGACCACAGGCTGGGTTAGGATTGTGTCAACATTATGTCTCCTAGGTCCCAAGGCTGGTGTGTGAGTCCCCTGAGCATGCGTGTGTGTGTGTGTGTGTGTGTGTGCGTGTATCTGCGCATGTGTGCATGTAAGTGTGCCAGCATTTGTCACGCATGATGCAGCCAGGAAACGGGACATGGGCATAAAACAGAGCATCTGCATCGATAAGTTGTCTCAATACTCCATGGGGAAATCAGAGCATCATGGAGCTCAGTGGGCTGGGCATCTCTTGATGCCCGACCGCAATTAGAAACATACATCTCGTAATTAAGCACTCCATGTGCTATAACCAGGACACTAATCATTGTGATTAAAACCTGTGCTTGAGGAATAAGCAATCATTAATTTGAGGGATTTTCTCAACATGAGTCGAAACGGTGGAACAACTCTTCTGCGGTCGCTAGTTTCAAAAGACCATCATCTTGACTGAAACCTGTTTTTGAGTAGTTAGCAATAATTTATTTGAGAAAATCACTCTGAAATGAAATGTCCCAAACAGGAGTCATGTCAGAAATAGTGTAGTGACTCTTCTGGGGTCCATACTGACATCATATTTGCTTGTACCATTTACTTAGCACAGAAAATACACAGGAAGGCCTGCAGTGTAGTCAGCATCTTAACCATATCTGAGTCCAAATGCTCATGGGGATCCCAGTTTAATTCCAACCAGTGGATATTTTCTTCAATCCCACCTTGTTCTGGGTAATTTCTCCACTTACGTTGTGGAAATACATAATTTAATGAAAAGAGAAACATTGCTCTGACCAACTACACAACAGGGTACACTCCAAATCTGATTTTACTGTCTTTTCTGAATCAAAACTTAATTTTGTATTTGCTGCTTGAATTTTGTTGCATAACTCATAAAAGCTATGGTGGTTGTCTGGGCCATTTAATCAAGCCGATAAAACAGGTCAATGAACATCATATCCTGCATGTAAAAAACAGAGATTGAATATTCAAATTTAACATAATCTCATTACACAGAACAGCTTGAAAGACATAAACTTGATGGAGGTCCAGGCTTTGTTGTTCTGTCCAACAGTTTGCCTGACAGATTGAGTTCAGTTCAATTTTAGTCAATTCTAACACAATCCAGAGCTGATACTGTCTCAGGGCACTTCACAAATCCTAAGGCCAAAACACAATGGCTATAGCATAACCAGTGGCAGCCGGAGGGAAGAAAAACTGTGTGGCAGGTAGTGTGGTATATAACAAGTGTGAAGTGGAACTAGACATGACCCAGAGCTGGTAGGATACTCAGTTAAGGTTAAATAAGGTTAAACCACAATGGTACTCAAACCACCCCATACCACACACTATGTGTCTGTATGTGTGTGTGTGTGTGTGTGTGTGTGTGTGTGTGTGTGCGTGTGTAGTACTTGTGGCAATTCAGTTTTTTGCAGCTATTTTGCTCCACATATTGTAATGTATATGGCTGGACATTAAGACCTTCCTGTGCAGTTTAATGTGTATTCAGTGTGTTTTGCGCTGGATGGAAATTGCTATTGTAAATTCAGAAGAAACAATCAAGGGCAGAACCCATAAATGCCACACAATCATCCATCTCCCTTTTCATTCAGCCTGACATATTGTTCGATATAAATAAACTGCAGGAATGGCGCACAGATTTCCATCTAATTTCATCCGTCACATTGCTGTGGAGTATCAATTTCCAAACAGTGCTTTGTTTTTCTCCCCAATGTGCTTTCAAAAACAGCTATAGTCATTGAGGTAATGCATTTAGTTCACCTCCAACACATTGTGTCATGTCAGAGATATGCCACATCTCTGGCAGATTTATGAGACATTAGTCTCTGTAGACAAATCCTCACCCAAGAAGATTTATCTTACTTTTGAGGAAAGTAAAGGTGAAAATTTAAAATCAAAACACATCTTGTTTATTATTTTTTTTATTATTATTATTATTATTATTATTATTATTATTATTATTATTATTATTATTTGCACCATGCAAAGTAGTGTATTGATTATACAGATGTTTGCAAAATATAGACATCGCAAAGACCTGAGGAGAATCTTCAGACTTTTAGAGGAAAATACGTCTGATAAGACAATGAATTTCACTGATAATGACCAAAGTTTTTACAAAAAAAACACAATCACCCCATTGTTTTTAGTACATTATCAATGAATCCATGCATGCCTTGTTAAGTTGATTTGTTGATGTAATTAACTATATTAATGGGTTAAGTACCATAAATCAACAAATTAAGGATGTCTCTTTATTTATTAAGTATACCCGCATTTAAGAGTGCTGCATTGTTTCATTGTAAGTGGATGGATGTAAGTACCCTTAGAGGGGACTCTGTTTATTCTCTCCATGCAGAGAAAGTGCATATCTCCACTGTGCAAGCAGACAAGACAACAAACATCCCATATTCATTTACATGCGCTAAATGTCAGATTCATTTTCCTGCCTCCTCTCTTGAACACAATCTCCCTGCTGAGAGAGAATATCTCTGCAATAGGTCACAGCAGTAGACCCTACATGTACCAAGCCATGGAGATAAAACACAGGAAGGCAAACCAGCATGACTTGCCTGATAAAAGTCAGATAAGTTGAACAATAAGGCCAAAACAAACCGTCAAAACAAAAGGTGTAGTGAGACTCAGCATGTAAGAGTATTGCATAGTAGCAGAGACTCCAAAAAGCCCTCATGAGGTACAGACCTTGTGCCTATCATGGGCATCTGTTTAACTGAATAGAACCTGACTGGGTCTCTCTCTCTCTCTCATTCTCTCTCTCTCATTCTCTCTTTCTCATTCTCTCTTTTCCTCCCAGTAGCAGTTAATGTGTTTATTTATTTGTTTACTTTTTAGATAACTCTTAGAAATATAATTACCTTAACATTCACAAGATTTAAGCTCTGATTCTTATTAGATTGCCTGTTATTTTAATGCAAGGTCTGGGTCTCAACGCCAATTTACTGACGAGCAGTGTTGATGCTCATTTAAGAGTTTCACTTAGTGTGTTAAAGGAGAAGTTTGGTTTAAATCAACCCATAGCCCTGCTGCTTGAGCTCACGGTAGGAAGACTAACAAGACAATTCAGTACAACATAAACAAAAATAAATACAACCTGAAAATGAAAACCGATACTGAAATTAAGTTTCCATGCCCTCATTAGAGCTATTTCACTATTCGGTCCTTTCTGTGCTGTACTGTATGAACTCAGTGTGTTTGTGCAACAGGGACATGGGTTGACATACGCTGAACTTTTCCTTTAATGTGGTTTGTCTTTTTTTTTTTGATGAGCCTGGAAAAAAAAGAATGATTAACCAATAACCAAATTGGTTATTACCACGCAGGCAGGATAAATCTACTTCAAAATGACACACCGCCTTGTTGTCATCCTACTCCAGCAAGCGTGAATTATCAGGCAGAACCGTTCCAGCAGACATGTCTATGAGAGGCCGAGTTCACCCCCACTGGTAGAGGTCACTGTCTTGGCTCCGTACCTCTGCCTGCGGCACCCCGAGGCAGTGAAGCCTAAATCCCTAATCAACACGATTTGTCCTCTCCAAGGGTGACAGGGGATCTGGATGAGAGAAAAGATGGGGAACGGAGGTGGAGTGAGTTTGAAGGGGTGACACGGGGGGGGGGGGGATGTAGGGGAGAAAAGAGACAGAAAGCAAGAAAGAGAGAGAGCAAGAGACGTTAATGATGTGAATGTGGCATAGAAGAGAAAAAGGGGGTGTGGGAAGTTGGGAGAGAGGGGAAGGAAGTGGGAGAGGTAGAGAGGCAGCAGTAAAAATAGCAGCCCAGCCTCTCCCTCCTTTAATAAGGACATGTTTTTCATCCCAACCCCATCTGTTCCAGTGTGATCATAGAAAGGCCTGTGAGATTAACCTTAGTAAACGCTAGAGTCAGACTGAGCATTATCTGAGTTTGTGTCATCGCTTCCTATCTCTCTCTCCCTCGCTCACCCTTTGTTTGTGTATGTCTGTTTGTGTATTGCACGTTGTATAAAAAGAGTACGTCTGTGTGTTTAATTGTGTTTATCCGCACAAACATCTACAGGGCTATTTGAGGGGTACAACTAGAGGCCCGTTTGAGTGGCCGACTCAAAGAACAAAATCCACTCATGTGCACACACCACAAGCCAGCACATACTCCCCCAAAATAGTTCCCATGGACACCATTTCAACAGATGTTCTCTAATACTCTCTTGCAATTAGACTTCATTTGCCCCCACCTATGCCCACAGAGGGACAGACTCTAGTTAGTGTGCTGGTGCACACATCATTACTAGTGACATGATTCCCTCATGATGTCTTTGGGCGTCTGCAAATTGTTCTTTCAACACTAACAGCCCTGAGGCATTTGTACTGTATGAACCATCTTCCAACTGGCAGGGTCTTGGTAGTAGGTGCTCAGAGCCACTAACAATTTACCACGGTGAAGAGAGAGCCAAGAGCTTAAACTAACTCTCTCTCTCTTTCTTTCTCTCTCTCTCTCTCTCTCTCTCTCTCTCTCTCTCTCTCTCTCTCTCTCTCTCTCTCTATCTCTCCATGGCAATTTTTTTGCCACTGACAATAATCGTTTGGCTAGCAATCTCGGCACTAAGTAGTGTAGTACTCTTATAGTTCTACGGGGAAATAATGACACTGCAATCATACTTTGATACTTTGATGGAGTTGGGAACTGTGTAATGATAGAGTTTTGGTCCCTGGAGTCATTTAATGCTATCTGGTAAAATGTCAATGTTTTCCTCACCTGACAACAACAATAAGCATGACTTTCATATCAATCAGAGTCCACTTCCTGAAGCGACAAATTTGACAATGAACAATGATGAGCACCACAAACACCAGATGGCTAATGTGCCTTAGGTAGCACTGCCCAAGACTAGCTAAATGCTTTGGCACTGGTGCTTCATTGATGCCAGAATGGTCTCTGGCTCAAGGCCGCTTCAAATTCAATTGAGCGCACCATGGCAAGTCAACGTCCTGAACCAAGCTGCAGACGCTGGGGCAGAAGGGAGGTCTTTCCACACTATTTGTATGTTTCCTCTTCTTCCTCCTTCTCCTCCATCTTCTTCCTCTTCCTCTTTTACTGCATGTTTTGCTTGCGAGCCATGTTTTCAATCTACTTTATCAGAGATAAAAGTGTCTGCTTGACATGTCTGCTGATTTTAAATGAATGTAAATATTCTTTTTGTTATATTACAGCATATTCTGTAGATAGTGTTAAACCAACACACACACCATAGACTAATGGTTCTCACATTCTTCTCTTTTCAAATCCTCTCAAAAGTTATAGCTTTTGCGCAGACTGGGAAACCTGAGAGCACAGCACTGATGATAAGAGAGGGGGGGTGCAGATAAGAGTTGGTGAGTGCAAGACTTACAAAAGTTGTAAGAGCCCCTCTTTCAAACCATGCTCAACGGGCAGGGAGATACAGAATGCACTAGTAGAAAGGTCGGTTCACACGCTGTTGTGCTGTGATCTTTTTTTTTTTTTTTTTTTTTCCACCACCGACAGAGGAGTTAAGTGGCAGTGAACATGAAATAATCCCGTTACGTGCTGTGACACCCACTATAACAGCGTCAGAAACAAGAGTCTAGCTATCCCTAACACAACCTAAATGCACCATTTGGAAGAAGAAAAACTAGAACACAAAAAAGAAAAAAAATCTGGGGGTTGCTTGATAAGCTTCATAATGAATCCTCCGAACAATGCAGCAGGCGGGGATCAGGCCTTGACTGTGTTTAAGCATGTCAGGGATTAATTATTGCTAAATTAATCTGCCGGATTCTACCAGCCACCCCCAAAGATAGCAGTCGAATGCCAGCAGTGGAGGTGTGGAATGGTGCTCCTCCGCTCCCACTGCCATGAAGACTAAGCCCATAACAAATATATCCCTGTTATCCCTGCCCAAGTTCAGCAAAAGATTAATAAAGCTTGAGGAAAAGCAAATACAAATTTACTGATTGATTAATCATTGAACCAAGATTTGAAAATGGTATGTGTAAGATAAAGTTATGATGTTATATTTAAAATTAGAATAATAGCAATGTATTTCACCAAGCAGCTTAGTATCCTTGATTCTGCTGGTGGTGGGTAGCTACTGTGACAACGCTTGGCGGGAAGCTTTGCAATGTGGGTGGAAAATGTGGTGGAGTTGTTGGCAAAGGATGTTTCCAATCTCCCCTTATTCAAACTAATCCATCCTTTCATTCTTGTTGATGTAGTTGTTGTTGTTGTTATTATTGTTCTTTGTGAAGAAAAAAGGTTGAATGTTTCTGCTGTGGCAAAGCCTGGAATGGTGTGCAGAGCCACTTAGCCTCCCTCCAGCGGAGCTAAATGGATTGTTAATTCACTTGTTTCTTTAGCTAGTTAGGTACCAGTACACTTAGGGGCCTATTCACTAATCACATTTGAACTAAATTAAAGGCCAATATTGTTAATCATATCATGATTACCCTATAATTGTAAACCTTAAAATAAAAATGTCTTTGGAATGGAAAATAAATGGCTTTGGAATAAAAGCCATAGTAGTGTGTTTTCTTGAGAGTAAGTAGAGCTTTATTTTGGGGCCTCTATCTCCACAGGGACTTCCAGTTTCCTCTATGCATTGCAAACCAACAGTTAATGGTCTATAGTGCTTGATACCACAACAGTCTTATGACACCATTCAAACTGCACAAATAAACTGGTGAATCCACTCTTTGAGTTGATTATTGTCAATAGGAGATGTGAAGGGACTGAATAGGAATTAGCCCAGTGTATTATGAATGCGCCATATCCTGCCATCACACAGGTGTTTTGCCTCACTCAGACCCAGTGTAAAAAGCAACACATCATTTCAAAGTACACAGTGTGAAGTTCATTAAGACTCATCACAGCACAATGCAACAAAGCCAAATGTGAGTGTATCATACTTTGCTTTATTGGTGTGTGCGTGTGTGTGTGTGTGTGTTTTTTTTTTTTCTTTTTTAAATATATTCCTGGCTATGTTCCTGTGTTTGTCAAACACTGTGGGTGAGCCTGTGGCAGCGTGTGCACAGTGCCACGGCTCGTGTCCAGGCATGGTGGCCGTCTGCAGCTCTGCTAACACACTCTGCCATAGCAGCCACGAGTGAAAATGACAGAAAACTAATATTAATAAATATACTGCTGTATCTATTTAAGATTCGGATGCTAAGTCATTAAAAAATAAACATAATATGTTTCTATCCTTATACAGGATGAATGCATACAGTAAAAAGCATACTATATTCACACAACTATTGCACATAGAACAAGTTTCAGAACGCTGTTCAGAACGCTGTTCTGATTTTTTTGTGTTTGGAGTGGGGACCCCCAACCAGACATTTTGTTCAAACACTGGAAAGTCAACACTTCCCAACTTCCTCTTCTGCTATCTGGTCCAGAACATTCCTCTTCAACTTGATTTACATTGACATTTACATTTAAGCATTTACCAAACGCTTTTATCCAAAGCGACTTATAAAAGAGGGTAACATTCAAGCTACAACCCAATGAAAAAACTAACAAAGAGTGCATATTGCTAACATAACATTTGCAGCATTTTTAGTTGAAAGTGCAGTAGTGTAAAAAAAAAAGTGCAGTATAAAAGAGAGGTTAAGTGCATGCCTGGTATTCAGAATTCAGGGAGATATTCTTGGAAGAGCTGGGTCTTCAAGAGTTTCTTGAAGGTGGAGAGGGTATCTGTTGATCTGGTAGCACTTGGAAGGTCATTCTACCAGCGTGGAACAACACATGAGAGGAGTCTGGATTGTTCCTTGGAGGAGCGAAGTGGTCGGCGGGTGACACAGGGTTTTAAGAGAGTATTCAGGTGGATGGGAGCAAAACCATCAATCACCCTGTAGGCCTCCAATAGTGCTTTGAATTTGATGCGAGCTAAGGGTAGCCAGTGGAGGTCAATGAACAGAGGTGTGACATGCGCCCTTTTTGGCTGGTTAAAAACCAGACATGCAGCTGCATTCTGGATTATCTGTAGCGGTGCTCACAGCACAGGCTGGAAAACCTGACAGGAGGGCATTACAGTAGTCAAGGCAAGAGATAACCAGGGTCTGTACCAGGAGTCGGATTGCATGTTGGGTTTGGTATGGCCTGATCTTCCTGCTAGCAAAAACTAGGCACACCTTACCATTCACTCAACCACCGCATGCCTATGTATGTGCAGTGTATTTTGTAGCCTATACCAAAGTCCCCCACTCCCACTCTCAACCTCTCCACACTCTCACTCCCACATTCACTCAGTCACTCATTCTCACTCAGTCTATTCTCACTCTAATTAGATCGCTCACTGTCAAGCATCACATCATTGTCAAGAAGAGTCCCCCTAACTCATTCAGTCCCCCATCAATTGATTATTTCCCCATCATTTCATTTGTAGGAGTACCAGTGGAGAGCCAGGCAGATAAAGGAATAAGCCCGCTTGGGGCTCTTGGAGTTCCATCAGGCCTTATTAAAACGGTCAAAGGTGAGACATTCAACCTGATGCATATCATTCAATGAAATTTAGCTAGAAGCTAATCTTCCATATGGTTGACTGTGTGACTCTGCAATACATAATTAGTTTGATGAGAAAGCGTTCACCTTGAAAATGCTCCCATTTTTTTCACTATAGACAGATGGACTTTTAATGTATTGATTTGTACGTGAACCATATTCAACTGCTCATATTTTGTCTGATGTGGGTGGAAAACACATGACAGAATCCTCCATCTGTGGACATTAGTAACATTTTGAGCTGTCAGCTAGTCTAACCTGAACCAGTGAAATTTCACTACATTCCTTAGTAGTGATTTGTCACCAATCACAATAGTTATTAATTTGACATAAACACATCAAGTAGGTCAAAGCAGGGTCAGCAAAATGATGTCAGCTGCTCTCCAGTATGTAGCATAATACTGGTAAGTAGTGTATCACAGGAAATCAAGGAGACTGCATACATGTTTTGAAGACAATGCTGACACAGCATCCAAAGCATACCAAAGCTTTCTGGAAACAGTCCTACCTATTATATTGTGTTGTGATCTGCTAACGAGATGTTGGCATATCTGGATGCAGTGAGTACTATGTCTTTGTGCTCTGAAGAGTAGAAGTGTTTAGCCTTGTGCTATGTGTTTTACTCTCTTGGCTCCTCTAATTAACAGACACAAAACATGTAATACACAAGTTTTAAACCACTGTTCCTGCACATAAGCTTGGAAACATTTAAATCTTAGATAATATAAGGGTTTCTGCAGGTTTCCACAAACTAAATGTAAGACTTTTCAAGACTTTTTTTATAGCCATTATGATATGGTATGGGTATGGTCTTATAAATTTAAGACTAACGTGACGCCAATTCTGGAAAGTGGGGTTTGAAGTTAATTTTATGGATTCTATACATCCATAGGATATACTACTTTTTAATAACGCTAACAATAACAACTACCAACTTTACATGGAAAAAAATGGATCCAATTCCCCTAAAATAGAAGACACTTCAAGCAAGTTGCATGGCCCACACAAAATGCACTGCACTGGTGCATCTGTCGTAATAATTCACAACTCAGTACAATTTAAGACCTAAACTAAACAAATTTTATACCTACTGCACAATATTTCATCACATTTAAGACTTTGACAGCAGAAACACCTTCATGCCCCCGCCATCCCCTTAATTTGCCAGAGAGTGCCTCCAGGCATATACCTTATACATCCCCAACATACAGGCCTATATACATGCATGTAATAGGCTACCGTCTTGTGATGTGTAGCCTGCAGTGTCGAGGTAACAGATACCCAGACAGTGATAATTAGGAGCTCAGCTATTGCACATGAACATCACCAAAAACATCTATCTACAAACCACACCACTGGGGTGAGTGAATGTTCAGCACCATGGGGTTCTCCTGAGAGAAATGCAAAGAGCCTCCAGAAGAAAAGCCAAGTTGCGCTGAGTATTATTCAATTAGGCCTATTTATACCACCATACGCATATTCAAAAGCGAGGGAAAAGAGACAATGCACAATGAAGCTGCTTTGCAATTTTGTATTCCAGGTACTCGTTTATCAGCGCTGTTCATTACTGCAGTATTGTTTTACTTGATTTCATTTGATTGTTTGCTGATTGCACTCGTACAAATTTTGTTGCCACAATTCCACACAAAGTTGATCATATCCTATTAATGTTGTTAGCTCACAGTCTGTATAACACACTGAAGTAATGCAAGAAGAACACTTCATACTGTGATTAAATGCTTGTCAGCTTGGCTCCTTTTGAATTTGGAAACGGGGAGATGAACAACAAAATCTGGTTAAAATTCTAACAGGCTCTCAGGCATTAATTCAGTTTGACGTTGATGTGTTTCTGTCTCTCTCTGTTGCTGCGTGTGTGTGTGTATATGGTTTTATGTCTGTTTGATTACATGTGTGTGTGTATTTTACATCTGCATTTTGTGTGTGTGTGGGTGTACGTCTGTGTAGTCAGATATGTCAATGCCAGCAATTGTCCAAAACTAGAGAAAGAGCACACCTATGCGAAACCCACCTGAGAACCATCTGCAAGGTCAAGATTCCTCTAGATGAGGTGAGTCAAAGGCGTTGCGCACAAGACAAGTGTTTGCAAGGTCCGGGCCAGCTAGACAGCAGGGTTCTGGATGTCTTCTAAAGGTCGAACAGACACTTGGCTGATCCACCTACCTGTAAGAAGGCACCATGGAGGGAATATGGACAGATAGGCAGCTTCTTATTAAACCAGGAGAGCAGAGGAGAATGATAGACAGAGGGATAGCACAAGCTGGAGGAATGGAGGAATCAGATATCAAAAAGTTTGGGGCATCCAGAAAAGTGCCGGTAAAAAAATAATGAATAAGTGGAAAGAGTGAGATAATCCTGTACAGCTCAAACAGACTTACACCAAGCAGTGTCAGGCAAGTATTTGGAATCCTCTACAGGCTCTACCTGAGAAGAAGTTCCTTGAAAAATACACCTGACTCACTTAGATCATCTGGAAGACTGCACCTTGTCTGAATGATGACACAACAACCTGACTTTCATAGTTACATACAAGTTAATGCTTTTTCCCTCGTGGTTCATTATGATCAATTCAAAGAAAAGCAATAGCTATTATTTTATGTAGCCCATATGTTGTATATGTTCCATCGCATTGACATTAATGATAGAAAGTGACAAATGTCAGAAGTCGTTTGAAACTCATCAATAATGAAATAAATGCAGCACAGTGCACAATGCAACTGTCAATCAATAAAAAAAGTGGAGAAATGAGAGGGGACCCTGAATGACTGATTTCTTTAAAAGCCTTTATGTTCAGAGAGCACACACTGAGTGATTTATTCTTCAGACTCTCATTCACGGATGCTGCTTCTGCCAGTCCAGTAGCCCGCGGGCACAACCAGCCTGTGTCTTTTAATCACTTATTAGTTCCAGTAGATTTAGAAATAATAGCAAACAGCACGAGGAGTCGACTCTTCGGCAGCCTGTTTGTGATTTAGGGACAAGTTCATTTGACCTCAGCGCTAATAGTGGCTGCTCCACTGCCCGAGGAGCCCAACGTCCCCACAACATCCCCACAACGTCCCCGTAATGCTTAGACAGTAATTGGGTTCAAAGAGAGGCTCTGAAGGAGACCAAAGACAGTACTGAAAATGGATGAACTAGATACCAAGTGAAAGGCCCATTGGAGAAAAATAAAGACCAAAAAAAAAAAGAATCAGTGGCAGTTTTGTTTCAGCCTAACAGATCTTTGTCTGCTAAAAGCTAAGGTAACAACCTAGTGCTTCTGCTTGAAAAGCTCAAATATAAATATTGCAGCATCTAGACTCATCTAGGCTATGAATCAAAATAGTACTTGCTTTTCAAAATGAAAAATGGGAGAGGGAGATGTGTGTGTGTGTGTATGTGTGTTTGTGTTTGTGCGAGTCTGTGTATGTGTGTGTATGTGATCAAGATTGCCTTTGTCAAAGTACCACAAACATGATTGAATGATCAATCTCTCTCTATGTGAAACTGTGCTTGAATGATCAGTCTATCTCTTTGAGCATCCTTGAGCATGTGTGTGTGTGTGCGTGTCTGTGTGTGTGTCTTTGTCTGTGTGCATGCGTGTGTGTGTGTGTGAGAGAGATCTGACGGACACACAGTTATCTCCACTCTGTGACAGCCATGATATTTCCAAATCCCTGTAGAAGTGGCTCTCTAGAGTCTTCCTCAACTGAATTATTAAAACTATAAAAGAACAATTCTATTAATTATAGACAACAAAAAAAATCTTCTTTGGAAGTAAGAGTAAGACACACACTCTAAATAAAGCCACGTGCCCTTTGAGAATTCCAGTGACATGCATCTTTAAAGTGGTGGGTGAGACATTTCATTTGATCTGTTGGTAGCTTTTTCTGGTGTCTTTGGTGCTGGAAATGTGTTTGATCAATACATTCACTGAAGCATAACAAGGTAAAAAAAAAGAATAAAAAGCAAGAAAAAAGTAGAGGAGGGGAGCCACTCACTCCAACTTGTGCACGCCTGCTAGATTGAAAAAGGTCTGTTTTCAATTTCAAAGAATATTCTGGAAGAAAAATTGCATGTGTTTGTGTGTGTGTGTGTGTGTGTGTGTGTGTGTGTGTGTTTGTTTGTGTGTGTGCATGTGCTCACTTTATTTATTTATATTGTTATTGATGATCGTCTCTTTTTGCGAAAGATGAAGTGCACCGTAGGGTGTGTCTCACACTTGTCCCGAAGTGAGTTATGAATGGAAGAGTGCATTTGTTTCCTTTATCTTGGGACTCCTGTGACTGAGCCTGAGGACTGATCTCACCTGGCGGGTGCACTCAATCCACCAAGCCAAGCGGGCTGATTTGGAGCTTTTTTTTTGGTGGTGGTGTGGTGGTGGTGGGGTGGGTGTTGGACGGTGTTGATGTGAAATAAAATTTGATTCTATTATGAAGTCTTTTTTTTTCTTTCTCTCTCTCTCACTCCCTCTCACTCACTCCCTGTGGATGTGTGTATATATGTGTGTGTACATATTATCCATATATACACGAGCGTGTGTGTGTGTGTGTGTGTGTGTGTGTGTGTGTGTGTGTGTGAGAGAGAGAGAGAGAGAGAGAGATCATCAGAGATAGGAAAGCAGACAGAAAACAACACACATACATGTACAGTGCAGAACCAAAGGACACGTGTGCGTGTGTGTGTCTGTGTGTGTACTGTGCATGTATGTGTGTCTGTTTTCTACCTGCTTCCACTATCTCTGTTGCGCGCATGCACACACACACATACACACACACATACACACACACACACACACACACACACACACACACACACTGGTGTCTGCGCTGTACATGTATGTGTGCTGTTCTCTGTCTGCTTTCCTATCTCTGATGCTCTCTCTCTCTCTCACTCACACACACACACACACACACACATGCTCACGCACATGATCACACACATGCCCACATGTACACTATTGTCCATACCATCTTGACCTTGCGTGTGTGCCTGTACAGTCACGTAAATATCTCTACACAAGGTCAGGGTGTTATCTTGGTGTAGGGGTGAAAGACAAAGTACTGCAGACAGCGCTCATATAACCCCTTCCCACCCCCATCCCCACCCACTCAGCCTCCTACCCCCTTCCTCACCTCCACCACAGACTGCAGCCTACCATCCAGTAACTTCTCTCTGCTGCCTCCCCCTGAGAACTGCAGCCCGTGGGCCCCTTCGACTGAAAACAGAGAGCAGGGATTGCTTTTAGCACCTTTTTGTCTGACTGCCGGTATCGGTTCAAGAGCGGTGGCCACTGAGCAAACGCTTGAAAAAAAAAAGAAAAAGGGAAATATATTTTTAATCTCTCTTTTGAACTGTTAAAAGCATGTAAGTGCTTTTTGAAGTTGGTCTGGGTTGTAGGATCACAACTTTAGCGACGCATTATGCAAAACAGGTTTTTGTCAAGCGCTTGCCTCAGGTCACTCATCTATCTTGTTACTTCACACTCTGCCTTTGTTCAGCCAACAGCAATTGAAGCTTGGAAGGGATGGGCTTAGAATAACTAGGCAAACAAAAATAATAATAAATAAATATATTTTTGTATAGCACTTTCTTGCCCTTACCTGCACTTGCTCTTACTATAACACTGCTTTTCTCTTCAACTGAGATGTAAAACTTATTATAGATATCCACATAAGCACATATATACTGTGGCTGCTGATTTTTTAAATGACTGATTCAGGAATCCATCCAACATTCACTTAGTGGACCCACTGGTGGAATGTTTTGGTGGAACGATTGTAAACGTCTTTCCTTATTCCAGGGTTTAAAATCATGATGATATTTATCAATGCGTGAATATTACTTGCCTTTCAGTTTACTTTAAAGTGTTGTGTTTGTGTCTTATGAATTATTTAGCCTAATAAATCATCTTCACTTTCAAGGCAAGTCTTCACTTCCCCTTTGGAGAAGTCTTGTCTGGCCTTATAAATTAATGTAAAGGCCATGCCGAGTCCCCATATCATTTGCGTAATCCCAGCTAACTTTTCTATGTAGGTTGGCACTGTATAACAAACATGGTCAGTAGTAAAAAGTAAACATGTGTTCATGCATATTTATTTTATTTGTTTGAACTAAAAATTATTGCATAACTGAACAAATGCTGGCTAATTTGGCATGCTGTGCAGAACTTCAAATCCTCCTGAAACCTGCATCTGATACTGTTGTTTTAGACTTTGTTAAAGTGGTACTGGCATTAATATGATTTGCCAAATGAGCCTCTGAGAGTTTTTTCTCCCTTCTCCACGCAGTACTGTGCTGACTGTTTATTAAATTATGCATCCCTGATGTTGCCCTCACCACATTTTGAAAAATATTTCTCCTCTTCCTGCTAAAGTCAAAGTAGAATTATTGAAGAGCTCCTTTGAAATTTTGAAAAAACTAAGCTGAATTTTGTCTCTACTCTTAATATTGCATGAGGTGCATAATAAACGCTGACAACAAATTAATTTCTGTCTTATAATATAAGACATATTGCAGTTTTGAGGCTTTAAGGTTAATTTATTCATGCATGTTTGTCATGGAATTAATGTTAAATTGATGAATAATTTAGCTAGGACAGGTTTTGGAAAAAAAAAGATTACTGATATCAAAATGCACTCCAAGTGGTTATCCCTACATGTTTGAATTAGTATAAGTAGCAAGCACACAATGCTATATTGCATATTGCAAACTCACAATGTGCAAAGTAATAAATGTATTTCCTAATGAAACAGTGTGGGCAAAATGAATTAGCTCTGCTAGAGAGAGACAGAGAGAGAAAGAGAGAGAGAGAGAGAGAGAGAGAGAGAGAGGGAGAGTCTCCTCTAATTGAGGTCGCCACCCTAGTGCTAGTGCATTTAATAGAAGCACCTTTGTCACATCTCTCTTTCACAGGGTGGCCCATTGCTCACATGCCCAGTGCTTGGGCTTTATTGCTTTACTGACTCCTTGGCCTAATTAGCAGAGAGCCTTAAAAACAGCAGCACCTCTGAGTGTCTGAGCTTATGCCTGGGAGCCAGACGGGCGTGTGTAGAACTATCACTTCATGGGTGTCTGGTGGCCCAACATAATAAGGAGGTTTCGCAAGATAGCAAATTAATTTCTATATTTGGACCAGTTGTGTACTTGGATGATGCAGCAATAGTTGTGTGTGTGTGTGTGTGTGTGCGTGTGCGTTCTTAGAATGCTCAAATGTAGTGCCAGTTATCTGAGTTTACATTATATTCTGCCATATATATATATATATATATAGAGAGAGAGAGAGAGAGAGATTTTTTTTTTGTGCTGAAATGCAATTAGGGATGAGAGTTATCAAAGTCACCTAACACAGAGATACATGTCAGGTATTGGGGAACCTCTCCAATATCTGTGTTTTGTGAGCCTGCAACCTCTGTCTCTCTCTCTCTCACTCTCTCTCTCTCTCTGTGGCCCTATTTGTGTGCTGTTTGTTTCACAAGCGACCCCTTCATTTGAGTTGGCCATCTGTTTCTCATTACCCCATGGCGTCCACAAAGATCTTAATGGAATAATTAGATGGGATTGGACTTAATTATGTCCTGTTCACACGTTTTATAGACCCTAATGACAGTTGTTGCAGGAAGCAATGGCTGAATGGCCTCCCTAACCTTATTCCCTCAGTCCACCAACACTTAACTGGCATGGCCCCCTAGAAGCCAACGTTAGTTTTGGTCTCAGTCTTTTAGTCACGGTCTAACCGACTGTTGCTGATAAGTAAGTGGTTTAGTTGCCAGCAAGTCCTAAAATGTGCATCTTAGTCTTGTATCACACAATTGACACACATTTCAAAATGGCTGCCTCCACTCAGAAGAATGGATGAGCAAAACAGGTAAAGACACCCCCCTCAGCTTCCCATATTTTATTTGTTTAAATATTAATTGTTAACTAGTTGAAGTTAATATTTATGCATTAAAAGTGACTAAATATAGAAAAGCCATTTTGTAGGAAGCTTTGCAAAAATGTTGTTGCTCCTAAGCAACTATGACTTTTAAGGTAAATGCACAATTTTGTATTGAAAATTGAACATAGTTGATTTTACTACTGTTTTCAGACATTTAGAAGCTCCAAAATCCCCTGATGTGTTGATAATAGTTGGAGCTAATGCTGTACGTAATAATAAAGCGTAGGTCCTGGTAAGTAAATATTGCACATTATGAAAGAAAATGGAGGTAAATGCAAGTCTATGGAAGATACACAGCACAGCAGGCACATGCATGCATACATACAGACACATACACTTATACTGACACACTCACACATGTCACAACCACCTCAAACACACACACAAACATACACACACACATACACACACACGCACACACACATAAACTCCCAGCACCAACAGCCCAGCACCCCTTCTCAGCTATTTTGCCACTCCCTACATCCACATATAAACAATATATACACATATATATACACAAGACACACATGTATATACACACACACATGCACAAGCACACAGGTGTGTGCACACACACACATGAACACACACATATAATGATAACCAAACAATAGTCAAATAATAACTCATGTTATGGTAGTTACCAATTAACTACATTGTAAGTTGTGTTTTTTCTTTAACGACCATAGTTGCTCAGGAGCAACATTTCAGAAACATAGGTTACGTGACCCAAAACTGAAAATTGACCCCATTATCTGAAATGTAGCATGAAATGGATGTAAACTTCCTTCAGTAGTATTTTTGTGCAAATGGTCTTGGCTTCTAGAGGGTTATATCTCCTACAACCAGAAGTGGGTTGAGTGAAGGCTGTCAGTCAGTGTCAATCAGGGCTCCTCCCAAACTAGTTTGTTTGAGAAACATTGTATGTCATAAAGCACTGTTTTCGCAGACATTGTTGCATGCCAGTTCACATTTGCAGAAACTGCCCAGGTGAGTATGACAGTGTTTGCTTCTCTTTCTTGTGCAGCGCAAGCTAGTTGGTTAGCACTTGTACAGTCTGCAAATCTCTTACAGGAAGTCACACTAGCAAGTGAAGCCCACATAACCAAACTTCAACACTCTTCCCTGCACTCCCCCCCCCCCCACACACACACACCTGGGGGGCTGTGGCTTTGATCTCAGCATACGACTCTTCTTTCCACAGCACAACTTAGTTTACAGATGGCCATATATGGAGTCAGTGCTGAGCAGTGTGTCCGCATCTGTCTGTCTCTCTATACGTACAGACAGACCAACAGAATAAACTGTTCTTTGGAAACCCTGAAATTCATAAAGAGGGTGTTGTACATTTCATGATGATATTAGGAATTCAGCCATAAAATTGGTTTAATTTTATATGAATGACAAAATAACTTAAACACGTGTCATGTGTTAATGAGTTTCTTTCACGCTAAATTTCCTGGCCCTACTAATCAACATTGAATGCATTAATTCAGACCGTATAAATCAATAGTGATTAATTACTTTGCCACCATACCGAAAAATGCTGAGAGAAGCTGTACCCAGTTATCCCAATTGCTGCATTATGTCCACTCAGCTTATACTGTGAGCTTTTATCTCCCTCACAATAGGACCCTAATGTGGTCCCTTAGGAACGTGAGAACACAATTCTCATGTTCAATCTGGTCTCTGACTTCATATGCTCAGTGCTAGGCAACGGTGTGCCACCTTTCAAAGGCCATCAAATTAAAGTGATTGAGCAATTCACATATTCTGCTAGATGCACGAGTGTTCTAATCATGAGATCATCTTGAAAGAGATAAGAGAGCACTGACAGTTTCCTGGAAGCATCCTCTACTCATCCCCCCCTACGAGACGCAACAGAAAAAGTCTAAATTTTTAGACAATAATGCAAGTTCATGCAGTTCATTCATTTTAAACTTTTTACAATGCTGCACAAAAGTTAAGTCATTAAAAATATTGTGTGTGAAAGTTAGTAAGTGCAGGATGTTCATTTTGTGTTGTGTTAGATAATCTTCCCAAATCGTGTCAATTGGGGCTAGTTACGGACCAAGACCCAGTTTCCCAAAGCCTTGTTAAAGGGTTCACTGGCTTGTAAGACATGTCGGTCTTATAGGATTGGTGTTGGCGTTCGCTACATAAACATGATTCAAAGACACTCCAAATGTTTTTGGTTTTATTAAAAGTTTAGAAAAACCTTTCACTCGTAAACTGCCATTGTTGTAAAATGTCCAATCAAAGTGCAGCAGTCAAACTGTTGCTGCACATAGACACCATCAATATACCAGGTGATGTCACGTTTTACCCAGAAAGCATTGACAAACACAATGGTAGCTTACAAGCTCTGCAAATGAAGGGATTTTCTAAAAGTTTTGATTAAAAAAGAAAGCATTTTGAGTGTTTTTAAATCCTGTTAAACATAGCTGATATCAACATTCATGCCTTCTGATGAATTTTAAAAAAATTACTGACAGATAGGCACAGTTCAATCAGAAATCCTGGCACTGAATTTGATGTCTTAATTTGTTTCAACAAAGTTTACACAGTGGACTAGTGTGTTGCTAAAAGTACCTACAGTGGGCTGCAGAAATACGCTGGCAGCAAAACAAAGCGAGTGGACGAACTCGACCAATCACAGCCCATGTGGTGTGTGTAAGCAGAGATTGTTCTGAAGTATCTTTGGTGTAACTATGGAGGGCGCTGGTGGGCAGTGTGAAGAATGCGTCTGCAAGATTAATTTGCGCTAAAAAAATAACTTGTTAATTTTTTTTATATTAATCACATGCGTTGACACTTTAACATTGACAGCACTACTTTCAACCATAGTCAGTTATTCAAGCTCACCAAGTGCTGTTGGTAGGAAAAATAATAAGATAAGGTGGTACAACACAGAGTGAATATCAAAGCGATAACTATCACCAACTGAATGAGACTGTAAGCTCATTTTCAGTTTCATTTCCCATAGCTCCATTAAGTTAGCATAAGCTGTAGGTTTACTATCCTGTCTATGTTCATGTCATTCATCTTAGCTCCTACCTCCCACAGCACTTGGTGAGCTCACTCAACTGGGATATGGTTCTAGGTACTCCGGACATGAATCCCCGACATGTTCATAGCTAAGCCAGCTATCTGTACCTTAAGCTTAAGGTACAGATAGTTTCACTTTTACAGTAACACAGTTATTGAAAATGTCATGATGTTGTTAAAACTCTTTAAAATGTGGACTTGTGAGCAACATGTCTACACACTTTTTATTTGATGATTTAGCCTGTTACATTTTGACTTCTTTCTTTTATCCTCAGATAAGATTTTTTGTCCGGGTACAGTATTCAGCCACCCTCTTATATCAAAGCCATGGGACGAGTGAGCAAGACTTAGGACAACGATTGTGTTTTGATCTATGCTAAAATATTTGCTCTGGACACATTTTCCTAGATATTGCTGCTATGGTACCCTTGCTAATGTGTTGACAAGTTTACTTTCATATGGAACCTGACTTCAAAATTGGCTGAAAAAGTCGCAGTACTGTTAATTTGGTTGACTCTTGTCAAGTTCATGCAGAATCAGACTTGTCAGCTGTCTTAACTTACTGAGCAGTGCCGTCAGCTTTGATTTTGACTTGACTATTACTGGTATACACCATTCTTCTCACAGTTCATGGCAAACAAGGTGTCAAATCAAAGACAAGAACCCAAAGAAGTGGAAAAGAAGTGAAAGTGTGAAAACAGTCGAACTAAAATAACAATTTTATGAGAATTTTCCCCTCAGTTGGCCAAAAACCAATTGTCCCAGTATATATTAAGTGTAAACCCCATCCGGAAACCATTCAAAGACAGATCCAGTGTTATCCTCTATGTAGGGCCTGAACATTCAGTCTGTTTCTCTGCTGTCTCCAATCTATTATTCTATGGCTGGAGAATCAGAGAGGACCACACAACCGGAATTAATAACCTTGTGAGGGGACAGACCTCTCAGCCTGCAGTTCAGCATAGCAGTAATTACTAAGCACCTTCTAAATTAAACCCCCAGACAACCCGTCAGTCTCCCGCTAACTTGTCATCCTTTCACATTATCTTGGCTTGGAACATGATGAGGAAAAGTGAAGAGCCAAGTGATTTCTTTCAAATTGAAATGAAGAGTGAAAAAGAGTGAACAATTAATAGAATGCATTCAGAGTATGTGAAATAACAGAGAGACATCTGGAATTAACTTTTAACAGCAAGGCCAAACAGTCCTTAAGAAATGTGAACTGTTCCAAAAATAGCCAGACCTTCAAATTCATTTTTAAAATCTGAAAATATGAAAAGAGAAAAGTGACAATCTATGTCTTTGAACACACCACTCTCTGAGCAAACAGAATTAGAAGGTTTGAAGAAAGTCTGTCTTTCCCTCTCAGTGAAATTCTATTGCAACAGGTAATCACAATGTAATGAAAGTTCATGAAGTAATAAAAGTGCATAATGAATTCCTGGTAAATTTCCCCTCGTTAATCTCCATACAATCTGCATAATGATAAAGAAAGAGGAAAATAAGATTCTAGTTTTGCAGTTTTTGTTGACTCATTAAAAAATAAATAAATAAATAAAAATTATATATTGAACTGAAACTGAAAATTGAAACAAAATTTTGCATATGCTGCAACAGACACTGTGAGTCAAGTACTTCAGTACGCTCTTGAATGTCCTGTATTAGTGATGGTGTGTTATAGAAAATCAGATTGCTATCCTGTGGTCCTGTTTTTGTCAGCAATCTGTTAACAGACAGAAGCACATTCCCAGGCTGAAGTATGAAGCATGGAGCACGGCAAATACTGCAGTCCCATGTAACCCCGAGCCACCTGACACAAACTCTCACTTAGTTTTACGTCATCAGCCACCACTGACAAGATGAATAATGCATTAGACATACTTGTCTGTGTATGTGTGTGTGTGTGTGTGTGTGTGCGTGTGTGTGTGTGTATATGTGTGTGTGTGCATGTGTGTGAGAGGGTGGCATCAGAGGAAGAAAACAGGTTGTGCTAGTCCGCCCCACTCCTGCGACGGTAAGCACAAGCAGACGTAGAGTCGTGTGTGTGTGTCTGTGTGTACTGTAACGCAAGAGGGGACAAAAACGAGTCTCAATTATGGATGGTGCTGTTGAACCCCCCCCCCCACACACACACACACACACACATATAGACACACACACACACACATGCACCCACACTCACACCCACACACACACCCCACCCTGGAGCCTGCAGCCTCTATCTTGAGCTTTTCAGGCCTGTGTACCTCGATGGGGCTCCACAAGGGGAGCTGGGAAATCAAAAGTGCAATCAAGCGAAGACGAGAGGAAAAGCAGGGCCCTGCCGAGTGCTCCACAGCGCTGGGCCAACCACAAGCCAAGCCTTCACACAGAGAGGAGACACAGGGGAGAGACAGGAGGTGAGACAGGAGGAGAGATTTGAGAGAGAGACAGTGGGAAGATAGAAGGGAAGTGAGTGCACTGTGTGTGTCTGAATGTGTTTGTCTGTATACCTGATTGTGTGTGTGTGCGTGTGTGTGTGTGTGTGTGTGTGTGTTTGTGTTTGGGGTGGCAGCTAGCTGAAGGTGTAGAGATTTCGAAGAGAGATCGGAGCAGAGTAGAGGGGGAGGCAAACGGAGAGAGAGAGAAAAGAAACAGCAGAGAGACACACTAAGAAAGAATGTGTAAACAGAAAAGGGAAACAGAGCAGAGAGATGGAGGGAGGATTGAGGGATGAAAAAGAAAGATGGGGAGAAAGAGAAGGAGAGATATGAACATGAATTAAGAAACACAGAAGGATAAAGATGGATCTAGTAGCATGGAAGGAAGTATATGAAGGAGAGAGATGGAGATGAAGGGAGAGAGAAGTAGCCTGAAGTGTGGTCGAATCCGGCTGCACGTTGCCTGAGCAAGCACTAACCCTAAGTGCTAGGGAGACTGCCTGAACAATGATAGTTGATGAGTGTAAGTGCTTGATAAAAGCGCTAAATGATAAATGTAATGTAAATGTAAATGACTCTGAATAGAGATACAGAGAAGAGAGACTTAGGGGACAGAGTGAAGTAACCCCCCCCCCACACACACAGACACATACTAATGATAAATACTTTGAGCGTGCACACACATACACACCATACGATGCACACTCAGAGCACACAGCCCTGGAGCGCACACACACACACAAACAGACACACACACAAACAGCACACACTTCTCCTTCTGTTTCCCCAGCAGTCATGGTGTTAGTCAAAGAGCGCTAGCTGTGGGGTAATTCATCCTCCCATCCCTCTACGATGTGTCAAGCTGCTATGAAATCATTGGAGTCAGACCCTAAGAACCCCCTCCAATCCAAACACGGCATCATGCAAACACTGGACCGGAATCGCCTAATCCCCAGTCACTGACTGGGATGGGATGGGATGGAATAGGATGAGACGTGAGCTAGTGTCAGCTCCAGCAGTAGGCCAATGCCTGATCCAGATCTGGCTCCGGTCCAGATGTCCTCACCAGTCAGGGCTTCCTTTCTATAATCTTCCCTACAAGACCCCTGTGAGTTTTTTTCCTCTTTTTTTCCCTTCTTGTGTGTTAAAACGCCGTAGCACATCTCTGCAATTTCTCCAATTAACACTAATTTGAGAAGCAGAGGAGTGGCATTCATAATTCACTAAGGGGTCTGAGAGGGAGGGAGAAAAAATGAACCCCATAAAGACACAAGTAAAGTGCTTTTTAAAGGCCTCAACAGAAGAGGGATTATTCTTTCTTTGGTGCAGAGATGAGAGAGGAGAAAAGCTTGTGGTTTTAAACGCGACTCGACGTCTGCCTGTGCTTACCGCCGCAGGAGTGAAGAGGACTAGCACAACCTGTTTTCTTCCACTGATGCCAACCTCTCGTACACGCACATGCACATGCACACACACATACATATACACATACACACATACACACATATATGCACACACACGATACACAAACACACACACACACACACACATATATACACACTACTCACACACATGTGCATGAGGCCGTGTGCACACACATGCATCTCTGTGATTAATCAGAGAGACTCATTATATGCTCATCATGACACCATATGCAGATAAAATGAGGAGGGAGGAGAGGAGTAAGGGGAAAGCAAAGGAAGCAGAAGAAAGGAAAAGAGAGGAGAGGACAGGGTATGATGACAGAACAAAGAGAAGAGTCTAAAAGAGCAAAAGAGGAGAGGAGGGGAGGAAATACAAGAAGAGGATAAGATGGCAGGAGAGGAGTGAGAGAGAGGAGAGGAAAGGAGAGAAGAGAAGACATTCAGCCGGGAAAAACTAATCTTGATCTGTACACTATTGGATTTCACTCTGCAGCTCAGTATGGCAACCAGGTCTGTTTGCACTCCTTTTAATTTGGCTGAAATAGGGAACCAATCAAAAATGAGCTTTTACTTCTGACACGATATAGGCAGGCTTCTCCAAAAAAAAAAAAAAAAAAACAACCAACAGAGGCATTTTGAGCTACATTTCGTTGATCCCACCCAAGAGAAGAGTGAGATGACAGCTGGGTATCCGACCAAGCTCAATCTCAGATCGAGGTAATTGGTTGCAAAGCCAGGCTAGAAGAAATGAGGAGAGGAAAATGACAAGTGAGTCTTCATGGGTGACAGAGGCAGAGGACCTGCTGTGCATTCCTTAGAGGTTCAGAAAGGCCGTGTTACAGTGTGTGCTGCTTGGATGAAAGGCCGTGTGTGCTGCTCTGGATGTTGTTCTCAGATGAATCTGTGCTGTAAGAGCTGGACACACACAGACACACACACTCACACACACACACACACACGCATACACACACACACAAACAAACAAACAGAAAACAATAACAGAATTAAAGTTTGAACTTTACAATGTGCAGTACAACTACGGTCTAGAAAAAACTTTAACATGACACGATTTTTAAATAAATGTGCGTGTGTGTGTGCATGTGTGTGTGTGTGTGGTGTGTGTCTGTATGTGTGTGTGTGTATGGTGTGTGCGCATGTGTGCAGCAGGTGCTTGCCCTCTTGTCCTTTGAAGTGGACACACAAACAAAAAACAAACATCAAACTCACTGATTGAGAGTGTAGGAGCTGGAGAGCTTCACATTGGGGCGAGGCATCAACCACAGAGAGGCTGGTGGACTAAGGGGCCTTTGGTGGGTAGGATTTCCACATTGGGCTGTGCACATTATTAAGTTGTAGCAATGACAACAAAACAACAGGGGAGAGGATGGGCAGATGGAGAATCAGACAGACAGAGAGAGATCAGTAAAATGATTTGACATAAAACTACACCAATAAAATGTCAGACGTTATTTGCAATGGCCTCTAGTTTGAGTAATAAACCAGCCATATACAGAGTCTTGTGTGCTAAAGGGAATAAGGGAGCATGGAAAGAGAGTGAGTGACAGAGCGAGAGAGAAATAGAGCGAGAAAGAGAGAGAGATAGAGAGAAGCAGGCAGGGAGAGTGAAAGATAGAGCGGGGGTGGGAGCAGTGAAAGAGAAAAAGTTATGGAGAGAGAAAGAGTGAGGCAGAGACAGGGAGAGAGAGTGAGAGATGAAATAAGTGAAAGAGGGTGAGAGGGAGAAAAGAGAGAGTGAAGTGATGGAGTTTGCCTGGCGTGCACCATTGGCATCCCCTGCGAGGCTTTCAGTGGGCAGTGGAAGGCCGATGGGGATTATGTGTGCGCGGTCGGCGCCATCTGCTCTCCATGTCTGAGTGGCAAACGCATAGAGGAAATGAGTGCATTACACCGCCAACCTCTTTCTTTCATGTCTGACCCCGAGGTCCAGAGCCTCTGCCCCTTCCCATCAGCCACTGCTGCCCCAGCCGGCCCACGGGCCAATTCCTACACGCCTCGCTTCTCCACCCCATACCCACTGTTTACAGTTCTTGCCCCATTTCCTGTTGTTTTTTTGTTGTTCTTTTTCTTTATATATCAGGCCGTGAGACCTGGTTTTTATCCTCTTTGGGAGGCTATTTGCGGTGGATTGTTGGAAGGGCTTGGTTATGATTTATGCCTCTGGGTTGTCTCAGAGGAAAAGAGCTTTGTGTGGGCTTCCGCAACCGTTGATGCTGGGATTAACCAGCAAATAATGCCGTAATGAAACACAGCATCCCTGCAAATATGAAGTGCTTGAACATCGCTGTAGAACAGAGCAGTGCTGTGTAGTCGAGGGAACAGAGGAGGGAAGAGGGCTGGAGGTTGTGCTGAAAAGCCTTTTGTGACAGTGTCCGTGAGTGTGGCCATCACTGAAGCACTGTGTGCTTTTTAGATGTCTGTTTCTGTAGCATCCTCTGCATAGAAACAAGAGGATTCCCTACTACTTCAATTGTTTTTATTATTATTATTATTATTATTATTTACCCTTCTACATTTCTCCAAGGGAACTAATTATATATAATCAGTTTTGCTATTCATCTTTAGATGCTATTAATTTATTTCCCTGAACTGTAATCATCAGGCACAACTAATCGAATGCTGAGGTATTAAGAGAGAAAAAAATTGGGTACTTTCCACAGTAACAGGAACAATCAGTCTGTAAAGACACATGACTGGCTTTGGAAGGAGAGAATGGCCTCCGGGTTGGCTCCGAGTGCCCAGAGCTGCGTATCTTAGCAACCAGTTGATAGGTAAGACAATAATGAAATGAAGGTGGTCCTGAAGAACATGTCCTTCAGCCAGAGGAGGACAAATAAAGACCGAGACCAGGGTCCACTTGAAAATAAATAAATAAATAAATAACCCAACTCAAAGATTCTCAGCTTAACCTTTTCAGCTCTCCAAATCAGTGTGCTAATGAATTAGACCAATACATATTTGACTTGTGCTTAGGTGTGTATGGCCCAAGGCCCATGTGTTCAATTTTAATGAGGATACACTCAAGGTGGACAGACAGAGGATTCAGTCGGACTATTTGGTTACTGTGCTGGAGATAAATACTCATCAGGAAGGTCAGTAATCAATCGTAATGGCACCCTGGAACAAGGCACATTTCCCCTGTCCTCTCCACTGCTTAAACACCAATGAATAGAATAGCCTACATGTTTAATTAAACAGCTCGCATTAAAGATTCACTTTTGAATATTTCTACTGTGTCGTGTTTCATTGATACTTCTCATAAGAAAATATTTCTAATTTATATTTATTTACATTTATCATGTTAATGTATATGTTTAATATGGACCACAGGGACCACAATTATCCCATGTGATCAAAAAATAATGAAATACGTAATGCTTTGTCAGGGTCTCAGGTTTCTCTGGGTAACATTAGAAATGATACAAGGCTACATGTATGTTATACTGCGCCTCTGAGCTTGTGTCCATATGTATCCCTGTTTGGCTTTAACACAAGGTTGGCCAAAAGTCATGCAGTTTTATAAAAAGGATAGGTCTTGGTTCATTTCCTGAACTTATTTCTGTTGAAGTTTTGTGCCTGTGTTTGTGTGTGTACATCACCCTGAGATCTAGATGCACCACTAGAAAACTTTAAATTGCTCTGCCACTGGACCTCATTAGCCATGTCCCTAAATACACGGCAGCGATCACTCAGAGCTCAGAGCCAGATATCAACACGATGACAAAGCAAAAATCTGGTATGAATCAATCTATAGCCCTGTTATTCCAGGTCACCTGTGAAAACTGCACTATCCAATTCCATACAGAATTGGATAGTGCATTGATGCCACCCCTTGGGTATGTTTGGCCTTATTATTTGTTGCCAGACCTGGACATCTGGACATGGGTTGGATCCCAAGGCTTGTCTATACCTGCATATCAGCATGCATTCTGGATGTGCTGTGCTTTTACACAGAGGATGTAAAAGGGCTATGGTTTCCTTGTTAATAATTCATTTGATGTATTGTTCGCCACTAGACTGCACTGATATTATGCATCTTGGTCCGCCGTGGAGAGAGCACAGAGTGAACACCATTCATCTAATATCCATATATGACAAACAACTGACATGAAAAGCCTGAGTCATTATGGCTGATGGTCAAGGTCACCGATACGTTTGTTCTGGCCCTCTGTCAGTACAGAATGTGGACAAATATTCTCTCCTGCCAGCTAAATCCAGTTCTGGACTGTGACACAAACTCATGCCCCTGACAGCAGGGTAGCACAGCATCACATCATGCAAGAACCTCATTATGCAGGTTCACATCCACTTGTGTTGAATTTATAAAATATTTATAAGCATGTAATAACATCATATGGCTGCACATGGTTATTTATGAAGACCTTACTGATACATGCAAAATGGCATGATGATGTGGCATCAGTCACATTGTATTGACATGAAACTT
>PYXC01000452.1:1125000-1242500 GCA_015244755.2 Tenualosa ilisha | reverse complement strand
GCTGTGCATCCTTCCTTCCCATGGCAGATTGACATCTGGGTGGCACCATGCCATGATCAGACTAGTGCATACAGTGTAACCTCATGTATGTATGTGTGTGTTTGTGTGTGTGTGTGTGTGCTTGTATGCATCTGTGTGTGTCCATATATTTGCTGGTGTGCATAGCTGTGCGTGTTTGTGTGCTTGTGTGCATATCTGTGTTTGTGTGCTTGTGTGCATATCTCTGTGTGTGCGTGTGTGTGTGTACGTGTGTGTGTGTGTGGGGGGGGGGGGGGGGCACACTGATTGACACATGAAGGAGAGGACAGACAGAACCTCTTTCTCATCCTTTTCCCTCCCTTTCTCTTCCTATCTTGGCTCTTTCTCTTTTTTTTAAACTCCGTTCAAATCCAGTGGTTTATTGCTTCTCCTGTATGTCAAATGTATTGCATGTGTATTGCAAACACAGTTATGACATAGAGCAAAATTGATTGAAGTTGATTGAAAATGCACTTTAACACATACATGAAAACTTTTCTTTCCCTCGGCATCTCTTTCTCACTCTTTCTTTTTCCCATTCTCTTTGCTTTACTCTGTACAACTTCTTTCTCTCTCTCTCTCTCTCTCTCTCTCTCTCTCTCTCTTTCTCCCTCCCTTTTTTCTTGCTGTCTCTGTAGAGTCCAGGGAGTCTAGGGAGCTGAGAGCTGTCTGATGGTGAGCCCTCTCTCTCTCTCTCTCTCTCTCTCTCTCTCTCTCTCTCTCTCTCTTTCACACTCTCTCAGTGTCTGCTTTTTCTGCATCACTTCTTTTACTCAAAAACAGAGTGGCACAAGTGCTGTTATACACACACAAACACACACACACATGCACGCACACACACACACACCGAAACAATTTCTCACACTTCAACATCCTCACCCTTTTACCAGTGCTTGCTTACAAAGAGAAACATGCACAGACCCCCACCCCCACACACACCCACAAACACACACACACACACACTATCCCTCTCTCACTCCCTCTATCGATCCTGCCTTCTGTCTTCATCCCTCTTTCTCTGCTCTGCCTTGCTTCTCCCTCTGTCTTGAATTGCCTGGGAATCATAGTATAAACTGCAGCATTTAATAATTGGGTAACCTAACTTAAAGTTTACTTTGTGATAGTATTTGGTTGTGGTAGAACTTAACTAATGTTGAAAATTCATGGTTGGCTATTGGCATCACCTGACCTGATGGTGAATGTGTTGCGTTGTTTTGGTGACAAAAGCGAAAGTAAGAAAGAGGAGATTGATTAAAAGTTGTGAGCACCCGTCTCTCCCAGCTTGTGAGTGAGAATTCCACCTGTAAATGAACCCAATACAAAGTTTGCAATGGCTTGATTAGAGGATGTTTCCAAATGCTCCTGAGGCCTTATTCATCATCTCTTCTTATAGGAGAATACTCTCCACTCCACTCCATCTGCACAGATTTCATCTGGTGTATGAAACTTCTGGTTTTCCCCCTCATGAGAGACCTTCACCATGCTCACTTTGAGTCTCCCCTAGTTACCCTTATTTTTGCCTTTGCACACAAACATCAGCAGCAGTGTGTGAAGACAAGCTCATTTTCATTCTTGCTTTCCATGCAGTCAAGAGAGCGTGTGTGTGTGTGTGTGTGTGTGTGTGTGTGTGTGTGTGTGTTTGTACGGATGGAATTTTTGCCAGGTTTCATGCTCGTGGCATGATGACTGTGTGTGTGCGCCGTGTGGCACTCACTTATGTGGCATATGCCATGGGCAAGCTCTCATTTGCATAATAGTAACATTTGTTAGTGTTTGCATGAAGCATCATTCACACTTAGGTCAGGATACTATTTGCAGCCAACACACACAGAATGGAATGAGTTCAGAAGTTAATGAAGACAAAGCCATCTAGTTTCGGGTTTCCTTTGTTGAGTATTTTCAGCTTTTTGACTGATTAAGTGTCAGTTTGGCTGAATTGCAGTCTGGACCATTTCTGGGGTAATTGCAAAGTGCCAGTCTCAGGAACGTGCAGGAGGTGACTGAAATGCTCCAATTAATGAGGGATTTTGCTAACACATGACCCAGCTGCTGATTCAGTCCTGCCACCCGACCACCACTCTGCTGCCATAGACATGATTTATCAAGTGGCCCTCTCATGCCTTTGTACATAGTCCACATCATGAGAATTCCATGAGCTCCAAGCTCACATCCAGTGTCATCACATCCCATTGTGTCTCATATTATTAAAAAGTTAAGTCATATATTAGTCATATATTTATGACATCTCATAATTCATTTTAATTTGAAAGACTGATATCAGGGCATTAGTTTCTGAACATTTTTTTTAAAAAAGTCTGCTTCGGATCCTCCAGATGGATGTTTTTGCATGGTAGATCTCGTCATCATATTTGCGTCTCAGGATATTCAGGGCTGATGGTGGTTTGTCTCCCTTCTTCTCCACTCAGCAGATTCCCTGACTGGTGAAGAAATGCTGATAGGGGAAATGGACTAATCTACCTCAGTGATTTCCCTGCCTTTTTATTGCAATTCACCTCAACTCGTTCACCATAAATATCTATAAAATTATTACCTCTCCACTTCTCATTTTCATCGGATGTTGCCACAGGGCATTACAGTGAGGGGGGTAAGCAATATTTCACTTTCCTGTCCAAAAAAAATGGAGTTGGAAAAAAGAAATAGGAAATCTGTTAAAAATTTGAAGAGTGTTTTTGAACACACAGGAAAATCTGTCACCATTGCAGCAGCAGTACTCTTAAGCTATGGTTTGGAGAAAGACTGAGAAAACAAAAACTCTCCAGGAGGAAATTGAACTGAAAGTGCTTTTAAACCAGCCACCTGTTCTTTATTCTATATCAGCATTAGTGTTTTCTGATAGGGCAGGGGAAAACGCAAGATGCTTTGGATCTGCTGTTTGAGGGAGTAGTGCAGCTCTTGTGTTAGCCCTTTTCCACCAATAGAGAACTGGTCTCAGTTGAGCCTTTAGGAGCATTTCCACCACATAAAGACTGTCTGAGTGAGGGGTGAACTCATTGGTCAGGGTCACGTTAACACAGTAGCTGGTTGATCAGTAACTGCACAAACCCCATTCAAAACTATGTTATGCACAATGCTTTGTCAAGGACTTATTTGGGCCAAATATTTATCTTATTTAAAGGAGCTATGTGCAATACTTTTAGGTTCAAATATCCAAAAATGACCATGAACAGCAACAGAATCCGAAGAAACAACCATATTTACTTTATATAAAAAAGTAAATGTAGATTGTAAAAACTCAATTGTAAAAAGTAAATGATTCAATACAATGCAGGTGAACGTGAAGCTGCATTCAAGACGACTCTTACGAGGACTAAGCACTGTAGCTTTACTGTACCACATAGAGCACAACGATATACTGATAGATAAGCACATAGATGATGAAGACACTGATATTTAACCCTATGGGCTATTTGCAGGATCATTTCACTACCTTTACGTGTAAGCTCTCATCTCAGCCATTACGAGGGCTATCTACACAGAAATTTGTGTGTGTGTGTGTGAGGGCTATCTACACAGAAATTTGTGTGTGTGTGACAGAAAGAAAGAGAGAGAGAGAGAGAAAGGAAAAGGGACGAGAGAGATAGTGAGAGAAGTATACATGAAGAGAGAGAGAGTGATGAAGAGGCCGGTGGTAAGCAGCTGTGTTGAGTGTGTCTCTTGGCCGTCTTTCAGGATGCTCCATCTCAAGAGCGTTTCCTCCACCCTCCACTGACCAGCAGCTTAGAGATGGATCGCTCGCTGCCACACACCATATGGCTCTGAAGACAGCAAACAGCAGCACCAGGAAAGTTCTCTGGATGAAGAGGAGATTAGTGACAGAGCCCCCAGACTTTATATTTTTTTTATCTTTCTTAGAAACAGGGTCAAGGTCTCAGAAAAAAAGACTGAAGTAAGAGGGCCAACGTTGCTGGACGTGGACATACAGAGAATCACAGAGAATGTCTCAATCCTGCCGACAGTATAGGAGGGCTTAAACTGTCATGGTCTTCTAGTCTGATAACCAATTCCACTCACAACATAGTGGGGTTTTCCCTGTCATAATATTCCACTGTGAGTATCAATTGCACACAGCTATGTCACAATGTACTAATTTTTGCAATAGTGATAACAAGCTGTCTAACTTCAACCACTCTTATGCAACTAGATTTTTTGGTAAATTAAGAAACAGACTCATCAAAGCAATTATTTTGTCATTTGTTAAGCTCCTTTCAAAAAAGACAACTTGTTTTACATGACATTTCTTCTCTAGATCTCATTTTGAAGTCTTTAAAAGTCCCTATCAGAGGACAGAGTGTGATGTACAAAGCATCCTATTTTCTCCACCAGTCAGTTCATAGGCAGCTTTGTCAATTGAACATTCCACTCCTTGGCTCCTTTCCTGCACTGACGGGGGAATATGGCAACCTTGCTTTGAAGCATGACAACCACAGCTCCTTTTTTCTGCTCAAGGTCCACCACCTCACCGTGAAAAGGAATTAGAGAGGAAACAATCGATACACGGATTTGCATGTCTTAGTGTCTGAGCTCTCATGCAGGTCGGGTTTCAGGCAATGTCACTGTGTCCTGGTGTGGCACAGGCAGCCGCTGGATAGGCCTCTTCCATAAAGCCCTGTAAGAGCAAAGGAAACTGATTCTGATTAATTCATTAATTAAGTGAATGGATGGATTAATGGATGGATGTACTTGTTTTGGTACTCATTGGCAGGACTGAGTGTTTGTAGCCTGTTTGTTTTGCTCCTGCCTGTTGTATATTGAACAGGGACGAGCATTCATGACGTAGACTTGAGATTTATTTATTTAAATACACATGCTCTTTGATGTCCTCCGGACTGTTCTTTCAAGTGGAATAAGCCCTCTTTAAAACACACTCTAACAAACACACACACACACACACACACACATACACACACACACCACACTCACACCTCTGTAAGGAGCAGCTGCCTCTGTTTGATAGGAGCACTTGCAGTGTGACTGTCTGGCGACACAGCAAATGAGGGTCAGGCCTCAACAGAGACTTATCTGGGGACAGCTTCTTCATGTCGACATGCAATATTATCCTCACAGCATGTCCAACACACGGTATAAACTTAGTGAAGCATCACCATGGGCCAGTCTACATGTACACACACACACACACACACATACACGGAGGCACACACACAGACCCACACATTCAAGCGCACATACACCAGCCATTGAATCCCACAAACCATTAAAGACAGGAGCTGGAGCGTAAAACGTTCCCTTTATGATGAGGCATTCATTAACCTTTCCACAGTGCTTTCACAAAATGAACATGTTCACCGCTCATTGACGCGCTTCTCGGGGCTACACCCACAGGAGTGACGTCATGTAGAGTGGGTTAGGGGGCGAGTGGGGGCACTTGTTGTAAGGCACTCCTGTATATTTCAATTAAATTGGTGCCCTATATCACCCACCCCCTATTGGGTGAGTTCAATTAAGTGAACAGGGGAGTGGGATAAAAGCATGATTAAATGGATTGTTACTCAAAGTAGTAATTTACAGGTTGGCAATTAGCACTGCTGCAGTGAACTGCTTTAATGGCAAGACAGTCTGAGTCTGTCTAGTATAGTATACCTGTAGTATAAAATAGTGTAGTATGACGTTACTGTCATTCAAATCCATACATCTCTCATATGTATACGATATTTTATGAACCTGTGAAACTGCAGCTTAGTGAAGCAGAAACAGTCATTGCCACAAGTCTGAGTCCCATCACTTATTTCTGAACTGCTGCCATTTTAATTCAACAGCAACGTATTTGTCCAACCATGAAATTCAAGCATTCTTTATCCTTAGCTTTCTTGACAGATCCCTTTGAGAGGCCATTAATTATCTCATTAAAACCCACCATCAGCTTGTATGACAGAGTTCGCTAACTTACAGCTGACTCAGCTCTGAGACATACCTAGTCCCCATCTGAATACACACATATTTTCTATACTGTCAAATGTCTGTGATTTTCAGACCTGTCTCAGGGCATGTTTTGATCAACAAGGGACACACTGTTGATCTATTTCCATTTCTCTCATTCCCTTTGAACCTTGGTGCTAACTGGTAAGCTAACCTATTTTTAACCAATTTTAAATAAAGCCAAATATACAATCATCAATGCATACAAGTTTATTATCTGCACACTGTAATTATGAAATGTAAAAGTTAGAAACAGACTTTAGCAGTGAAAGTCAATCATGTAATGCTAGTTGACCAGTTTTGTTTACTCATAGTGGACAAAAACTCAACATTTGTCAAGCATTTAAGATTCAGACCCATGTCTGTTCCACAAATGACAGATATTAATTATTATTTTGATTAATTTAATGTAAGAATATTTAACTAAGTAATTTCTGAAAAAAAGGCTTCATAAGCATCACATGCCTCTACTGACACTACTGATCTACTGATCCCTCTACTGACTGCGATAGATGTGCGTCCAAATGTAACTTGATGGTGTGATCACAGTAGGTGGGCACAACTTCTGTCACAAAGCCTTCAATATGGCAGTCCTGGGCTGCTGCAAGAGCAATTTTTTGAGTTTACCATTTTTGCTTAAAGTTGCTTTCACTTTTTACAATGTTACACAAAATCGTACAAATTCCATCGTTTAATGCGAACGCGTTCGTGGCAAGTATTCACTTGTGTTCAGTTAATCTGAATGCAACTCAGCTCAGGCCTGACCCCAGCAGGCACCTCATACCTACAGAGCCTTTGCTCCAGCCTAGTGTCCTGAGACTGCCCTATGTGTAGAAGCCAAACCTTAATCAGAAAACAAACAAACAACAGCAACCATGTGGGAGAAAGGTAATCAATAAGGATGTCTTTGACAAAGTCATATGAACTGCTGGACCCACAGCAGACAGTGGTGTTTTAAATGTAGCAAATGTATAGAGACAAGTTCATCCATGCATCCATGTTTCTGTGCAAACTTGCTACTTCTAATTAAATAAAATATTCATCCAGATATGTCAAAACTTGGAAGTATAAGAAGAAAAGTGCAGAAATGACCAAAAGTTCAAAAGTGTGATAAATATCATGCTGACTTAAGAGGAGCTACACACAATGGAACTAGGTGAGAGTCTGCTTATGTAGTTCTGTACCTCTTTTGCTAACTAAAATCTGCCTGTGGATTAATTGTCTTGTTGTTCAAACCACCTGATTTCAAACACTCCTGCAAGCCATCAGAAGGTGCTAACTGCTAGTATTGCTGGGTTGTCAATTGACCGCTGGCCACTCTCATCAGGCCGATTGGGTCTCTATTGCTGTTATCTCCAAAGGTTTCACTTTTGCAAACGAAACTATAACCTTACAAATCTCCGCTCTGTACATCACACCTCATCATTCACAAACAACTCATTCTCACTCCTTTGAGCTACAGTGAACCTGCAGTCCTCCGACTCAGATGCAAAGAACTTGATCTCATTCTTGCCAGACACTAAGTCATTAATTCGCTAACGGTTACACCATTGTATCTCTCTGACCACTACTTTATTCAGTTCAAAGTGTGTCTTCCTTAGCAACCCTCTGCACCTGCTCTAACCATTGGATTCTCCAGAATTTATCTCCCATTCACTTTTCCTCCCTTGCTTCTCTCTCAGATGATGAGGTGTCTAAGCTTCTTAGAGGCAGCAATCCTACTTCTTGTCCACTGGATCCTATTCCAACCACCCTTCTACATAGCCCTAGCCATAGCCCCTATCATTGTGACAGCATCCACACATGTTGTCAATGCTTCACTAACTATGAGTACATTTTCCACCACCTTCAAACAAACCCAGGTAACACCACTGCTCAAAAAACCCTCCCTCACCTTCACTCAACTGGAGAACTACCGGCCTGTCTCTCTTCTTCCTCTCCTCTCTAAGACTATTGAATGAGCCATCTTCAAACAGCTCACAGAATTTCTCTCTCAGCACAATCTCCTTCATTCCTACCAATCTGGTTTCAAAAGTGGCCACTCCACTGAAACAGCGATTCTGTCTGTGACAGAAGCCTTAAAAGAAGCCAGAGTAGCAGGTCAGTCCTCAGTACTCATCCTGATGGACCTTTTAGCAGCATTTGAAACAGTCAACCACCCTATTCCACTGGACAACACGGGCATCAATGACAAAGCGCACTCCTAGTTTGGATCCTGTCTCACTGGGTGGTCATTCAGTGTGTAATGGCTAGGGCAAACATCTGTGCTACACCATCTCACTACAGGAGCGCCCCAAGGCTCAGTGCTGGGGCCCCTTCTGTTTGTCATGTACACCACTTCACTGGGTCCAATCATCCACTCCTGCTATGGAGATGATAAGAAGCCAGCCAAAAAGAGCATGTCACACCTGGGTTCATTGAACTTTACTGGCTACCCTAAGCTGCTTGCATCAAATTCAGAGCACTAATGTTGGTCTACAGGGTGACTGATGGATCTGCTCCCATTGGCAGACCCAGTTCTTCCAAGAATATCTCCTGGCTTATCTCCTTGCAACTGGAATGCACTTACAATGCACCACCCACTCACTGTCAATTGCACTTTCATCTCCTGCCAGTTTCATTTCATGTTAACAAGTTTAGTCAATTTTTAATTGTGCTGTAGCTAGAATTTTTATCCTCTTTTTTAAGTCGCTTGGGGTGAAAGTGTCTGCTAAATGCATAAATATAAATGTGAGTGTAATATCTTTGTTGTCCATTCCTGCAGTTCTGCAGCAACTCTTCATTGAAATTACAACTTTACACCATAAATGTGGAGTGAATGATGTTAGACACTGTAGCTTAGTTAAAACCAGCCAAAAAAAAAAGTGCAATTGCATTGCAACCAATACAACATACCAACACTGCTCAACTCAGCTCACTCAATAAAAAAAGAGAATTTTTGTCAGTGAACTGCATGGGGCACACAACTTCTGTCAGGGCTGCCTCTGATGAGGCATAAACTAGGTTCTTGCCAGGATCAAAACAGGCTTTCAGGACTGCTTTAAATAATCACCCAAGGGTCTGATTCTCTGTAAGGTAATATTGGAGTGTTACATGTTACATGTTACATTTGCTGAAACTCTGTTGGCCCCAGACACAATGTTCCCTGCTGTTGGCCCAAGGTGTCAGGTGTCGCCAAATCAGAATGCTACTGATTGAAATGAAATTGCTAAATGTCCTCCTTTGGCAAGAGTAAATCTCACCATTAAGCTTGGGCCCAGGTTAGGGCATTTGCAGCTGAAGTAGCTCAGTCAACTTCTCACTGTTTAATGTTATACAATATGAACAGAGACTGGAACTAAGTGAAAGGGACTGTGCATTTGTCCACATTGCATAAGGACTGCATGCATGTATTGTTAGTGGTTTTTCAGTGCATGGCCCAAAGCTGGCATAGAAAAGGAGATCTCTTTGGTCACTGCCAACTATTCTTAGTGTACATTTTTGGATCCACTGAGCTTGTGATAAGCGTATTACAGACCCTATCTTCACAGTGAGTGTCTGTGTCAATCCTATTATCAGGAAAAGCTGCTTCCATTCAGACACCCTGCTGAGATTCATTTTTATAATATGTTATTGCAGGACCATTGGTTTTTATTTCAAAGTCCCACCAAGGTGTAACCAGTCACACTAATGTGAGTCTGTGTGTGTGTGTGTGTGTGTGTGTGTATGTATGTGTGTGCTTGTGTCTGCATCTGTGCCTGTGTGTCTGTGTGAAAAAGTGAGTAATTGCAGCTCCTCACATAAATAGTCACAATGTTCTTTTTGGGAATTCATGATCAGAACAAAAAGTGCTTCATCGACTTAGATGTGATCAGGCAGCATTGGCTAGGAGAATTGGAACAAAACAACCTGCACTTTAAAAAGTTAGATATGAGTTGGCTATGAAATTATTTTTGAAGCTGTGGCACATGTAGTTGCAATGTGCTCATTACTTAACTGACAGACTGTTGTATTGTCAACATCTGCATTTCAATCCATTCTGTTTGTGTGGGACAAACATTTTAGAAAGTTCATGGATTCCAAAGACTTCTCACTCAGCATTTTAAGTCATATCAAAATAGCTTCTGATTCAATTTTAAGATGTTGTGTCTTCATCACATGGATGTCAACACTTGTGTTGCACACATTCACTTTAAGCTAGTATTTCTTAGTGAGTATTTCTGAATACAGTGCATATTATTGTGATTTCTGTTTTCATAAAGCTGTGTTGATTTACATACTTAAGCATTCAATCTATAGACAATCATTTGTGGCCCGACTATCACATAATGTCATGTGACAATATTCTGGAATATTCATGATTCTCTGCCAAAACTATTAGCAATTTTTTATCTCTTAATGGTAACTACTGACTGTGCATTAGCCACATGACCTTAGCAGTTGAGTCAGCCTTTCTTTTCCCCTGTTGCTCTTGGGTGCTAAGTGTCTATAATAACATATGTCATGAGATGTATTGTAAACTGGTTCTGTACAAATGTAATTGAAATGTCTTTTGACAACTGAGTTGCCAATTTGCCTGTACTCCACATGGCAAGGGTTTAACATTAATTGTTATTTCTATTAAATATTTAATATAGATAAGCCACAACAGAAGCATAATTTCATGTAGGTATGTTCATATATGCATTTAGCTATGTATGTGGGTACACATTTATCTGGGCAGTGTTTTTATAGCACATATTGTTCTTTGCACACACACACTTCATGGCGTGGTGAAAATCAGGGCTGACAGGCCAATGAAACATTTATCAGAAAGCGCAATGGCACAACTGCCACATGTCCCAGTGGCAACAAAGACGACAAGGCACTAATAGGATCAGAGTGGCAGAGAAGGCGGCGAACCCCCACTGAGATGCCGGCCAGATCAAGGCCAGACGCAAGCCAGATGTGGGTGTTCCGGGTCACATCTGATACAACCCCGGCCCTGAGTCTGCCTCCCCTCTGGGAAGACCCACGCTGAGAAGAGCGCTCTTATGACAGTGCGGGGTCTTGTCCCTGACAGAGGTCTTCTGATTGTTCTGGGAATGTGTGTGTGTGAGGGACGGGGGCAGAGATTGGGAATAGGGATGCTAGGAAGGCTGATTGTGACACTACCACTGAGTACAGAAACCAAGACCAGTTTGCCTTCATGTTTCCACTGCAGCTTTCAGATCAAGTTAGATATTCCATAGCTTGCTGGCTACCTCTACATGCTGCGCTACATGGTGGGGGAACATACTGCTCTGACTTTCTGTGGCCACTTCTGATGTCCTAACAACTGGTTTCTATGTAAAGTGCAAAGGTTAGTCCAAAACGTTATGAGTGAAATTAGCTGGCGGGCAGAGGACAATTATAGGCCCATTACCACAGAGGAGGACCTTTCCTGTCTTTTGACCTACTGATGGGTTTAGGTCTGACAGACATTTTTCATTTATGTTTGAAATATCTCACTTTACTGGTGTTAACTGTGTCTGGCATTTTATTTTTTATTTTATTGATTTATTACTTTTTTTGTTGTACTTCTGAGCCTTTTGCTTTACTGTGGAACCCAATGCATTTTACAAGAGAGGGAACTGTAGTCCTCAAAAGGACCTTTTACAGGTAAGGTTATGTGTAGAAAACTGACACATGCATGCACACACACACACACACATGCACACACATACACACACACACACTGAGCATGGATGATGCTATTCCACACAGCAACATTAACCAGAGTCTATAATTGTTGTGGTGTGTGTGTTTGTGAGTATGTGTGTGTGTGTGTGTGTGTGTGTGTGTATGTGTGTGTGTGTGTGTGTGTATGGCATGTCCTTGGGCAGAGGGGAAGGAAGGGAGGAAGAGTAATGAGTTTCAGGGAGCACACATATTCTATTTGTTTCAGCTCCTTCACATGCACTTTGGTCTGGATAAACAAGAAAGTCTGTTATGTGCACATTTTCAATTAAAAAGAAAGTGATGCAGAGAGTGGAAGGTGAAAGAGAGAGAGAGAGAAAGAAATGAAATCAATAATTAACAGCTAAAGTCGATAGCTGCATGCCATTGCTGGGAAGCTTTTGCTTAATCACCTCTAGCCTTGAGCAACAGCGCAAGCTTAGTGCCTCTCTGGTGCCAAAGCTAAATCGGCCATACATATTTTCTCAGAATGCAGCTGGCTCACTGTTCTATCATCACTGTTCTTTGCTTTTATGTTTGTAAAGCACATTGAACTACCTCTATAAATGATATATATATATATCATTCTATCTATCAGTGGCCCAGCCTGTGGTGTGGTGTTGGTGTTCATGGCAGAGGTGTTCAGTGAGTGCTGGAGTTTGGTCCATAGAGCAGCTTTGAGTGCCTGGGGATTTCAAGGTCACCGTTAATTCAGTAGGCCACTTAATGCTTTGTTCTGAGTCATTTCCCAGTATAGCCCCCTTACACGCTCACACAACCACATGCACATAAAAGCACACACACACACACACACACACACACACACACACACACACACAAACACGCATACACATATGATGTGCTTACACACACCCACAGGCTGTGCAGCTCTCTCCATAAGCTCCCCGTCCAAATGGAGGATCATGTAGAGAGTGTCCAGGGACTCCCAGCACAATCAGGGCCAGAGCATGGCTGCTCTAAGTCCCGGTCCCACAGGGGTGCCTGCCTCTACCTTGGCTTCCTCCACTTCTAATCATCCTGTTGTCCCGCATAAATGGTTTCATAACACCTGCTCTTTTCACTGGTGCCCTCATCTCCTCATAAAGTGGAGGAGTGACCTAACCTGGAAGATTTCTGTTTTTGTTGTCTTTTTTTTCTTTTTTTTTTTTTTTTTCTTTTTACATTCCTATCTCTGTGACCTTGCCATGCTTGCCCCATTCTGCACAGTCATTTTGAGTCAGATGCTAGTGGTCTTTGTTCCTCAAGGCTGGGAATAATGTTTGTTACCCTTCACTCTCATTATAATTTTAATGGGCTTGTCAATCTGCCCGAAGAGAGATGCATCACAAAGTGTTCATCAGCCCCCCAACCCAACTGCACCCCTTGCCTTCATCCCAATGTCTTCTGCTGCAGTATAGTAATCTGTCTTGCCCTGTAATTTCGTTCTATTAAGCTCCGTAGGTCAGCCGGTAAAAATAGCAGGTAGCACCACAGGCGTTTATGTCACATGACAAGCTCTTTTGAAAAGAAAATGAGTCATGTTTCCATTTTGTTCTTCCTCGTCTTCTTCCCATTCTTCCTTCCTTCTTTCTTTCAACCATGCGGCTGCTTACAGTTAATGCAAGCTGTATGCCAGAGGGCTAGGGTCTGTTTTTTTTTTTTATCCAACAGGAATCTGAGCATATTCATCAGGCAAACAGGAGATGCTATTCGGCGTGTCTGTTGAATGCTAGGATGTTTTTGTGCTTTAGAAAGAGAGGAAAAATTGCTAATGTCATGTTACGAAGCAAGGGGTGGAAGGGTGGAGAGAGGGTTGATATCCACTAACTAAACGCACTGCCTTCGGCCAACACAACACATTGCTGATTCAAGACAGGCAATGTCCTTGGGAATATATCAAACCTTGGCTTGCAGGCAGGGAAGGGATACCATTCGGACTGTGTGGCTGCCAAGAGTGCAGCATCAAGCCTGCTGGAAAGCCGGCCAGGCATTTAATCATCTTCCTCACCATCCGTACAAGACAGATGACCTCTGAGGAATCCCGGTAAAAACGCACCGAAAAAAAAAAGGCGTCTGTGAGGGTTAGGTAACAAAATAAAAGAAGTCTACGTAGTTATTAACACATTCGCTTTTATGGTTTACCATTCAAATTCTCAAATTTGACCTTACAGAAAAGTTCCCACCATGTATCTTACTGCATGTGTTTCTTGCAGCCAGATTTTGTTAAAAATCGACATTTAAATAGAAATCTATTCAAATCACTTGCATCTGTGTTAATATTGGTAATAAATCATAGCTTGTTTTAACTTGTTGTTCAATTTTCCTGTCTAGGTCAAAGGAGAAGAAACAAAAGCAGTAGTGAAATAAATGCTTGTGTGTGCACCAGTGTCCATTCCCAGCAGTGCATGGTGCTATTAGAATGCATCTTGTTTGTTTAGGTTGGGGTGGGTGAACATGTGCACTTTGTGACAGTGTGTGTCATGTGGCGGTGGCGTCAGCGGCACGTCTCAGTGATGGATGACTGTCGATTCTTTTGCTTCCCTCCTCTCTTCTCTCCTTTCACTTCTGCATCTCTCTGTCCTCTGCTCGCTCGGCCGCACAAAAGAACAGGAAGCCTCCGCACACTGCCGGTGCCGGTGCCGCCGCCGTAGCAACGAAACAGAAGACACCCACGGTATTCAAGAGTGGAGGAGCCGGGGCGAGAGGGGCGGGAGGGTACAGAGAAAAGTTGAAAAGTGTTTGTGTGCACGCATGAGTGTGCGTGTGTGTGTGTGCCTGTCGGTGTCTGTAAGTGGCAGGGAGGTGAGAGAGAATATGCACCATTCTGCACCTGTGTGTTTGCATCAGTCTAAACTGCGCGGGTGATTGAAGACGTTTTCAGAAACACTCCCACTAAACAACGTCCTGCCATGAGAATGGCACAGTGCCGTGCCCTCGTGGGCTTAATAGAGGCTTGTTTTTCTGCCTCCGCTGCACAAAGACAACTCTTATCAGCACACTGTTAAAATCAGCCTGTGTTACAGCAGTCAGTGGCTGATATGAGAAGCGCAGCTGTAGAACCCATTATGGCAATATGGACAAATCATGCATGAAAAGAATGAGGAGGAAGCATTTGACTGAGAAATGCGGGTGGACAGACATTGATAAAAAATCTTATGATATTCATGACCACAGAACGGTACACTAATGGGGAAAAATCGTTTATTTCTCAAGGGAAGTAGGGGAGAAAAAAAAAAAAGAAATGGCGTGCTAATGTGACCTTTTTGGAACGTCCTCGAGACCACAGTGCTCAGAGGGACATGGGACACATGTTGTTTGTCTCCTCTCGATGTCCTATAACGAGTTTTTCCTTTCTACCCCCACCTCCCCCTAGATCCCTACAGAAAATGACACCCCTCCATGTCCTTGTGCCCTTATCCAGCAGGAGGCATCATTATGTTCCCTAAACACCCACCCCCAACCTCCATCTTTTCTATATGGACTTCATGGCCATGCTGTGGTGTTTCTCTTAGATGGAGGACCATATACACTCACACATATGAAACTAAAACATGGTCAGAAAAAATACCAAAGCAATTTTAAAAGGGAGTTTTGTTATGTACCATGATTTACTACATAATACTCTAAACAGTTTCCTAAGACTATACTGGGGAAAATCTGATTCTTCCACAAGGCACAATTCACAGGATATGCCATTTTACTGCTCTCTCCAAAATAGACCAGTATGGAAGGAAAAAAATGTGGAATATCCCGCTTGAGTTCTGCACAGCAATATACCCCAGAACATCAACCTGAAGGTCTAACAACAGATACTGTAGAACTGCCCTAAAAAAGGTCTCCTACCTCTGAGGTCAGTAACAGTATCCACAGTGTTTGTGTGTGTTTGCAGACGAGGGCTGGTAAACTGTGATGTCTGAAGTCTGGAGAATGTCAGATGGGCCAGTAAAATCATTTGACTAGAGTTTAGTCCTAAATAATCTATCTTTACTCTAAGGAAGGTGTAGGAAGAATTGTCACATCAGTCATGACTATTCTTGTGGCTAGTGGCTTCCTATGATGTTGGCAGAAAAGCGTAGTTACTGCAGCACGCTTTTAACAGCCTCATCCCAAGGTGGAAATTTAACTCCTACATTAAATGCAAATGCATGAGATGAGGAGGGTCAACCTCAGGCCATCTAGATAGCTCAGAGAGAGAGGGAGAGAGAGAGAGAGACACAGTGTTTGATATCCTCATCAGCTGTTGGGGCGTGCAGAGGTCTTCCTTTAATGTATTGATGTTTGTTTAGTTTTAGGGCATAAACATGCCAGAAAGCTGGAACTCCTCCACACCGTCTGTGTTCACTAGTCTGTCTTTACTGCACTGTGCGTGTAGTGTGTGTGTGTGTGTGTGTGATGCGTAAAACTCTTCCCTTCCTGTCCCTGACCAAATTTATAATGAGAAAAAAAAACCAAAAAAAAACAATAGTGTGCAGCTCACGTACATTGATTGCCTGGGCCTTAAACAACCTTTGTGCTTCAAAAATTCATACATTTCAAGTCTTATTTTAGGATGTGTCATGATGCGATGTCTTTTTTAGGCTTAATAACATATGATTGGGATTGTTCCTCAGACCAAAATTTTCTCTCAGAGTGAAGAATACAATATTAAAACTGTTTATTATACGGCTCTCCAGAATACTGCAGGATATTCCATTAATTTTGAATGGGCCTTACCAACGCTTGGAGATCAGTTATTTCTATATAATGACTGCTGTGAAAATATCACTGCTGTCAATGGCAATGGGTTTTGTGATTCAGAGTGACATCTTCATCATTTCTCAAGTAGAGACCTTTCACTTATTGCTATGGAACTTCCTTGAAAGTGACAACAGAGACTCTCAAGAATGTTTAAAGTTTGAATGTTATTAATAGTTCTAAGCATTGAAAATTAGATACATCTACCATGACATTATCCCCTCTCCATTAACATGAGCCTGGCTAAGATACTATGATGACAGTATCAAAAATGATGATAATGATAGAAACAGATGACAACAATAACAATAATAATGATGATAGTGGTGATAACAGCAAAGATGATGATACAGATGATGATGAGGAGGAGGAGGAGGATGAGTATGTTGATAGTGATGATGATGATAGCAGATGAAAATCACATTTTTCACATTTTTCAGAAATTCACATTTTTGATCGTTCTGCTGCATTGTTAATATTCTTCTGTTTCTCTTACTTTTATCACTGGGACAGCTTGGAGCTTGGACATATAAATGGGTGACATATAAACTGCAAGCTCAAAATCAGTGTTGTCTCTGTCTCTGCAAATGAAAGAGAGGAAGAAAAATCTAAAGATTTGGAAATGTTCATTATTTTTGAACAAATATCACAGCAAATACAAGGTGTGAGTTTTTTCCCACCCTCCCTGAACAAATATCACAGCAAATACAAGGTGTGAATCCCCCCCCCTCCCAAAAAAACAAAAATCTCACCCCTGTTCCCATTTCCCAGTCCCTCTCAACATAACAATTATTTCATTCCATTTCCTCCAACACCACACATTAAAGCACCACACTGGAGTGTTTGAAGTGGGTTTGTCATGCAGGCCATGTGCGCCTGCTTGAGAATATCTGAGTGTTAAGAAAACCAACCGAAGACCATGGCTAGCACTGAACCTTGGCCAGAATCCAGCTCCGATTGCAGCCTAAGCATGTGCCAGACACTTTCCTTTGCTGTCTGCCTCTTGCCTTTGAAAAAGGAAGTTCCTGCCACACTACATGACTAACAAATCTATTCAGACTTTTTTGGGAGAGATTTGGTAGGGATGGGAATAGGGGGGTGGTTGGAGAGAAGGAGGTTGGCCTTGGTCGCATAATAAGCCAGGAGTCAGTGTGGATAATAAATCACTGAATTAACACACTGTAGGACCCTGGCTGGCCTAGTGCTGGACTGTAATTAGCCTGTTCAGCTTGCTCTGTCTAGCAGAGGGCTGGTCCTCTCTCCCTTCCTTTTGATTGTCACCAGTTGATCTATGTCCTGTATCCTCCCCTTCTGTATGCTTGTCTGCGGGCCACCCAGACTGAAGATTATGATAAAGTGCTGCCCATTGTTGTTGCCAGGCTGGCTGCCCACCCACCCACACACTCTCTGCAGCATTGCAATGCAGTGTGCCTGGCGGTTGGCGAGCCACACTGGAGAAGGTTTTTAACACTTGCTGTGACTCCATAGCTTCCTGCTGAAGTCCTTTTGTGCTAAAGCTGTGCTTCAAGGTTGTTGTTGTGTCAAAGTTGCAAGACCAGCCTCGTGTATGAAGCATACCTGTATCTACACCAATCTGTCATGCATGGCCTTGGGGAGTTCTCTGTGAATCTACAGCCATAAAGGTTAGCTTGTGATTTATAAAGACATAATAGCCTTCGTGGTGTCACCTAATGATGGGTGTAATCATCTATTCTCATCTTAATTGCTCTAATTAAAGGTAATTATTGCACAGTGCACTCAGATTCTAGCCATGGGTCCTCTGTGGAAGAGCTTTACAATTAGAGACAGGCAGAAGCCTGGCAGCTTTTCTTTCCTTTTGGTGTGGAAATTTGTCATTGGATTCTCCTTTGCTGCTGTGTCCACATGTCATAGTGAATAGAGTTTGCAATTTAAATGACAAAGGGTGTAAGTTAAACCAAAGCCTACCTGCTGTAAAATCCTCAACACCCCTCTTGTGAATTACTGAGACGTTACTGGCTAATAGTGCACTCTGTACCATTTGAGAGTTTGAAGAAGTTGGTAAGAACAGTGAAATGGTATATCCTGTAAACCTGTGATATTTTTTATTCATGAATCTTTTCTAATGCAAATTGTGGGAAGCTGTCGAATGCCATCTACATTGCCCCCATGGATATTTTTAAATAAACTGTGTTTATGGAGATGCACAGAAACAGCAACGGAATCAAAGTGCATACTTTTTTTAACGATGAGCCTGAATGATGTAGTCTGTTCATGTCCATTTGTAAACTGTATTAAACAGCAGGCTTTGTAAAGAATTTTTAAACAAGTAGGTCATAGTAAAGCTTGATTCTGAATCGCAAAGAGAAATGGCTTCTGGAGCTTTGTATTTCATACAACTGTATATGAGCCTTCTTGGGGCAAACATAGATCTGAACATCTTTATGACTATTGTGTAGAAATATTGGGAAGATGACAGAGTCAAGTGTGTAAGATGCAGTGTTAAAACGAACAAGCCTAAAAAGATTGCAATGTTTTGAGTGGTCTTATTGTGATATCATATTAGTTATTTGCCTACATGCCTCCCAGTTAATTACCCAATTAGCTTCTCCACCAATCACAGCATAAGCCAGATATAGCTGACATGCAGTGTCAGTGCAGTAGCATATGCTTAAAATGGGGAAGTGTCCTTTCCTTGACTTTTATTGGCACACACTGCATGCAGTTCCTTGTCTGTTCCTTTCATTGATTATTTGGAGTTGCAGTGCAAGGAGCAAAGTCAAGTGTGCAGAGGTCACCTAGAGAGCATCAGCACTGGAGAGGCCAGGCCAAATTCTCTCTGCTTCATTGAGCTTATCAGGAAAAGAGATCGAGCTGACCGCTGGTGCTGCACCATAAATATGAAATGTCTCGTGGGTGGATGATCCACTCATTAATTCACGGAGACAGTTTTCGGTTGGGGACACAGAGGGGAGATGTGACAACTGGTCATTAGCTGGTTATTCTAGCATGTAATTTGAGCGATACAGGCCAAGCATCCGCATCGGCCCCATTGCATTTCTGCTCACGGTATGAAAATGCAATGTCCGATGTTGGCTTCTATCGTTTCCTGTTTGGTGGATACACTATACCAACCGTTGCTGCCTCTTTCTGATGTATTTCTCCCCATGAAGGTGATATGATGCGTTCATTTATTTTTTGCTTCCAGCAAGGTTATGAAGTCTAACAAAATGAGCTTTCCTTCTGATGAACATTACTTTCAATGTGTTTGAGAGAGAGAGAGAGGATTAGCTGTTATGGGTGTTTACATACACAAGAAATACTATTTTCTGATTTGCTGAGAGGGTGGTTTACCAGGACAATCATGAAGTGCATCTGAAGGGGAAAAAAAGAAGAAGTTTAATAGCCTGGAATTAAACTTCCTAGAAATACCTAGAAGATCACTTGAGAACAGCAGGAAATTGTTCACAAGGGTACACAGACATGTCATCTTGGACCAATGCCTTCTATAAAAAAAACAATTAAATTCCCACAATCATGTGGGCCAGTCAGACAATTTGGATAAAATTTTCTTTTTTGAACATAACAATGACACAACTATCTTGTCATTGTTTTTTATTGCACTTGAGCTATTGTTCTTGAAATGCAATGGCTTGTTACAAAACATGCTTCACTGAATGAACAACTCATGAACTGATCTTCTGGACCTGAATAAGAAACTTGACGACCATCCGAGATTTTCTTTGCAATATCAGAAGACAACAGCATGGATACACACTGCAAAATATGCCCTGCTTTTATTTGGGAGATTTTTTATTATGTGAGTCAGGCCTCTAATTCTTTCCACACAAAACTCCTTTCCTCTGTGAAACCTCATTAAGCTCGTAGGCCAAATCTGCAACTGCCACCTGCAGCCCAGAAAATACGAAGGAAAAATCAACAGAAAAAAAGCCTGGATAGGCTATGCACACCCAGGCCAAGCATCAAATGAAAAGCTGAAGTGTTGTTATATTATGGGTCATTTTGTGAGTTCTAATGAGAGTTTTTGTAATTGCATTTATGGTTGCTTGGCAGCTTTGTAGTTGACTAACCTGCAGTCACTGCTATGGTCAGCTCAGTATAAAACAATTTCTCATTCATGTCTACTGCTTTCATTAAATATGCCAAGACCAAGAGTGTGTTTGAAGACCGGCACCCACCAGACACAGAGCGTCAAATGCAGGTTATGGGATCTATCTAACATTCTGACATTTCCATTCACAGTGCTGCCAGCAAAACATAGCAAAATGACACAATTTAGCGATACTTTAAGGCAAGGACAGAAACACATAGTTTTATTTATGATATTTAGTTACTATGGAATTAAAATGCAATTTTTATCAGCCAGATATGAGCTAGATTGCATTAGTTACTTTTGTTTACAGATGGCAACTGTTGCCAAAAGGAAGGAAAGTCTTGTTTTCAACCAACGGTATTAACTTCAGCCCAAATGGTTGGAAATAGCAAATATACATGAATTTGATAGAAAACCAAGCCATTTCTACAGGCTTGATGTGCAGGTTTTCAAAATAGTTTTCTAAACCTCTGCGTCAGAAGTGCCTCAGATGTTTCCAGTGGGCTTTGCTCCATTAAAAACAATGGTGTTCTATTTTTTTTCATGTCCTGCCACAGACGTGTCCAGTGGGTGCTGGCCTTGAGTCTACAGCACATGCATGCTATGAACTGTGGGCCATAAACACAATACTTAGGCTTGACAGTATGGCCTAAATTTTATATCACATATAGACAAAAACATGCATCACATTAACTTAACTTAAAATGTCATGGTGATTCTGCCTCTGTAAATGAGAGGTGAATACCCAACGTCACAGTGGACTGGGTCTGACATAATGTGAGGGGAAGTGTAACAGTAGTTTTATTTTGCCTTTCATTCCCTCCTACGTATTCACTAGATCCCCTGCCTGTGACGCTCTTGCAGGAAACAGCTGTGCAGACAGATGGTGCAGAGGATCATGGGAGCCTGACCAGCGGGGTCATACCCATGGCACAAGGCACTCAGTGATTGAACGTTGACAAAGACACACACACACACACACACATATACACACACACTTGTGCATACCACACAAACGGTTGCACACATGCACACTCATTCAGACACACACTTGATTGCACACACACACACACACAGAGAGAAGCAACCATGCACGCACATACAGACACACAAACACAGATGCACACACAGTAGGACACAGCACATCTGATTACCAACCCTTTTGCTTAACTCAATGGTCTATTACTGTAAAATTGAACAAAATGGTGCTTCTGGCTTTGTTTGAATTCTCAGTTTTCTCTCTGATACACTGACCTTATTTGTCTCAACTTATGAGGGTAATGTAGATGGCCTGTATGTCAGACCAGCTAGCTAAAATAGGAGCCAACATTTTTGGCTAGATAACAACTCAGCTTAACTCTTTGCAGGTAAAGTAAGTGAAACTGAGCAGTTACAGTAAAAGCAATTGAAAGAGTATATGAGACTCCTGACCTTGGCCTGCTAGTCCAGCGCTACTGTTAAGATTCGTTTCCATTCCTCTGGCTCTCTTGTGCCACCAGTAAGTCAATGCTGGAATTGCTGTTGCTAAACTATGTGGCATTTTTTACAGTAAGTCAGTCTTTTATGTGTCCTGCATTACAAACAATGAAATTAAAACCATCTGGTCTCCTTGCAAGATATTTATTGTGCTACAGCTACATTTCAGTGGCATTATGTATGTTGTGTCTGTTGGCTTTGTTGCTTGTGTAGCAGTGCTGTATCTGCATCTCCCCTCTGTGCCTTGGTATGACACCGAACTTTGGCGATGGTCCCTTAGCCTCCCTTCACCTGTACTTGTGATTGGCCGACCGCAAGCCACCGTATAAGACCGGAAGACTATGCAGATGCTCTCTGCTTTTGCTGAAAGGAGTAAACTAGCCAGCGACTTTGGTTTTGGCGTTTTTATCGCTGCTTGTGCCTCGGAGGGGATTTGTCTCGCCACTGGCTGCACGCCCTGGCTGATTGTTTGCCAACTGTCTAGCAGTACGGCTCTATCTTCTCCTTCCGACGTGCCCACTAATCTCTTTTCAGCATAAATTGCAAGGCGACTCGCCCACTGGGGGCCTCCTTGACTGCGTTGCCGCTCGTGACAACTGTTTGGCTACTCGAGCTGGGTGGTGTCCGACCGTGGCCACCGGGGTTGCCGTTTTGTCCTCCTCTTCTCCGTGTTCCTGTCTGGGGGCTGGGACTTGCCCCGCACCATGTATGTATTTCACTGCCTGCTCAGATGCTTCGCTGCTTGGCTTTGAGTGTTGGTCGCTTGGCTGCTGGGGCAGGTGCATGACGCTGCTTGTTTGCTGCTTGCGGCGGTGCTGCATGTGCATCTGTTTTCTCTGTGTTCGTGTTTAATTTGGTTTTGGTTGTCCTTTTATTTTGCTTTGTCTGCATGTTTCTGGTGATTGTGGTTTCGTAACCTGCTTAATTGTGGGGGATTTCCATATAGTGAAATCTGGTGCGCTGTAATTTTGCTTTTGGGTTTGCTGTGTATTTTCTTTAATTGTTGTGACCTTACTTCGTTGTTGTGACTTTATTTTCAATCTTGGTTTGCAGTGTTTTTCTATAACCTATTTTATTTTCAGCGCAACTGGTTACTAGTTGGAATCGCCTCCACTAGGGTGGAGCGCCACCATAAGCCAGAGGTGTGTGTGTGTGTGTGTGTGTGTGTGTGTGTATTGGGGGAACATCCTTATGCCGGTATTTTAAGATTTCAATGTTCAATGAAAGAAATAAAATATTGTATGTATTGATACCCACGTCTCGGTTCTTCTGTACCCGTCCACCTAGGGGTATCTTGGGTTCGATTAAGGGGGGATAGGTTGCTAAATTGGTGTACCTATCTTTCGGCACTATTACAAACTGGCGCTGCGAGCAGGGCGGTCAAAAAGAATCAGAGACGTGTGGTTCTGGGTTGTGTTTTTGGTTATTAGTGGATGATTGTGTTGTATAAGTGTTATTTGTTGTCTTGTTTTCTTTTCCTGATTTTTTTTTTGAGGACAAAACGGCAGCGTCTGTTCCCCGGTCCATTACCATCCAGCTGGTTCGTGGCCCTTGGTCTCCATCTGAGTAAGTAACCCGACCTCCATTATGGATGATTCTGATACTATGCAGGAACTTCGGGAATTGATTGCGCAGTTAAGGGCTGAGAATGAGAAACTGCGACAGGAGCATGCTGTTGTTAGGCTGTCAGGTGCTACGTCGGCCGACGCTTCTTCGGGGTCTTCAGACGCGCCGTCAATTGCAAATGATGTTGCAGTGCCACAGTCGGGCAATGATGTTGCTCCACTTACAGAACGTCTTGTTTTTGTGCCACGCGACAGAAAATGTCCACAGTTCAGTGGGAGGTCTGGTATAAACATTGAAGAATGGGTTGAAGAGGCCCAGGCATGTATGCGTGCGCGGCACTTAGCACGCTCAGACCAAGCATTCTTTCTTTATGACCATCTAGTGGGGGAAGCAAGAGAAGAGATTAAATTTCGGCCTAGTGAGGAGCGCAAGGACCCCGACAAAATAATTTCTATCTTGAAGGAGCTGTATGGTTGCTCTCAATCTTATGTTGCTCTGCAAGAGGGTTTTTTCTCCAGAAAGCAGCGGGATGGGGAGACCCTGCAAGAGTTTTCTTTGGCCTTGCTAAGCCTAATGGATAGGGTGAAGCAGTCTGCTCCACATTCCGTGCCTAATTCTGATGTTCTCCTGCGCGATCAATTCACAGAGCACGTTTTAGATGGCGGCCTTCGCCGCGAACTGAAGCAGTTGGTACGAAGGCAGCCACAGGTTACTTTGTTAGAGGTGCGTGCGGAGGCAATTAGGTGGGAACGGGAGGGCATGCCGGGTGCTTCTAGGGCTCGTAGTTACTCACTGCCATCCGCCCAGGGCATACAGTATGCCGTTCACGGAGGGTCTCAGCTTCTGAGAAGCGGTCAACCACACAGCACCGAGCTAAGTGAACTGAAGGAGATTCTTAAACGGCAACAGGACCAATTAAACCAGCTGACACAAAGTGTTGCTTCATTGCAGGCTCCTCGTTCATTCCCTCGTTCTTCACGGCAGCCAGTGATCTGCCGTAGGTGTCAGCGTCCCGGACATTATGCCCGTGAGTGTGATGGTGAGCGGGTGCAACCACAGGCCCAGGCCGCCATGCTCCCCACTGACCGCCCCTCAGGTGGTAATCAACCTCAACGGCCTACGTCGGCGGAAAACTTCTACCCACCAAGATGCTGAGTCACAGCTTGGTTGGGGACCTGATTGGCTCACGAGAGTTGATTGATCGGCCAAGTACGGCAAGTCTGTTGGCATCTTGTCCTCACCTTGATGTTTCTATCGGAGGTGTACAGGTGCCCTGCCTTATTGATACTGGATCTATGGTATCCACGGTGACCGAAACTTTCTTTCAAAAGCACTTTGCACCTAACGGGCCTACTAGTTTGAAATCATGCAACTGGCTCCAGCTTCGTGCCGCCAATGGGTTGGCCATCCCCTATATTGGATACATGGAGTTGGATGTCCAGCTTTGTGGTAAAACGATACCAGCATGTGGCGTCTTGGTAGTCAAGGATCCCCCAGATGCCCTAACAAGGTGCCAGGGGTGCTAGGAATGAATGTCCTAAGTAAGTGTTACCATGAGCTGTTCGGCCAGCACGGGTCAGCTCTTCTTAAAGACCCATCAGTGTCCAAGGCTTCAGCACCTCTCTTTCAAGCGTTCCAGCATTGCCACCAGGCTGATGTTCAGCGCTCGGCCAGTGCAGTAGGGCGGGCGAAGGTCAGAGGCCGAAGGGCTTACCGCGTGCCAGGGGGTTTTATGAAACTGGTTCCAGCAACCTGCTCCGCCCACTACGCTAGCGGTATTGTATTGTTTGAGCCCCTAGAGTCTGGTCTGCCTTCAGGGTTGCTGGCATCCCCTGCCCTGGTACGGGTCAACAATGGCACGGCGTGTATTCCAGTTGTTAATGTTGGTACCACTGACATTCTTTTGTATCCCCGCATAGCCTTAGGCACACTACAGGGTGTTCATGTGGTCAGTTTGCCTGCAGGTGTGTCGGAGGTTCCTTCCGTCACAGCTACGGTTGCCTCTCACACTGACTTGGTGACACCCACTATCCAGGAGCAAATAACCCAGCTGGACTTATCCGATTCTCTGTCCAGCTCCGAACAGACACAAGTCCGCGCCTTGTTAGGGCAGTTTGACACTGTGTTCTCTGCCCATGATGGTGATTTGGGCTGCACTAATCTTCTCTCTCATGACATCCCGCTTTTGGACGATGTGCCAGTGCGCCAGAGGTACCGTCGGATACCTCCCTCCGATTATGACATGGTGAAGGCACACATAAATCAATTACTTGACTCTCAGATAATCCGGGAGAGCTGTAGTCCCTATGCTTCACCAATTGTGTTGGTGAAGAAAAAGGACGGTACATTGCGTTTGTGTGTTGATTATCGCCAACTGAATGCTAAAACCCGGAAGGATGCATTCCCACTTCCACGCATCGAAGAGTCGCTGGACGCTTTGACTGGGGCTCGTTGGTTTTCCACTTTGGACTTAGCGAGTGGATACAACCAAGTTCCAGTCACTGAACGGGATAAGGCTAAGACCGCCTTTTGCACCCCATTTGGTTTATTCGAGTGGAACCGAATGCCATTTGGGCTCTGCAACGCTCCTTCTACATTTCAGCGCCTCATGCAGCGTCTCTTTGGTGACCAGCAGTGTCAGTCGCTGCTTTTATATCTGGATGATATTATAGTGTATTCATCCACGGTCGCCCAACACCTGGAACGGTTGGGGCTAGTGCTCGGTCGGCTGCAGAGGGAAGGCCTGAAGGCGAAACTTAGCAAGTGCGCCTTCTTTCAAACCGAGGTGAGCTACCTAGGCCATATTGTGTCTGACAAGGGGGTTGCTACAGACCCTGGCAAGATTGTAGCAGTAGCGGAGTGGCGCGTGCCCAATACTGTGGCTGAATTGCGGTCATTCCTGGGGTTTGCTAGCTATTACCGGCGGTTTGTGGAGGGGTTTGCCAAATTGGCAGCCCCTCTGCATAAGCTGGTTGCTGAGCAAACCGCTAGCAAGGGCAGACCAGCTAAAACTTTGGCTGGAGTTTGGACAGAGGCTTGCCAGGCAAGTTTTGTTGGCTTAAAAGCGAAACTCACCACAGCACCGGTATTGGCTTACGCAGATTTCACCTTACCTTTTGTCCTGGAAGTGGATGCCAGTCATGGGGGACTGGGGGCTGTCCTTTCACAGGAACAAGAGGGGAAAGTGAGACCAATTGCCTATGCCAGTCGCAGCCTACGGCCTACTGAGCGAAATATGACAAATTATAGTTCAATGAAATTGGAATTCTTGGCGCTCAAGTGGGCCGTGACTGAAAAATTCAGGGAATATTTGTGGGGAAATAAGTGTGTGGTGTTTACAGACAACAACCCCCTTAGCCACTTGTCATCTGCCAAACTGGGAGCCACAGAACAGCGTTGGGCATCACAGCTGGCATCCTTTGACCTTTCATTGCGTTATCGGTCAGGGCGAAGCAATGCCAATGCAGATGCCCTCTCGCGACAAGACCCAGCGGACATTGGACTGCAAAGTCTGCTTCCGGGCACTGCTGTGACTCAGTCTCTACAGCAGGCTTTTGTAGCCGGGCCCACACTGTGGTCGAGTCAGGCCCTCATCTCAGTCCTCCCCAACCATACCCCCGCCGAGTTGGGCAGCTTGCAGCTAGCTGACCCGATTCTGGGAAAGGCCTTACTCTTTTGGAAACGGAAGAGGCGGCCTGGACCACAGGAACGCAAACAACTGGGCAAACAGGTCTTGATCCTGATTGGCCAGTGGGATCGGCTAGTTGAACGAGAAGGGGTGTTGTACAGGCGGATATGCCGCCGGGATGGGGGGGAGGAGGTGCTGCAATTAGTATTGCCTACCTGCTTGCAGCAAGAAGCGTTGACGCAAGTACATCAAGGACATGGACATCAAGGCATTGAACGCACCACAGAGCTTCTTCGCCTACGCTGCTATTGGCCTGGCATGACTGCAGATGTGGTGCGGTGGTGCCAGGAATGTGAACGATGCCAGTTAGCCAAGGATACGAGGCCAGTTGCGCCCAGTTTTATGGGGCACCTATTGGCTGCCCGTCCGAATGAGATTCTGGCACTGGACTTCACATTGCTTGAACCATCTGCGTCGGGTCACGAAAATGTCCTGGTGTTAACTGATGTGTTCAGCAAGTATACTCTGGCGGTACCCACTAGGGATCAGCGTGCGGCCACTGTGGCAAAGATACTCGTGGAAGAATGGTTCTGTAAGTTTGGAGTACCTGTCCGCATCCATTCAGACCAGGGGCGGTGCTTTGAGTCTTTGCTTCTCCAGCAGCTGTGCAACTTTTATGGGGTGCAGAAGTCCGCACAACACCTTATCACCCGGCCGGTAACGGCCAGTGCGAACGATTCAATCGGACGCTTCATAACCTTCTACGCACTCTGCCCGTGTCCAGGAAGAGGGACTGGGTCGCATGTCTGCCTCAGCTCCTATTCTGTTATAATAGTACACCTCACCAGACGACTGGGGAGTCACCACACTTCCTCATGTTCGGCCAGGAACCACGTCTTCCAATAGACTTCCTGTTGGGTCGAAACCCAGAACCGGTTGCTGGAGAGATTCACGATTGGGTCTGCGAGCACCAAAACCGACTCCGGGTGGTTGGGGAACGGGTCCGAGAACGATTACAACTAGCAGCTGATCACCGAAAGGCACATCACGATGCCAATGCCAATGATGCACCACTGGAGGAGGGCCAGCGGGTCTATGTACGAGATCAAACCGTAAGAGGCCGCCATAAGATCCATGATCTCTGGTGTCCTGTGGTGTATCGGGTCATCAAGGCACCCTTGCCGGGAGGTTCGGTGTACACCATTGCACCAGAGGACCAGCCCCAACAGGTTAAACACGTACATCGCAACATGCTGAGGGCATATATGGGGAGGGCGCCCACAGACCATGTTCGGTCAGAGGTCTTGCAGAGTTTGTGTAACTCTCCTGAAGAGGAGAACTCTGAGGACCTGTTTGTTGCGGTCTCTGAATCCTCTCGGTCCACTGGTTGGACGCCGTCAGATTCCAACTCAGCAGTGCATGAGGACGGCACCCCGGGCATGTCTGGCACCGATGTGATAGACAGCTTGGTAGTGCTACCGCCTCCCAGTCTCACAGTCTCACAGAATGGGGGTCAGCGGCGGACAACCCGTGCTACAGCAGGAAAGCATTCGAACCCCCACCGTCTGCCACGAACTGCCAACAGCCCCCAACTGAAGATGGCAACCAAGACTCGTAGTGGGTGATGTGAAGTTCTTTTCTTGAGTCGTCGGGACGACGACACAAAAGGGGGGGATAGATTGTAGCAGTGCTGTATCTGCATCTCCCCTCTGTGCCTTGGTATGACACCGAACTTTGGCGATGGTCCCTTAGCCTCCCTTCACCTGTACTTGTGATTGGCCGACCGCAAGCCACCGTATAAGACCGGAAGACTATGCAGATGCTCTCTGCTTTTGCTGAAAGGAGTAAACTAGCCAGCGACTTTGGTTTTGGCGTTTTTATCGCTGCTTGTGCCTCGGAGGGGATTTGTCTCGCCACTGGCTGCACGCCCTGGCTGATTGTTTGCCAACTGTCTAGCAGTACGGCTCTATCTTCTCCTTCCGACGTGCCCACTAATCTCTTTTCAGCATAAATTGCAAGGCGACTCGCCCACTGGGGGCCTCCTTGACTGCGTTGCCGCTCGTGACAACTGTTTGGCTACTCGAGCTGGGTGGTGTCCGACCGTGGCCACCGGGGTTGCCGTTTTGTCCTCCTCTTCTCCGTGTTCCTGTCTGGGGGCTGGGACTTGCCCCGCACCATGTATGTATTTCACTGCCTGCTCAGATGCTTCGCTGCTTGGCTTTGAGTGTTGGTCGCTTGGCTGCTGGGGCAGGTGCATGACGCTGCTTGTTTGCTGCTTGCGGCGGTGCTGCATGTGCATCTGTTTTCTCTGTGTTCGTGTTTAATTTGGTTTTGGTTGTCCTTTTATTTTGCTTTGTCTGCATGTTTCTGGTGATTGTGGTTTCGTAACCTGCTTAATTGTGGGGGATTTCCATATAGTGAAATCCGGTGCGCTGTAATTTTGCTTTTGGGTTTGCTGTGTATTTTCTTTAATTGTTGTGACCTTACTTCGTTGTTGTGACTTTATTTTCAATCTTGGTTTGCAGTGTTTTTCTATAACCTATTTTATTTTCAGCGCAACTGGTTACTAGTTGGAATCGCCTCCACTAGGGTGGAGCGCCACCATAAGCCAGAGGTGTGTGTGTGTGTGTGTGTGTGTGTGTGTGTGTATTGGGGGAACATCCTTATGCCGGTATTTTAAGATTTCAATGTTCAATGAAAGAAATAAAATATTGTATGTATTGATACCCACGTCTCGGTTCTTCTGTACCCGTCCACCTAGGGGGTATCTTGGGTTCGATTAAGGGGGGATAGGTTGCTAAATTGGTGTACCTATCTTTCGGCACTATTACACTTGGTTTTGGACATATTTGTTTGGAGGCTTAATTACAAAATGATATTTTGGCTTGGATTCTTCTGTTCATTCAAAACCTATTGCTTCATAATGACTATACTGAAAATGTAGCATTGTTTAACCTAAGGCCCCATGCACCTTGCTTTAGGATAATGAAAGCCTCTTGAGAAAGCTTTAAGTCAACTGTGAGATAGCCTAGAAGTTGGCACTTGCTTGTATCAAGCTAATTTAAGCACAATTTCACTGGAATCCATTACTTTTTCTTCACTCTCTTTCTACTACTCTTTCTCTGTGCATTAATTGGATTCTATTCCTCCCCATCTCTGTCTGTCAGACATACACACACACACACACACACACACACACAGACAAACATTGCCCCTCCCTCTCTATCTCTCTCTCTCTGTCTGTCTCTAAGACACACATGCGCGCGCACACACACACACACACACACACACACACACACACTTTTTGTCTTTTGTCTCTCAGTCTGCTGCTACCACCTCTGCCTCTATCTATGCACGGAGGCCTCATTCTCATCCTATCCTAGGGGAGCTGTGTGAAGGTGGTGTTTGTCCATCCCAGCCAGCAGGCACCTCACAGTGCACACACACACACACGCACACACCACACACACACACACACGCACACACACACACACACACACACACACACACACACACACACACACACACACTCACACATACACACACAGCGCTCCAGGCCATAATTGGTGCTGTCAGCCTATTCCAGACTGCTGCTCGGAGAGATATTAAAAAAGGCTCACCCCTTAGCCACCTGGTCTTAGCATATTAGGGAAGCAAATCCGGAATACCACATATACAAACAAACACACACACACACACACACACTGCCAAAGAGGAGAAAAGAAGAGAGGAAAGGAGGCAACATGAGGATCCTACCCAAGGCTCCTCCTCGGGATATCTAAAAGTAAAGTACATACAAGTAACACGTGGGAGGAAAAAAAAGTTGGTTACTCTTCACTTTAAGCAGCCTTAGGAGGTGTGTACTTTAAACACTTCATTAATTAATTAGGACAGTGTGTGCGTGTGTGTGTGTGTCATAAGTCAGTGTTATTACAACCACTTGCGTTTCGTCTTCGTCTTAGGTATAAGGATGTGTAGCCGCCTGATGATAAGCATTAGAAGCATGTGGTATTTATAATCCTGTAATTACTGGACTTAGGAAAAGTTTCAGCAGAATTGTAATGTTTTATCAAAGTCATTACTCAGTGAAGACAGACTTAAACAGATTGACAGGGCTACAGCTGTTAATTTCACCAGCTTGGGCCAGCTGAGCCGGTGGGCTTTTTAAATGATTTAGCTCTGCCTGTTAAAATGAAACTCACTAAAGTGTGTGTGTGTGTGTGTGTGTGTGTGTGTGTGTGTGTGTTTGCGTGCGCACGCGCGTGTGTGTCTGTTTTCTCTTTTCCTCTGTCAAAAATGTTCTCAGACAGGAAGGCATCTTGATCACAGCTCTCATTTCAATATTGGGGGGGGGGGGATATGATCTGACATCATCTCATCTCACCTTATGCCATCCCATAATTTAACAAAAAAATTGTCAAGCATAAGCAACCTTTTTTTTTTTTTTTACCTTCCTTAACAAATATGTGACACATAAAGTGTAATGAGCAACAACAACAAAATCAAAATAATTATTTTGATTGTGATTTCCTTTAATCAGGCTATGCCATAAATCTTCATTTAAAGTGGGTCCAATTGTACAGTTTTATTTGACCAATTTTGACCAACAGTTTATTTGATCTATTTGCCAAAAGAAGCATTTCTCTGTTGTTCCACTTCTTCCTTTCCTCTCCTCTCCTTTACTGTCTTCACTACTTGGTACAGTACTCTGTCCCTGCACACTTACAGAAAGTAGCCAAAGTAGGTGCAGTGATAAAGTTGACCAGTCAAAAGATTGATGCAGAGTTATTTTAATATTATTCATTTTGATGTGAATTCAAAACTACTTTTCTCATGAAGCGTTCATCACAGCGACAGCAAATGCCACCGTTAGAAAGCTGAGGTCCTGTTTCACATGATAAGCATGTGATCAGTCTATGACAAGAACACTGTGAATAATGTAACAGAGAACAATGTGTGTGAATTTGCCTGCACCGTGTTGTCGGGCTTATTGGGTTAAGGAAACTAGCAAAAGTGAGCACAGTGATGAATTGACTAGTCAAAATGTCAAAGATAAAGGAAGATCTGACATAAATCATGCCATATGCCTGTTGCTCAAGCTGGCTGAATTCTGCTGGTAGGAAGAGGAACTTGCAAAGTAGCAGCTAGGGCTAACTGAACAAAGCCAGAAAATGAAACTAAAATTGAGTTTCCTTGCTCTCATTTGTTAGCATTAGCATAGCATTTGTTATTCCTGTAGACCAAGTTTTCTCGTTCCTCTTCCAAACAGGAGCACACAGCAAACAGGGACCTTTCCTTTAACAGAGGCCATGTCTTTCACAGTTAGAAACCAGAGAGCCATACTCTTTAACTGCATTTAGGCTAGACATACTCTGAACACTTTGATTACTCTGCTCTGGATACTGTAGCACCATATTTATTTATTTTGCACTACATGTAGTTAGTTTATAAAATGTTTGTTTGAATGTTGGATTTTGTTGATCTTATTATGCAAATATAAAGCTCTACAGTTCTGGACAGAGGGAATGTTCTCCACTGTCATTCAAAGTTACTCTTCCCCTTGATATTTGGCCTGCTCTTTTATTACTGATAATTTAATAGAGGAATTGTTATCAGTACTGCCTATTTGGCAGTCTAGCCAGTGCATCTTGCCAACTTTGCTGTGAAGTTGGAACCTTGGCCAAATGGCTGTATGTGGAGAGACTGCCTCTGCATGTCAGCAGAGCGCCAGTCCTGCAAACCAACCCATTCATTTTAACAGGCCTGAGTTATTACAGAGTAACACAGCCAGGAGATATGTGGGCACATCTCATCCTGCTCAAGTGCTGTGCTCTGGCAAAACCTTTAGGACAATTCTGAGATGTATGCTAAAAAGACACACTGTAAAAACTGTGTTTTACGCCCAATAAAACACATCTTTAAAATCAGTCTTTCTCCATGGCTTGGTTGCCAATTTAAATTCTCAGACACACTACTCTTTTGTGCATAGATTTCTTTTTTTGTCACTTTTGCTCTCTGGCTAGTTAGAGTAATACATTCACACTTCTACACTCTTCACGTCTTTGGCATTTTCATCACTCTTTCTCTCTCTCTCTCCCTCTCTGCTACTCTTGAGCAGATTTTAGGAGTATTTCTCCCTGGCTGGTTAACAAATTCTAAAATGTGTTTGAGGCTCGAGGGAATCTGGGAAGTCCTTCAGATTCAGCTCACACACACACACACACACACACACACACACACACACATAATTACACTCACATGCCCACATACACATGCATAGACAGAACCAAACATCCATCAACACGCACTCTTTTTGGACACAGTATTTATAGTCAGCCTACCACAGACAAGCTGATCCAGGGATCCAAGTCATTACCAGACTGGATTAAAGACCCACAGCAGCCACCCCCCACTCCTACCCCCAATCCCATCCAATCCTCAGCCCACATCACCATCCCAAGCCGTTGTGTCTTGCCCACATCCACAGCAGCGAGGTGCATCACTGAGCGGTGAGATGTGCCTCGTCACGATGCCAGAAATATGCTGATCTCTCCCTGACAGGCGGTAATGTGCCAAGCTAATAATGTCAGATATCTAATTCAGCCTGCACTCCTCCAGGCACTTTGGCGGGCACTGCCGACACACACATTCAACCATGGATGAGCAGCCAGTCATGCTGATGCCTTGCTTCTCAGGTGCCAAACAGAGAGAGAGAGAGAGAGAGAGAGAGAGAGAAAGAAGGGTATATTATTTCCAGCATCGTGAGTGACGTTGAATTAGAAAATATGTGAAGCGTGTGGATAAATTGATGTGTTATAAAGAAAAAATGGTCTGATGTTTACAAGGCAGTGGTAAAGGAGGAAACTCTTCACATGACAAAATTGAACAACTTGTCTGTCTGAGACAGATGCTGGGTTAGTTGAGGTGAGCTATGCTAGTAGTCAATGGGCAGGGCCTAACATGTGAGCAGACAGACCTAATGTTCACATTATCTGTGTCCCCAAAAATGCAACAATGTAACACTTGCAACAACATTGTCTTTTTTTTGTTTTCTCACCTCTTCGTCGTTACGAAGTCACAAGAAGTACACTTCTGCTCGATTATCATCTGCCTACCGTGCTAGTCTGGATTTGATCCCATTGAGATTGTCGTCTAAGGAGGCATTTTAACCTGTCCAATCAACAAACAGAGGAAGGGAATACAGAGCTAGAATGCTATCAGTCAAGGCAGGTTATAACTCAAGGGCTGATTCAATCTTTTTAAACTTAAACACCCCCAGCAAGCAATTGAATCTCACTACCGAATGTCCAGACCTTCTGTACGAAACAAAGTGGAGAACAAGGGGATGGTTTTATTACCAGCCTACCTGTACACTGAAACAGTACTGATATTGAAAACTGACAAGAAGAGGCAAACACCAATTCTAGGTGGAATTGGACTTTAATTGGAATTGGACTGAATGTATCCTTTCTTCCTTGTGACTGACTGTAAGGGAGGATATAGCAAATGCAACAGGCCAAGCCAGACAGCCTCAGGAATGCAAAGTCTACTGCCATGGTTTCCTCCGCAAATGATTCACAGACCATTATGACTGGCTTTCATTGTTTGGCTATTCTTTTTAAAACATGGCATGTGTTATGGCCATTGCCATATCGCTTCCTCACAAATGACCTTATAAATAAGCAACCCGATGGTTGTCCATGGCAGCAGCCTTGAAGAATGTGCCCAGGAGATATTGCTCCGACTGGGTTGCATTAATCGCGACCTGAGAAATCACGTTGATTTACTCATGCCTGCATGGACCGCTATAAAGAGACTTTACTGTGTGATTTGCCTTCTTGGATAGACTCACCTTAACCCAAGCAGATGCCATGGTCAAAACTGATTGAAGTGACTGAAGTCATCCTCCTTATATGCTCTGTTGTCATCCAATGATGGATCATCGTTTGTTTTTTTCTCCTTCTCTCTTTCTCTCACTTTCATTTTTTTTTCAAGGGATTCAATTAAAAAGCCATATTTCATATTGGCCCCTTCATCACCGTCACACTTGTCTTGTGCATAATAATTTGCCAACGCCTCCGCTGGAAATGTAGCGCCAATAGCCCTGCAACTCCATCAATCTCTAATTGCATTTATTAACAGGGACTGGCAGGTAAGAGCTTCCAGAAGCTTCTCTGCTATTCGAAAAGGGAAATGTGAGGTGAACAGGATCATTGAGTCCTCACATCTCCCATCTCCTCTCTGTTGTCTCCAATCACTCAAGGAAGTGCTTTGAAAAGGTCAACTAACCAATCAGGCATATGCCAGTTGCGGCAATACAGCATGTCAAAATTGCCTAATTTCTCAATGCCACCCTGCCAGGAAGTTAATCGCTAGCTTTTGTGTACCACAGTGGTAATTAGGCTATTTTTGGATAAATAATGTCAAACTGTCTGTCACTTTTGCCCTCTGGAGGTGTACAAAGTCAGTGATGTCAGTGAGTTATAATTTATTGAATATCTAGGTGCTGAAAGAGTTATCTTTAGTCTTGGGTGAGGGAGAAAGTTACTTTATAATGGACTTTTAAGAATGAAGACTGAACGAGAAGAGCATGGGCAAGGGTGATGTGATTATGAATAAATAAACAACAAAAAATGGAATACATGTTCTGTTTTTTTAGAGACCATGTATGTTACATGTTCTGTTTGTAACGCAACAGCACTTCTACAACAGCCTTGCAACTAAGACAAACACAACCTATATGCCTGCATATTTTTAGAAAAAAAAAAGAGGATACTGCTCAAGGATTGTGCTGTGTGGACAAAATAGGCTGTGAAACACTATACTGTAGGTTCTATTCTCAGAGCCAATGAGAGGCTCGTTTATCAACCAACTTGCATCCTATATGAGACCCACAGTTTGCTCCTGCCCAGTCCAGGATTGAATAGTCCATAATGCCAATAAAATATCTTGGTATTCATATGACTTGAATGATTACATGAAATTTTTGTTACTGGTTTGTTTTTTATTATTATTAATATTTTTCATGTTTTGTACAGCCCAAAAAAATAGCAAATGCTCAACATTTATGTAATCATTCACGTCATACAAATACCAAGTCATTTTATGAATGTGATGCAATAGCAGTCCACTTTCTGTGGAATTGCTCATACATACTGTATATAGGCTAACCACATCCTCTCTCTCGACAGACATACAGACAGACAGACAGAGAGAGAGAGGCATTATGAATTGCCAGCTCAAAATCCCTCTAATTGAAACTCTAATGTTCAAAGTATGCTGAAAATGCCATATTTATGTAGGGTCCTACAGCAGGTGTTTACAACTAATTGATGATCACCATACTGACAAAAGAAGCAACCTTAGGACCACCACTGAATAATGTATATCACAATGAGGCTACATAATACGCATGGTCAGGGACCGCCAGCGATGCCTTCACGCACACAACCCCTGTCCTGTAGAGGACCAGTGGCTATCTGGTATACATCTTCATCGTCGGTGTGTTTATATTCAGTGGCACTCAGGCCTTCCTCAGAGTGCTGCTCAGTGCTGGAGTGCTGCTGTGTCAAACTCCTAGGTCAGCCAATGCATAAAAAATGCAGAGGCTCAGGCAGGCAGGTTTAAAGCAGGAGTCCTCCAGCATCATTTTTGGAATGTCAATATTTGGTCAGGGACAGTATTGATTGCCGTAATGAAAGTTATTGTGATAGTAAATATGACTCCATTAGAATAAGACTATTTTCTGCCGTAAACAAGAGCTTGTCGTTTCGGGCTCTTGGCACCAGTGATGGTGGCCTCTCTCTCTCTCTCTCTCTCTCGAAGGAGCGAAGGGGAGAAGTGCCGACATAATCTGTCAGGAGATAATGCGATGTTGAGGGCGACCGCAAAGCGTGTATCTTTTTTCTCCATCTAGCGCTGTAATACAATATTTCCCGTTTGCTGCGAGCCCTGAACCGAGCAACCCACCATCGATCTGAGCATGGCTAATGCAGTCGCCGCTGCACTGTGTCATCCAAATGAAGCAGGGAGACGAGCGGGTCAGGGATGCTTTGATACATCCACACACACACACACACTCACACACACACATACACATACTGTAATCCATACACACAGACACTAACACACACTCACTAAGATAGTACTATCCATTCACAGAGCACTGTAGTGTGTGAGTGATTGCATGTACACAGACACGCACACACACACACATACACTCACAAATGCAGTAATACACATACTGTATGGGTGAATGAGTGTTTACATGCACTCAGAAAACACAGCACAAGCGCAACCATCACCAACACCCCCAACCACGCCCCAATACCCAAACCCTGTAGCAGCTGCCCTCCCCGGGGTTTGTAGAAGGGACACAGCTGCTCCACAGTGCCCCCAGTCTGTAGATCTTTCCACCCACCTCCCCCTTCCATCTGTCAGTCTCCTATACTGCATGGGGCTGGAAGACTGGAAGGTGTCTGTCCAACATTTGGTCTGGACTTGATGGGTGAAGGATATTACAGATGATGGTTAATGAGATTTTGGTATCTGATTTTGGGGGTTTCTGGTTCTGTGTGGAGTGCATTAAATTGTAACCACTGACAACTCAGTTGTGTCTGGCAGTTCAGAGCAGCTGTGTTTTCTGACAATCTGAAGCAGATCTAGGTTTTCAGTCCAGAAGCCTTTTTCCATCTTCAATCAACCTCCAGTCTCTCTCACAGAACACGGCATGACTGGTTCATAACTCTGAAGGTGGAAGAGAATTTGATTCAGTGTAGACTGACTAGTGTACCTGCAGCTTACACTAACTGAATGGGACTCAATGTAGACTGACTAGTGTACCTGCAGTGTACGCTAACTGAATGGGACTACAGGTAACAAAACTGAAAGTGAGGTTATGGCCCCATTTAGTTAGATTTAGGTGCTGGTTTGCTGTTTAGTCTAAGCTGCCCCAAATTCCTGTTCCTCTCATACTGACAGCACTTGTCTAGTTTGAACAACATGGCAATGGTTGGTAGCACTCAGGACTATGGCTTTAAGGCCAGCTGTGCATTCTGCCTGTGTGAAGTGGTCAGTGGTTGAAATGGCTGAATCAGGAATCTGGCATGCACCTGCTGGGTGGGGAACAGATCTAGGCCAGCCCTATTAAAGGTGCTGTACTGTGTGTGATCCAAGCCATCTTGAATGCAGCCACACAACACACTTCCATAGACATACATTGTATCTCATACATCACTACAAGGTTGTATTGCAGATGCTAACTGGTTTGAATTTTAACATCAGTGGGTATTTGGACAAAGCAGAGCATAATAGGGATAGGGAATAGGCTTCCTGGGATAACATACAACAGCTAGCTAAACAAGTGATGGAAAAAAATTGATTGCAAAATTCAAGTTAAACATGTTTAAACATGTTGATGGTCCAACATTTCCTACGTTGTGCTGTTCCACAGAGGAACAATTTCAATCTAGTGGGCAAACACAAAAAAGTGTTTCACTATGAACGCCACCAGTTTCGATTAATTTCTGAGTTTCAATCAATTTATATTTTAACATGAAGTGCATCTTCAGATATAAAGGGAGTGTTGACATGACTAAGGCCCTGACACCTCAGTTGTTCACAGACAAACAGTGACATTTCACTCTCAGGCCTGCATCACATGCGGTCATTATTGAGCTGAGGCTCAATATCAGCCTGACTGAAGTGATGGAGCCTTGTGTGACAGCTTTAACTAAATCAATTCTCATCCACTGTGACAGAGAAAGTACACCCTTTGATCACTACATGTTTGTAGCCCTCCAAATAAGATGGAAATTCTTGATAAAGTGTTCAAACAACCACTTATTCAACTGAAGGAGTTAGGTAATTTTAACTGAATATCAAGAGAGATGGTTACAACATGGCAGTACACAACAACTTGAATTTTCCTATAGTAAACGTTGGGCGTGTAAAGCATTCACTTCAAAAATGTTTACAGTGATTATTTAGATTAAACAATATGTGGGCCTCATTTGATCCATTAATGCACTAGACTATTCCAGGGCATGGCAGAAGCTGGCTAAGCTCAGAGAGAACTATATTACTACCTTGTCCACGTAAGACAACAGGCTTTCAGATCAGATCAAAGGTGTGGACATGCTCAAGTACATACCATAGAGAAGTGCCAAATCAGAATGAGTGTTGAAAGGTTAGGGGGGAAGGGGATAGGGTGGTTATGTGGTAGTGATCAGGGCCATGGCTAGAATTTTGACCAGGAATACCAAGGATAAAATGGCCACCAAAAAAAGACTGTTTGAGCTGCAAGAAACTGCACAAAGTACCAGACAGCCCAGTCAAAATTGCTCTCCCTGTCATTGTCTGTTGTGCTGCGTCTGTTGCTGTCCCACACGCAAAAGAAATTTTCGAGAGATTTGCGGAGACTGCAGTTTTGACAGTTGGAGTTAAGAAGTATTTAGGCTATCTTTGTAGAGTTTACTATCTCATTTTAGCAGAGAACCCATTGTATCGTTGCTTCACCACGACAAATGCCAGCAGCTCATTCGTTTGTGACTTTGAGTTTGAATGTAGGCCTATTGAGGTTTATACAAGCGGTGATACGTGTATCACGCATTCAAAGCGCGCTTTCCATAAGTAGCTTACACTCCACGATTTTTTGCCAACACAAATGCACTTGTTCTGAAAAGTAGGCAAGCGCCCACTCCACAATTTTTGTCCAACATTCTCATTTTGAGAAGTTAGATATATCTAAAAGACGGCAGATTTGATACAGGGATTATCAGTGGTGGAAAGTAACGAAGTGCAGATACTTCATTTCAGTACTTAAGAACATTTTTCACGTATCTGTGCTTTACTTGAGTAGAAATAATTATGAATACTTTTACTTTTATTTCACTATTTTGTTTGCAGCTGTTATCTATAGGCTACTTTTATTCCACTACATTTCTAAAATGCATCCTGTCTCTTTATATTAGGCTATAACTTTTTTGCTGAAGTCGCCTAGGCTGCGTGGCTGTCCAGCCAGATACATTGTGTGAAGCCAATTCACAGATTGCAACATTGAGCTTCTCATTCATTCCAATGGGTGAGGTATAAAATGTCAAAGCACTGGTCTGGGCCAGAGTGCCTTTTTTCTGGGCTTATCACCGTTGTTAGCGGTCATGCTTGCTAATTACAGCTTGCTACCTGCTAGATCAATTACCACCTTACCTGATGTGTTTAGCCCGTGTGACTGTTGGCCTATTCATGTGAATAAATAGACCAGTTGTTGCTGAGAAACATGCTGCTCCACTTGTGTGAATTTGTGTCCTAGTTTGACTAGCTTTATCTTCAATGGATAAGCCTAATGTTACCTAAGCGACTGTGTGTAGCCTAGTCCACTTTACAAACTTTCAACACTGCTGTCAACAATTATGAGCATGGAAATGGAAATCTGGGTGCATAGAGCAGCCCATGGTAGAACGAGCCACGATCGCTTCTCTAGTAAAGAGATAGACAACTTGTCCATTTTGAGACCGAAAATGTACACTATTCACTGCATGTAAGGTGTCAAATATTTTGATCATGCTCATGCCGTTTTTTTTTTTTATTTATTTTTTAGTCGGCCTATCATTAAAATATCAGAATTAGTGGACATTTTGTCTTTTTCCTTCAGGAAGCAGTTTTGGTTATCATCATTTCCATGGAAAAATTAGGAGTACAGTTTCATAAGGAAGCTAATTCTATAGACCTATTTTTAGTTGTATTGAAATATAGACCATTAAGAGACAACATATTGCACCAGTACTTTTACTTTTAGTACTTTAAGTACATTTAGTAGCAAGTACTTCTTACTTTTACTTAAGTAGGATTCTTGATGTTGTAGTTCTACTTTTACTTGAGTACATATTTTGCTGGTTACTTGTACTTTTATTTAAGTACTGAGTTCCCCTACTTCTTCCTCCACTGGGACAATAATTCTCATCAACTGAAGAAAAAACACCCAGGCCATGACCTCTAGATACGGCCATGGTAGTGATAGAGTCATACAAATTTTTATGAATGGGCTGTATCTATTAATTTATGTGTTTGATTCTTGGGGCTAGTTTCCCCTATCAGTAACCCACTATTTGTGGATTACTGATACTGTCATTAATTACTATTTACTATTTACACAGAGAGTGAAATTCTGAAAGAACTGTCTCCTTTTTGGACACAAAATATGTTGTGTTTGTCACAAGAGAGAAAGTTTCTCCTCTGAGAATTATTGCTTGGACATATGACTGGGCTGACACGAAAAAGAAACTTTTGAAAAATCCAACGCTCCCACCTTTTCTTTTTCTTTCTCTTTGAAGGTGGCCAGCTTTGATTCAGTTCAATTCAGTTCAATTCTGCAGAGTTCAATTTCATTTGTGCATGGCATTTGCAAATGACATTGACACAAGGGTGCTACACAGACAAGCCAAACCAAGAGCAAGGAGGGATAACTTAGTCTCTCTCCTTATTCTCTCTGTCCTTCCTCCTTCTCTCTCTCTCTCTCTCTTCATCCCCTATCACTTTTATGCTCTTCTTCATTCTGTTTCTCTCCTTCTCTATTTTTTCTCTATCTATCAGTTTCTCCCAACTTTCTTTCACTCTTTTTCTCTAAAAATATTCTGGGGAGTGACTCAGATGGATGCCCTGTTGAGAAGAATTCAGAGAGGAGATCAATGGAGGGGAAAAACAATACAGCATACACCACAGCTGATTATAAGGGAATCAGTGACCCAGACGGCAGCCGACTGTGGCTCAGACCCAGCTTAGATTTGGCCCCAATCTGGCCCCAATCTAGACTGTGGCCAGCAGCTTTTCGCTGAGGTAGTTCTGCGTAGGTCCTAGTACTATACCAAATACCATTTACATTTTCCTTACAAAATCTCTGTGAGGATGAATGAGGTCACTATCTATCCCACATATACAAAAGTGCTAGTGGGTAACGAGGGGAAGACGATAGCACAGTGTTAAATAATTCGACCTTACAACCAATCTTAGTTTTAAATAGATAAACAGACTGTTTGACCAGAGGTAAACAGACAGCTTAAACAGGCCTACAGACAACGTCACCCCAACCACTGCAATTTCCCCAGACACAGTGTGTAGTGCACTTCTGAATCTTCAGGTGGCGTTCCCAAGCTGAAAGCTAAAGCTCCCAACTGAGCTTTAAGGTCCAGTTGAGTCTCCATCCTTCTTTTTCCCTCCTGGCTTTCATGTCATCCGCAGTCACTTTGACACATACATGCAGACCTAAATTAACAACACTGCTTTATTTCACCCAGGTTTTATAGAAACACCTGGCCCAGAGATGACGTTTTTTTTTTCTATCAGGAACACCAGGAGTCTGTCCTTGTTTTGAGGAGCGTGTTAACTTAATCAAGCATGTTTGTACGCAGGTATTTCCTCAGTCCTCTGAGACTCATTGTGTTGACTGTCAGAGGCGTCGTCGGCATTGCACTGGTATTGCAGCAGCCCTGGCGAGATGCGTGCTCCTACATGCAGATTATGCACACGTCTGTGGCAGAGCAGATAAAAAGGCAAACATCTTGTTTTAGTGTGTGTTTGTGTGAGTATGTGTGTGTGTGTGTGTGTGTGTGTGTATGAGTATGTGCATGTGTGTAAGAGCGCGTGTGTGAGTGTGTGTGGAAGAGAGTGATAGTGAAAAACAAAGTGTGCGTGTGTGAAAAAGAAAGAAAGTGAAGAGCAAGGAAGAGAGAGACTGTATAGAGTGTTTGTGTGTGTGTATGAGTGCGTGTGTACAAGTTTGAGTGTGTGTGTGTTTCACTTATATTCTGGTGCCTTATTTAATATACTAGTGTTATATAAGTATGTGGGTTTCTGGCCTCTCAGTTACCTCTGGGTTTATTTCTATTACTGAGATTTGTTGTGTGGTTGGTTGGTCAAAAATAAACCTGCACATCCTTTCCATTAGTTTGTTGTCTGATCACGTTAGGGTTCACGAGACAGCTGTGACACTTTCTTCATGAATAACCCAGGAAGTAGAGTAAAGAAATGCACATGTCATGCAAGCTTAGCATTTGGCGTAGGCTACGCTAACCCACACGTGTTCTTTTCCCTTACGGACAGGAGCCAGAGGTTGAGTGTTACACAAGATATGACAGAGCACTGACATTAGCTACCTGGAAGGCGCTACTGTTGCCCTACAAGAAGTGCTAATTAAACTGCCCTGCTGATAGCTACTGACAGGAGCATGGAGAAGCCTTTCTGAGGGGGTGGATGAAGGGGTGGGGAGGGTGTTCTGGGTTTCCTCAGGCTGGGCCACACTCTTATTTGAGGGGCCATCTGTTTGGGACAGCCCCATTAGCAGAGCAGGCAGTGCCTGGATGTGCTGTGCCAAGGCACAGAGGCGGCACGTTAGCGTGTGGGACTTCCCCGCAGATGGCATGGCGGGTGAGCCGTGAGGTGGGCACACACAGACACACACACACACACACACACACACACACACACACACCAAGGCAGATGAATGGCAGGCGTGATCACAGACTAAGCTGGAGTGTGTGTGTGTGTGTGTGTTTGTGTGTGTGAGTGTGTGTTACAGGGCATAGAGTGAGAGCTTCCGCCTATGCTGCTGTGGGCAGGCGGGAGGGCACTGAAATGGGCACATGTCAGATGAATGGCAGACATGCCTATGCGAATACCCTCTGATGCAGCACCGGGAAGCGCAGATATATCATCTCACTGACTGCTCTGCCTAAGAGAACATGCTGAGGGTTGTGTATGTCTCTTGGTGTGCGTGTTTGTGTGTGTGTGCACGCACACACTCATATTTGTGAGTGTGTGTGTGAATGTTTGTGTGTGCACACATGTTTGTGAGTGTGTGTGTGTGTGTGTGTGTGTGTTGAGAATGTGTGTGTTGAGGGGTGAAGGGTGTAAGGGGACAGAGTGTACCTGGAGGCTGGAGGAAATTGAGATGAATCGGTGGTGACAGCAAAGCGCTTCCCCCCAACAAGGAACTCCACTTACTGTCCAGACGCTGAGTGCTCACAGCGATCACATCAGCTACACACACAAGACACACAGACACACACATACAGCCCAACACATATTTCTCACATTTTGGAAAGAAGAGGTAATCATCCACCAGCCAGCAACTTGTCAGGTTACTATGGCAACATTGTTTTATTTCTAAATTATTCCACCATCTCCTCTCTATTGAAATTTGGGACATTTTGTCTTTATCAGCGCACCACACTGAGTCATCTGACTACGATAAGAAGCCCTTGTGTACCAGTTCGTTTTTCTTGAAAGTCCTCCAAAGTAGATATGAATCAACTCGACTTTCACGCCAGTGTGTCCTGCTCTCGTCAGGGCACGTTCTGACAACACAGAGAGAATAAAGTAAAAATAAATATAATAATGATAAATAATGAACTTATCTCTGAGGTATCCGTTAAGGTCTGGTAGATCGATTTTGCTGTCAGATTTTCTCAAAATAACTGGCAGATACCTCTCAACGATCTCATGAAATATAAAAAGGACAAATTAGAGTGGAGACACATACCTATTGATGTGTAAACATCCTTTTACCTCTAAATTGCCTTTAAATTATTTAGCTGAGTAAATGAGATGGTAGACTCCCAGAGACTTTAGGCTACTTCTTCCCCACTCTTCCCTCCTGTTGGGTCTTTAAGTGTAATTCAAAGTGTTTTCAAGCGTGAACATTATTACTCTTAGTGTCCTCTAAGTGCTATTTAAATACTATCAAATCACATTAGGACTTTATGCCATCACAAGGTGCAATTGTATCTATGTGTTTTCTATGTACTATCTTCAATAGCATGTGCTCAAAGTGACATTTTAGACTCACTCACTCATTATGAGACTTACTGTACCCAGCTATCTGCAGACACCTGGCCTTATGTGTGTGTGAAGTGGACCAAAAGCTCCGTATCAAAGTACTCCACCCACTCCCCTGGGTTAGAAAACACTATGCCTTGGTTGCTCATGGTTTTAGGGGTTTGGTGGTTTTTGCCTCCGGTCGCTAATACAGATGTTAGCGAGCTGCCGCAGTGCTCCAGCACGCCCGGGACACATGTGCTACAGAGGAACTAGGGCATCAATAATGGATGCCCCATCTGTGCTCCTGTGGCGGGGATCTAGTTGTGTCACAACCCGTGTGCAGTCCAGTGCCTGCGACACCAGCTAGCACTGCCAAGAACAAATAAACAAATAAATAAAGTGATACATAAATAAATAGCACCCATTTTGGAGAGGATTGTGCTAGTAACACCAAGGTCAGGGTTTTAGCTCGGGCACACATGTGTTGAATCTATGCATGGGTCTGTGCAATGTGAGTCACCTTGGAATAAAGTGTATGCTATGAAGAAAATGAAGATTGCAAAGTAATATATGCCATCTTGTGTATTTGTGTTTCTGTGTGTGTGTGTGTGTGTGTGTGTGTGTGTGTATGTATGTGCGTGTGTGTGAGTGTGTGTGTGTGTGTGTGCGCACACCTGTGTGCACGCTTGTGAAGATCAGACAGAGCAATATTGGAGGGTATTGCATGATGAAAAAAAAAGCTTTTTTGTGAACATTCCACTGCGAGAGCTTGCCTTGATGGAGACATGAGCAAAAAAGAAGAGGTGGAAAAAAAAAAAAAACAGCCTCGTTCTCTCTCTTGCTCTCCGTGTTTGAATGTAACTCCGGAGGTCAAGATCGTTTCCTTTGCGAGCACGTCTGACCGAAACCACGGCTGTTGGAATGAATAGAGTGAAAGACAGTGGCCTTCGCCAGCACGGCTGTGGGCGTTTTCTCTCCATACAGCAGTGCTGCGGCGCTGTCAATATTCACTTAATCGTTTGGAGCGGCGGTGTGGAGTTCAGGCGCCAAGTTTCACAGGAGTTCAGATGTGCTATAACTGCTATCTCATGAGCTGTTCATCACCGGCTGTATGGATCAAATTTGCAGTTTTTTTACTGCAGTTTTTTTTTAATTTCTTTCAAAAAATGCACTGTAGTTCATTTAATCTGATGGCCAGGACTCCATGAATTTGTTTACACAGGTTATCTGAACACATTACACAAATATATGGATGTTTTATTTAATTGTTTCACACATGTATTTTCCGTTCCAAAAAAAATGGACTATGAGAAAATTAAATGTATAAAATTGATCACATCAGATCAGATCCTAGATGAGATGGACAGTGTGTTTGTGTTCAGTTACACAAACATTCACACACTCCTCACTCCCTCTTTGCTTGTAGTGAAAGACTCTATGGGGATTTCCAGTAAGATCTTTCCCTCACAATATTACATAGGCTCAGTTTAGGCTGCTGGCCATAAATAATGCATGAAAATGAAATATTTGTAATATTCAAAAGGGTATATACAAAGGTTTATCACAATAGGAAGGTTAAAGGCATTATAGGTACTGCAGGTACCTGCAGAGTCTGAAGTAGATCTTCATCTCCATATGAAGGCCAAAACCATCTCAACAATAGCTTACATAAGGACCACCATTCATTTCTTCTTTTTTATGTTATCTTGTTGGAAAGGTGGTGGACAGATGTTTGTTTTCACATGGTTACCTTGCAATGTGACCATGGTAACGTTTATTCATCAACCAAACAAATCCAGATAAAAGATCCACTGTCAGAATTAGCTAATGTAACTCATCACATGATTACAAACACACAATTACACATTTGGCATTGCAAGCACCAGGTGCAGTGTGTTTAGTGTTCGGAGTGAAACACTAATTCCCAACATCTGTTCATGGAATGGGAGGCTTTGAGAATGTTAAAAAAGGCAAAAAGAGAGGCAACAGAAATAAGTATGATCGAGGTAAACAAGATCATTAATCATCCGTTACTTCATTTATTTATTTATTTATTATTTTTTGTTTGTTTGTTTGAGAAGTGATCTGATCTGATTGGGCTCATCAAGGTCAGTGTAAATGATGGTTGTGTTTATTTTCTGTGAGCATTTGCCGCATCTGCTCAGTTTAATCAGTCAGTGAAATCTGCTCTTGGGTGTCTCTAAGCTCATCCTAGTACTGACCAGTGATTTATTCTGAAACAATCAGCACTTGACTGCAAATCATCCTGACTTCAGGTTCACACACAACCTGTGTTTCCAAATGTCCAGTTTCACTCCTGTTCGCTCACACTATTTACCATGCTGTCACACACAGACACACACACACACACACACACACACTGTTAACTCTCACATTGCCTTGCTGTAATTTTACATACTTTTGTTTTCAGTACATTTGTGAGACCAGATCTGTTCTGTTGAAAGAAACATCAGTGATGAATGTGTCTGATTGCTGTCATACTGGATGTGATGACAGCAATCTTCTGAATGTGCATTAGAATGAGATCTGGTGTCTTTCTCACAGACATAGACAACATAGTAGGCTGACTCGCTTCTTACATCAAACCTATATTGTGCTCATCCAGTTAATAGCACTCTGAAGTGTGAAGGCAAGGAAAGCACATTTGGAGATGACAAATCCGCACCATTTGTCCAAAGAGTAACAAGGCCCTCCCAACAGATGTCTGAAGATTTTACTGCACACAAAGTCAGCTGTTATATCACAATTCATGAAAATACACTTGTAAATGGCAGTGAGGAGACCCAGACTGTTTGACATAATGGAGACAGCATGACTCTAAGTCTAGGACTACACCGGCTATATTATGGAAGCGTTATGGAAGTTCCATTGATTATACAGGAAGCATATTGTTGTGGTAGGTACAACTTTGACTTGAAACTTCCATAATGTGCCCGGTGTAGCCTCTTCATTATAGTATGGTGCAAGATTCTGCCTCCTTCCACTTCCACACATGCAGCCTTAAAGTATGCATGCTAGTACTTTAACCACACCTTGGAGGACCGAAGGACTGAAGAATAAGTTAGTCTATATAGTCCAATCTGAGGCCCTGAAGTCTTACTCTATTGTTGTCAATCTAACCAATGTATCTGACTGAAACAGGAAACAAGAATGAATGGAGGGTGTGTGTTATGGAACAAGGACCAGAAGTTGTACTTGAAGTGTTACCCTGTAGTGTTTCCCAGTGTTAGTTGAGTGTTATATGATCACAGCACACGATATGAGCGCACTGATTTACTGCAGCGCACTCAAAGAGGTAAGGGATCAGTGTGTACGACTGAAATTTCATTCCTCATGCACTGATATGTAAGTGTTCATTTAAAGTGGGATTGGTTGCAAAGGCTTACTTAAAAATACTTTAGCTTGTGAAAGCCACTGAAAACACTCGGATAACTATCTAAAGTTAGAATTCTCAGGGACATATTTTTTTCAATCTTTTGAATACCTTAAGCATGCATTTCACATTTTTCAATCTACAGAAACACACACACACACACATGCACACACACACACACACTGGCAGACAAAAAGTCCTCAAACTTTGATCAAAAGTACTCTCTGAACTATTATGAAACAGGAAGAAAATGAAGTCCTAAAATACTGACAAGGCTGGTTAAGTGTGATGGATAAAAAAAAGGAAAACACCTGTTTAATGGCAGACTTTGCAGCTGTGAGCTGCAAATGTTTTCTTTCATCTCCAGGAGAGAGCGAGGACACAGCCAAATCGCTTTGCACATACTTGTTAAAATAGAAGCTGGCAGATTCAATATCGTGTTCAGATATACTGTATGTCCTTTAAACCTGAACACACACATACATACACACATGCATTTAACACCGTATTTGGAGTAGGATTCCACTATTTACAACACCACCCTAAGGTCCTTAGCTCTGTTGTGAGAACAATGCATTCTTTTTCTCAATCTGCTTACTACTATATATAAATACTACTACTACTAGCGCTACTACTACTACTAGTAATAATAATATCTCTTTTGGTATACCAGTGCCCGGGGAGCAGTGAGGGGTTAGTTGCCTTGCTCAAGGGCATTTCAGCCATGGTCCACTGGTTCAGTTACAAGCCCTAACCCTAACCATTGGGCCATTGCTGCCCCCAAATTATTACTACATGAGTCTGATTTAATAAGTATGTTTGTGGCTTTTTTATCATTTTACCTGCACCCATTTATTAGCCACAGTTTATTAAACATACTTAAGTTAGCATAAAACATTGTCCTGAGGTTTATACATGGTGTGACTTATTTCCAGAAAAATGAGCCTATACTCCAGTCAACAGGGAAATGATTGCTGATCGATAGCATATCTGTGTTGGAACTAGTATGGCAGAAAACAAGCTCTTCAAATGATCAGGATGAGCCATGCTTAATGTTTTTAGACAGATACTGCACTTCTACAGCACTACAGATACTGCACTTCTACTGTGGGAAATTCCACATTATGGTTATGACAGAACATGAGCAAATATACTATTATTCAAATATGTTGTGCAATTTTTTCGTGTTCATTCTACAGACAAAAATAGCTGAAAAAATTCATGAAATCTCTTTCACCATAAAATTACCATGACATTTTATGGGTGTTATTGGCACGACAAAAAGTCCACTCTCTGTGGAATTGCCCATAGAGATAATTTTAATCAACATATAGTGAAAGACATGTCAATGTGATTTCACTGTGTGTAAAACCATAGAAAAGCAGAACGTCATGCATGAACACACTTGGAAGAAATGAGTTTGACAGATTTTCATGTGACAGATTTTCTTGACAGACTTGGAAAATGACAGCCGAACGTGAGCAAGGAGGAGATTTGCTTTTATCCAACGGTGAAATTGCAGGCCCCCCACCAGCTTAAACGACAGGTGTCTCTGACAAACACACGTATTAACAGGCAATTATTCAGCATGCAAAAGCCCACTTAATTGCAAGATGCAAATCAACGCAGCGTTGGCAATGTGGGACAGCAACAGTGACAGTGGGAGATAAAAATGTTTGGCTGAGACTGAGAGAGGATGGACAACAGAACTGTCTCTTTCTCTTTCTCTCTCTCTCTCTCTCTCTCCACACACACACACACACACACACATACAGATACACACAGAGGAAAGGAAGAGAGGATGGGTGTGGCAGAGGGCAGAACTTTCTGTTTCTCGCTCTCTTTCTCTTTTTCTTTCACACACACACACTCACACATACAAACAGTCTCTCTCAAACACTCACAAACACACACACACACACAAACGCACACAAACACACCACACACACACACATACAGGCTTGTACACTCATTATGACCATCCATCCCCAGGAAACCGAAACAACGGACATTGTTGAACTCACTTGGCATGCAGATCCACTTGAGTTTTAATATGTAGTAGCTGTTGGCCCTGGGGGTGGCGCTCGCCCCCCACTGTGGCCCCCTAGACCACGGAGTGGTCTGACACTTTAACAAAATTTGAGTGGTACATAGGTTCAAAGGAGCAGCATCAAACGAGCCCTCACGCACCCATGTGCGGTGTAGCACCACCTACTGACAGACAGAAAATGGAAAACTCAGATATTTGCCACCATGGAACACAAGTTGGTCGGACGCAATTTTCATGGAATAACACGAGAACCGTAGTACCTGAACTGACAAAATTTTAGTGGCACATAGGTCTCAAGGAGCTGCACCTAATGAGCCCTTATCCACTTATACATGTGTGTTGTAGTGCCACCAATCGACAGGCAGAAGATGGCAAAATTGGTAATTATACCGTCAGCGATTCCCGGGACACTGAAACACCGGGTCCCTTGAAATTTGGTTGACATGTAGCCCCAGTAGGCCCTTAGCGTGTAGTAGTAACAACACCTCCTCTCACACCTTCTCAGGAGACACAGGGCCAGCACCAGTAATGCGAGTGTTTCTGTTGTTGTTTAGAGGGCATCTCAAACCAACTCACAACTAGCCATAAAAAAAAGAAAAAATTAAATTGAAAAGCATTTTTACACAACAGTATTTTAGGCCATTAAAAAAAATAAAGCCATGTATTACTCTAAACGCACCTGTGTATAAACCCATGTCTTAATCACAGTTTAACTTCTGTTTATTAAACATCACTTATAATAAAGCAGCATCAAATCAGGATGTAATGAGAGAGCAGATTGAGAAAAACAGCTTTATTCCTATGTATAGCCTTACCACATGTATTAACCCTATAGCTCAAGATATTTTGTAAAATCTATGTAAACTCTGGAAATTACAGAATAGCATATAATCTCTTAGTAATTAGGGGACTGTAAAAGGAAGGGTTAGCAAGGAGGAGGACAAAGCAATAAAACCCTCGTGTACAGCAGGCCTATGTGTTGTTTTTTTAAGACACAGAGCGCTCCAGGGGCAACCTAGCCCTTCTGTGCATAGCTCAGGACAGGCCCATTACCACTGTCTGTAGTGCTGCAGATTACTGCAATAAGTGCCAGTGAGTGAGAGGGGACTCCTGGGTCATAGCACTGGCAGGTTTCATTGCCAAGAATAGACATTACTCTTCATTTAGAAAAAAACTTGTAGGTCAAAAAAAAAGCATAACGGAACTTTCTGGACGCACTCTGGTGAAAGTAAATGTATTGTCTGGATCATTGCTTTTGGAAGCTTACCCATTCACCTCAATGGCTGGGGGCAACCACTAAAGAATTGTTCCATAAATACAAGATATCATTGTAGCTCACCACTTGAAAGCTTTATTGTTGGAGTAAATTACAGGCTGTGATATAGAAATGACTGGATTTTTAGTGTGTGTGTGTGTGTCTGCACACCTGTACACTCAAAAATGCTCTGACCATCACATACACACACACACACACGCGCATGCACGCATACCTACACGCACTCACACACACACACGCACGCACACACCCCCCTGGCGTTAAAACAATACAACACAAGACCTGGCTACATAATCCCAGGGCTACACAAGACTGAGAAGAAAAATCTCTAGACAGGTAGTAGTGATGGGGACCAGACCAGTTATGTCGAGACCAAGTTAAGACCAAGTCTTTGAAGGGTCGAGACCGAGTCAAGACCAAGACCACTGGTTTTTAAATGCAGCCGAGACCGAGTCAAGACTGAGTCTTTGAGGAAGTGAGACAAAGTCAAGACCAAGTCTTTGAAGGGTCGAGACCGAGTCAAGACCTAGACCACTGGTTTTTAACTGCAGCCGAGACCGAGTCAAGACTGAGTCTTTGAGGAAGTGAGACAGAGTCAAGACCAAGTCTTTAAGGCGTTGAGATCAAGTGGAGACCAAGACCATAAAAACAAGTCAGTTTTTATAACCATGATTTAATATCACCCTAGTTAATAATCTAATGTCAGGCCTCTAGACGAAGCTAGACTGGGACTAAAAGGGATAAAAGCATCTGCTAAATGCATGAATATAATGGAAGTGTAAATGGTTTTAATGATGGTCTAGAAATCCAGATCTACATCTGGAGAGATACAGGTCTGGCCCTGACTGATAGACCAGATCCAATCCAAGAGACAACAACACTCATCAACATGTTAAGCCCAATTTGACTTTTAATCATAGTTAGGACCTGCAGAGCAAATTCAAATTTGCTAGTGGTATGTCTAGATTAGTAGGTTACTGAACAGCATTCTTCCAGTTTTAAATCGAATAATTTTGACAATACACTAGAATATATGGATATTTTATTAACATGATCATAAAAAAAATATGTTGGTCTCGAGGACTTGCTCTGAAAGTCCTTCTCTTCCCACTGAGGGCCGAGACTGAGTCAAAACAGAGTCTTTGAAGAGTCAAGTCTGAGACGAGACCAAGAAAGCAGAAAATGGTCTCAAGACCAGACTTGAGTCCAAGACCATCCTCTAGTACTACAACTCTAGTAGTACTGACAGATAGATATGCAATCATTCCATTTCCCTTCCATTGTGAAGCTCACAGTATTTCCAGATGGGCCGAGTAATGGGAATGTCAGATGTGAGCCAAGACCTAATGCAGTGATTTTGAGAAGTGTGTGGGATGACAAACGCCCTCGTCTCTAACGTGGTGTGTGTGAACAGCCTTTGAAGAGCGGGTGTGGATTACGACAGCTGATGCTCTGATCATTCACACAGGCGCTAGGAGCAGTAACGCCACAAGACCAAGGTGCCATTCAGCAGAGGCCCTTTGAAGAGAGCTGCACTTTTCCGTCCATAGTTCTCTCTCTCCTTCATTTTTCCAGTGGCCGGCCACCAGGTCATGGGGGCTAAGGTGCTAACGAGTTCATATGGAAATCCTGTCTGTTGCAGAAAAGGCTGGTTGTCTGTTTTTTTTTCTTTCTTGCCCGCCTCGAAACCTCTCTTCCGCTTCCATAGCAATTATCTCTTATGCTAAACTGTCACAGCCACGACTAGATCTTTAAAGGAAGGTCAGAATGGGTCCGTGTAGATTCAGCCGAGGCCAGGAGATGCGCTGAGCAATCATGTCGAGAAGCCGAGGTTAAATGTGGGTCTTGAGAAAAAGCAGGAAATTGAGAATGCGCTTATTTTGCATTCATGTCTGTTGTTGATTTGTCTTTTTTCCTCCCTCCTTGGTAAGACATAGACCCAGGTGCTCTGAAGGTAATGGGAAAAGGAAATGGAGACAGAAAGGCAGTCTGCTGACAGAATCCTCCCCCCCAGAAAAAAAGAAAATAAATAAAAAATAACCTTTTCATCTAATTACCCTCATGGTGCATCTTTGCCAAATATTTGGGCTGAAATAACTCATGCAAAGTGGATTGGATTCACCAGCTGAGCCACAGGTGTGACAAAAGACAAGGGGGAAAAAACACTGGATGAGAGAAAAACAACAAATATGGCAGCAGTACCAAAGCAGCTCAGATCAAGGTAATTTTCATACAAACACACACACACACAGACACACCATACATTATACACACACACGTGCACATATATGCTCAGTGCCAGAGGGGCTAAGTTGTGTTTGTGAGCGTGGGGGTGTGTGAGAGTGTGAGAGAGAGAGAACGAGAGAGAGAGAGAGAGAATATGCATGTAAAATATGTGTGTGTGTGTGTGTGTGTAGATGTACCAGTATGCTTCAGTGGCTCTGATCTGCCCTTGGTCTGGAAGTCAACTCTCTTGTGAAGGCAAAACAAGAACAATGAGGCTACTGGTCCACACCTGATTCAGCGCACATCAATGAAATGAGACAGAGGAGAGGAGAGATGACCGAGAAGAAACAGCACCACACTTGCACAAAAATGAATAGGCACGCACACACACACACACGCACAGACACACACACACACAAACAAACATAAGATTCAGTTCATTTACTGAGTTGAGTGCATTTTCTCTCAACAGTTTGTGCACATCATGGCAAGAGGTTAATGCAAATTGCCACTCTGTGTATAATTTCTCACATCTTAAACATGCATTACAGTGTATGTAGGACCATTGGCACACATGCAGTAATCCTGTCAGTAGTTTTACAGTTTGTTGGCCACCATATATGGTTGATGGGTTATGAGGTCCAGCCATCATCCAGGTGACTGTGATTCAGACATAAAGCCGTAGGCTTTATATGCCCAAAGAGCCTATATGGCATCAGGCTATAAGATTGATTCCATTACAAGGATCTTATGAGCCATTCCGTTGATGAAGTCCCATCAACATCAACCTCGTCTGTCGGGGGAGAGGGAAAAAAAGGCCTAGGGCTATTGCTCTTGGATACGCTTCTTCAGACGATGTTTTGGATCGTAAATAAAAAGAGATTTTTTTTTCAAAGGCTCCTATGAAGTTTTTGGTCCATCTCATGGAACATTTCTTAGCAGGAGTTATGACACATCATAAATCCACCTCCATGGCTTTTCAAGGGAGTGCTATGTCTTCTGGATGACCTACAGCAAGTATTGCTGTAGGTGGAAAAGTCAGATTGACTATAAGGTCGATGCTAATCCAGGCAAACAACATGCAAGTTTACAAAAAAGATTTCAAGTTAAGTCCTCAAGGCAAACACTTTGCAAGTTTAGAATACAAACAATAGATATTCTTTTCAATAAAGAAAAGAAGAAGCAGAATGTTAGATTTTTTGAAAGTGCTATGGATTTTTTTCTCTATTCAAGTATTCAAGGCTAACATCTTGTCAGGCCAGACTGATCTCACAATGGCCAAATGCTGAAGCCTGGCTGCCATTACCCACTTGTGTCTCTCATTTTCATTTCACTGGGAAATACAGTGTAGAAGCTCTCAGTGACTAAGCATTTCCAAAAAAAAGTATATTTATACAGCAAAAGCAAATACACATATGCGCGTGCGCACACACACACACGCGCGCGCACCTACACATGCATGCACACACATATACAGTACATGCTCATGCGTAAACACACACAGACACACACACATATGTGCTCTCTCTCTCTCTCTGTCTCTCTCTCTCCTTCTTGTTCTCTTTTTTTCCAACCAGACAGGCAGCATGAAAATAACTCTCATCCAAGAGTGTGTGTGTGTGTGTGTGTGTGTGTGTGTATGCGCATGTGTGCCAGATCTCATGTGAGCCAATCAGTGTAGCTATATTTCTAGCCATGGATGAACAGACATCCAGGCAGAGCAACCTGTGTGCTGGGCCTCTGGATGGCCTCACTGTGCTCTGCTGAGGATGTTATATTTCCCTACACCACTCATTACTTCACACGCCCAAGGGCTAATTGTCATGTCACTGTAATTTCAGGCTTGTGAGTGGAAATGTATTTATCACTCACAACTGTGTTTGCATAATGTGTGCGTGTGTGTGTGTGTGTGTGAAAGAGAGAGTGAGAGAGAGAGAGAGAGAGAGAAATTAAGTGTGTGTGTGGATGTCTGTGTGTGTGAAAGAGAGAGAGAAAGAGTGTGTGTGTGTACATTTATGTGTGTTTGTGTATGAGAGAGAGAGATTAAGTGCGTGTGTGTGTGTGTGTGTGTGTGTGTGCGTTTGCATGTGTTCATATATATGTTTTTCTGTACTTTCATTATTTGTCCCTGATGGTGCTGTGGTGTTGTTATTCCTGCTGCTGCTGCTGCCCAAGAGGGGTTCCAGCTGCTTCACTCAGTGGGTCTGTGAGTTCCTCTGAGGCATTCTGGAACTACTCTTAGCTCCGTAATGGCTTCTCTGGGCCTTTGCATAACTTGCTAACAGCTTGGAGGTCACTGTTGCCTCAGTATCCCATCACTTTACCTCCCTTGTCATCACAATTCATCCTCTACAGGTACTCTTCTCATGATGCCTTAAACCATTGGTTCTCTAACTGGGGTCTGGGGACCCCCAGGGGTCCGGAGAGCGTATTTCTCCCTTATGGGGAGAAAAGTATTAGAGATCAGTATAGAGTCTAATCACATTGTTCTCATTACTCTCACAAGCCTAACATTTGTGACAAATTTATGACATCAATCTGCCAAAACACTTTCCTCAGGCATCTGTTAACTGCAAGCAAAATTAATAATTAGTTATTATTAACTAAGTGAAACAAACAGCATTTATTTTTAATTAGGGCTAGATTTAACAAAAAAAAAATCAATCCTTTTAATCTTTTTTGTTGCGATTTGTAGGCGTCTTTGAAAATAACTCTGCTCCATGAGGGGTCCCGGGCCCAATAAAGTTTGAAAACCCCTGCCTTAAACCACCACTAACCTTGTACTGGAACAAAATGCACCCCAAAACGTACACCTGGCCGGTGATGCTGTGCTGCTCTGTTAGCCGCTTACAGTCAATTTATTTTCATTACATTGAATGTGACCAGCAAACATTCTTATCCTCTTAACTATGCAAACCACATTAAGAGGTAATCATTTGAGCTGTCTATGTACGTCTGACAATGTGGCTTTTTCACACTGGACTGATATTGGACTGGTAAGAGAAGTTCAAATGAGAACTCTAATGAAAAAAGATTTTAGTCTCGGACCTGAAAGTTGTAGCAAATCATCATCATCAGTAGTCCAGGCAGCATAGCGTTCTCTCTGCTTCATCCAGTTGCTTGACCAGGTCATCCTCATGCGGGGTTTGCCAGGTGTGTTTTTGTGTTTGTACAAACACAAATGCCTGGTACTTACTAATGATGCAAAAAATACCTACAAAGACCATCCTTGATACTTTGTTCTTACCCACTCCTTACCCAGTACTTCACAGGTCGTAATTAAAAGCTTTTCCAAATGGTCTATTATGTTGTAGACTAATGTCAGGTCTTATAAACTGATATACATTTCACTCATTGTTACACTAGATTCATACCCTGCTCAGACCAGTTGCCATGTCCCACCTGTTAATTGGATCTGAAATGCTTCAAAATTCAGCCTCCTGCACATGTAATGACCATTAGATGGGATGTCCAGGGCCAAAGTGACAGATCTATATAGGCCAAAGCTCTCGGTCTGCACTCAGGCCTAATGTAGTCCCATGACAGTGCTCTTACCCACAGTGAATGGCTACATGTTTATACAGTCTTCACTCTCAGGGGAGAGGATGCAGGCAAGATGAGAGAGGCTTGAAGAGAGAGGTTTCCTACAGCTCCTCTGGGTGATACCACTACAAAGTGTTGGAGCAGGAGCATTGGAGCAGTGATCTCTCTCTCTCTCTCTCTCTCTCTCTGTCTCTCTCTCTCTCTCTCTCTCTCTCCTATATCAGGGAGAGCCACAGTGCTTACACAACTGTTCTGCAGTGACAGAAAAAAGTGCATAGACGTCGAGGGTGAAGGGGTCACAGTTTAATGCTGATGTACCGTACAGGGAAAGAAAAAAGAAAACCTTAACCCATTTCCTCTGCCTCTAACGCCCCCCTCTCTCTCTCTCTCTCTCTCTCTCCGTCTCTCTCTCCCTGTTTCTGTTGCAAAGTGTTTGGCAAGAGCTACAATGTGACAGTCAACAACTGTGTTTACTACTTTCAGCTCCTGCTTTTTCACTGATGCCGTGACAGTGGAAAATGTCCTTGGATAAAAAAAATCCAGAGCCGACCTCAGCTGCAGAGAACAACACAAAGAGATGAACAAAATAAATATTCTAAAATGGATGTTTTGCCGTCTTTGTTTAAAATAGGCTAAACTCCAGCCTGGTAATAAAACCAGACCCTGGTTCTACATTTTCGTTTCACACAGAGGGTCTGGACATTCTGTAGTACGATTAGATTGCTTGCTTGAGGTGTTTAGGTTTTAAAAGATTGTATTAGCCTCTGACTGATAGCTTGCCTTGACTGATAGCATTCTAGCTCTAGTAAAATCATTATCTATGAATAAGTTATTACATTTTCCATTTATCCATGTCAGTGCAACTGTCAGTCATCAGTATTCACTCATTCACAATCACTTCATTCATTAAATATTTGTCATTTTTCTACTGAATGAAAGTGCATGAAGCCTTCTAACCAGATCTAGTCTGAAATGTGCTGGAGTTAAGCGGCATGAATCAGCCAAACAAGAATTCGATTCTTCACAATTACGTTTTTGAAGGTTCAGGGCTAAGTGGTTTAGGGTGACATTGTGATTCTATAGAGAGTCTAACATAACGCCCATTGTCTGTGTCATACAATGATACTTGAGTCTTAGTTCCTGTTGTGACTTTGTAACAAGAGAACGTCTTGGAAAAACTTGCCGCTAAAACGCAGGTATTGGAGTTACGCCAAATAGGATACAAAAGGCTGACTTTTACTGGGAAGCCATCCCACTAGTAGAAGAGCATCCCATTCATCATTCTACTTTTCTGTTTGAATGAATGCCACTACACAAGGTCACCAGGCACCAGACTGTTTTAGAAATTTCAAACTCAGTTAATCTCCTTATAGGTTGCCCTAGCCAAATCCTCTACACGGCTGTCTCCACACATATTCTGCAATATCCATCTACACCAGTGAGAAAACCAGCATCTCGTTTAAACTTTGGATATGGAGAGGAAGGAACAGGGACTTATGCATTACGATGCCTATTACCTTTGGCAAAAGGCCAGTGTCCAGACGAGAGGTGACTTCAGGTGAAGCATTGGATGGGACGTGAAGTGTACAAGTGCGTCACCACAGGGGGAGTAGAATAGGTGCTGAAATGAAACCAGCCATGGTGCTGAAATGAAACCAGCCCTTCTGTGCCTGGTGCTGTCCGTGGTGCTGAAATCCCAGTGCCAGCAAAGAACAGCATTGCTGAGATAGGAGAGATGGCACGTAGCTGCAATGCATCATGAGTGCATTCATTATGCATGAGACTATTTAAATATTACACCCACTAAAACACTGTCTGTAATTGTGCACAGCCAATCTGGAACAATATTTGCCATGTGTTATGAACCTCTTACATAAATATGAATCATTTATTAATCCACACATAAGCACAAACCAGGTTTAACTGCTTAATCATGTCACGGCACTGAATCTTACAGCATAAATCTGTACCGTGTAGATCATTTCATATATTTATTGTTACACTTTAACAAGACTATTCTTTTAATTTAGGGAGTGAATTATTTTATTTCCAACATAATCTACAGATTAGCAAACCCTATGCAAACAATTCACAGTAAAGATCATTTGGAGAGTGCTGCTTTCAGTGCAGTGTTTTTGTTTTTCAGTTCTACTTAAACTACTGACTTTTCCATGTTTTACTGATGGCTTTTCAGGGCTCTTATCAAATGAGCTGCCTGGCATATCCTATTGTCAGACTGATCTCTACAGGGTTCTTGGTGGGTTTTATTCCACCCCCTTTGTTTCTTTAGCAGACAAAACAGCTCTATGTAAACATTGTTACTAGTAGCGGAAACTCCAGTGTCACTTGTTTATGCCCAGAGCTATACGGCATTCCTTGATTCATCCTCTCTAAATTGTGTGAAAACTCATAGAGTGAATGTTATCTCAGCTTGCCGGAGAAGAGGCACTTTAATGAGAGGAGCTGATATGACATGTGTTGCTAGTAATCTCAGGACGTATTCTCTTGTTGCAGCACACTGGTAAATGATGGTGAGGAGAGTGCCTTATATATACACCCACACTTCCTGTCAGCTTTATCTGACAGCTGGATTGGAGAAATCCAGCGTGTGTTTTATACACACTCGAGTACAACAGTCCATACACAGCTGGGTTAATGCCAAAGTATAATGGTGTGACAATATTCCCATTTGGGAGTTAGGTGCCTTGAGTCTGAGTGTCAGAGCTGTCTGTACTGCCTGTCATGGAGTGGGGCTCAGTGAGATAGAGAGAGGATCGGGGCCTGTTTACTGCTAAATAATGATTAGCTCAACACCCACTCTCACTCCTGAGTACATTTAGTTTAAGCAGATTTTGTCATATCTGCATTTGCTGTAAGAATGCACTCATGACAACATTGTGCAATACAGAAAATAGTATAATTACATCACATTAGCATTCAGGCCATGCTTGTCATTATTGTTGTTGTTGTTGCTGTTGATGTTGAAAGTGGGTATCTTGTCTTCTAGACAGGACTCAAGTAAAGTAGGGAAAATTATACCAAACAGTAATCATTTTCCATTGGAAATCGCCCATCCTTGAAGACAGTAATAAACAGACAAACCCAAACAGATCAACCCTTGCCCAGCCTGTGGTGTCTTTTGGATATTCATCAAAACCAAAAATAATGTGTTGAAGAAAATGTGATCTGATGGTGTTCTGTGAAATGAAGATGACTGGGGGATACACTTTGACCAGAGGTCCCTGTAAAGTCTGGCAGCTCCAGGTTCATCCTTTGGTTATATGCAGTAGCCCCTGGCAACCAGGTGGTCTTCTAACTCGTGTGCTCTTGTGTGCCAGCTAGTCTGACTGCCTTCACTGCTAAAAACTCAAAGAAAACTTCAAACTTCCCTATGCATTTATGAACAGTTTTCCATACATCGATAGCTTGTCCAACACTAATATTTTCTTTTAATGAGTTTCTTATTCTTCTTTTAGTCTAAGTCCAGTTTTAACCCATGTTTGGATTAACAGAAAGTGCAATGGGTTTGAGGGAGAATGTGCATGATATAGTTAGCTCCATTTTAAGATGATCTCCCAACAGCAATGAATGTTTGAATGGATCCATCCAGTGGATGGAGAATGAGGTGTTTGACATTTCCTCTTTAAATATCTTATATTACACAATGTAATGCGGTTGAAGACATAGAATTACACACATCTCTCAAACCGCAATTTAAATAATTATCAAGTAAAAACAAGTCAAGCCAAAACAATCCACTTGGATGTTGACTGATAATAAAGTTTACCAAAATTATAGATATGGTTAAAGATATTTCTGTAAATTCATGACGAATGAATTGAGAGGGTTTTGCATCTGAACTCTTCAATTACAAAGCATGTATTCATGGCCATGCCCACAGAGTTAACTCTGTCAGCATTCTAGCTCTCTAGGGAAGGACCTTATAACCCTATAAATGCAAGCTGGCTGCTCCATCTCCTGAGCTATGGAGACAGGCAGCAGCAGAGGTGAGCCAAGGGGCTGTTATAGGCCCTTAGACTGACTTGGACAGTTTCCCAAAAATAAGTTTGAAAATGTAAAGTATCTTATGGTTTGGGAGCGTTTAAGTATTCAGAGCAGTCTGTTATGTTGTATCGAAACAGGAGCCACTGGCGAAACCCCTGGTGTTTTTCCACTGGAATCTAGCGTCTAGGCTGGATGCTCACTAATGAGCCTAAAAGATGTCTGAACTGAACATAAAGCCCCATGTGTGTTTACTCAAACTTAAACACTGAAAGAAAGTTAATTGGTCCAAAGTATCCAAAGTATTTGGATATTTTACCTCAGAGAGTCCAGGAGTGGACAGAATTCACCTGCCTTTACAGACCAGTTCTGTTGTGCTGCTTATTAAACCTTCACACAATGGCTGACTGATCATATCAAGCCCAGCTCTCTGCTTGCACTGATGGGAACGCCATTGTAGCCATGGGGAGAGCGAGGGGTGTACGTCTTCCTCAGTATCTCCAGCAAGAGTGGAAATCCTTGTGACCTCTAATTAGTGCTCGATTAAAAGTGAAATGCTGCATCTGTATTAGAGCCATTAATGCCTCCCCCGACCCAAGATGCTTTCTCACCCCGCCTTCCACATGACAACTGACGAGCTTATATCAATACGGCATCTTCAGAGCGCTTCATTACATGGGCACGGGTGTGAGTTATGAGGTTTGACATGACCTTGCGTTGTTGCTACCTCACTCGGCCCCCGTCTCTGTTCACAGAGGAAATATATGCTGCACACACATCCTCCCGGGGTTTCATGCCTCATAAATAAATAGATGCTGCCTCCCGACCGGCGATAATAGGGAGATGAGATGTGGTTTCACTTAGCCGTGACAGTGGGATTTAAATCACAGAATCTCAAAGGGATGCGAGGACACCGCTAGGTAATTACAAACACAGGGCACCATACAGAGCCCCTACTGCATCAATGTCTGCTAGAGACGAGGAGTGCATGTAGCCTCAGTGGAAAGCATATGTTGAAAATGCAGGCCTATAACTGGCTGTATACATGTGCCCTTAGCAATTGCTTCGTTGTTGCTTTAGTCACTTTTTACAATTGGGCTTAGTCTGAACATGGGTTTGACCACACAGTGCATATAAAACAATGTTAAAACTGTGTTGAACTCCACTGAAGGAGCTATGTGTAGTACATTTAGGTTAAAAATGACAGCAACAGAACGTAAGGAAACGTGTTTGCGGATGTGTTGTCCCGATTTCCTCTTAAGTTAGCATACACATAATTTAACATCAGGCTGGTTTTCTAATAATATTATGCTCTAACAAATGTGGCTGCTGTAAATACAATGCAAATGAATGTAAAGCTGCCTTCAAGATGAGTCAAAAGTATAAATAAATTACACATAGTAGCCCAACCAGTTGCAACTGTTTGAAAGTGGCCAAACAAACGACATCATAAACAGCTAACTCTTAGCTTACCTTAATGTATGGCTGGACCTGTTGTGGGGTAGTAGATTAGCGTGTGAATTACAGAATTAGCAGTAGTGGAGAGGGGAACAAGCTATTTCATTTTGCTGGTTGACACTGTCTTTTTTTAAGGAAACAAGTGCCACCAAGTGCCATGGTGAAAAAGAATGTTTTGTGTGTGTGTGTGTGTGTGTGTGTGTGTGTGTTTGTGTGTGTGTGTCATTGGCTGGTGCAAATTATAAAAGTAACATCAAATCAATCAATACTACTCAAACTAAAGCAGAAAATAAAACAATAACACTGACAAAAAAACTAAGACAAAACATATTTCCTTGCTTCCACATTATTCAAACAGACTTATCCATTCTACTAAGAATACAAAGAATAGATGAAAAAGCTGACTCATGCTTTAAACATCCCTCTTCCATCTTTGCTTTTCTCTCTGGTGATGTGCAAGCTTCCATTAAATGCCTGTACGCAACACGCTGTTTGAGTCACTCGAGACTAAAGGGGAGATTCTTACAGATAAAGAAGCACAGCTGGAATGAGTACTTAGCTTGTATGCACCTTACAGCCTGTACACACACACAGAGAAGGGGGGGTGGGGGGTGGGGTGTGTGTGTGTGGGGGCTTCCTCCATAACTTAAGGAGCTGTTTTAAATTTCCACATCTTTTTGTTTCTTTCCTTCCTCCTTCCTGCCCTAAAAAGATAAAGATAAAGATCTCAGATAAAGAGAGCTGCATGTTTTGTGTCCTTTCTCTCTCTCTTCCTCTTTCTGTTTCCCTCTCACTCTTATGTTTGTTTGTGTGTGTGTGTGTGTGTGTGTGTGTGTGTGTGTGTGTGTGTGTGCGCACGTGCTTTCATTAGTGTATCTGAAAAGACTCACAAAATTGCTATGCCTCATTCATCTCCTCATCCACCAAACTAAACATTCAGGAAGTAAACGCTTCCACTTTAGAGAGAACTTGACTCTTCTTCAGGACTGCCTTCAGCATAAGCGTACCCTCAGTCTCATGTCAAAGCTGTCTAGCCATGATTTTAAATTAGAGTTGCACACTGAACTCTATACCACACAGTGTCACAAAAGTACTTCCCCTGAGGCCCAAATGCCCATGTATCATCAATGCTAGCCCCAGGTTTGCCAGTTGCTAAGGGAGACGCATTCCCTCTTTCCCGTGCAGAACTGTCGCCATGGGGAAGGGATGAGAGATGGATGATCATGAAATGCACTCGTCCATGTCACAGCTTATCAGAGGGAGCTACTTCCTCATGGCCGGGAGAGCAGCCGTGGCTGAAAGTATTATGTCATGTAATGGACAAAACATCAACATCCTGCCTACAGGAGCCGATACCGGTGTGGCCCCGGTCCACTCCAAGTGTGGCTCCGCTCGTCTAAATCTCACCAATCCATTAGCCAATACATGTAGGAATTTATTAAACATTGAAGGTAAAATGGAAGCTATGCACAGCATGACATCACACATGACAATCATTTATTTAAAAAGAAAGAAAAAAAGTAAGAAAAAGAAAGAAAAAATATGAATATTATGTTCTCAAAGATGGTGCTGTTTAACATGCCCTGGGACTAAAATAGTCCATGGCTTTCTGTATAACCATGCTTAGAAACCAGGGCTGTGGAACATTGTGTTCTGCCATTAACACTCCCAGCAGTGGCACTGTGACCCCTGAGAGGACAGATAAAAGCTGGTTATGGAGCAGACACCCAGCTCATAAGAAACAGCTGCTACAGAGAGCTGATACCAGCTATTACCAGCCAACCTGGGAGCTCAAGAAGCAATTCATTATGTTTTTCATTTAGCATATAAAGGGCTAGACATATCTGTGTTTCAGTGTTTGTATCTGTCTGAGTCGGTATGGGAGTGTGTGTGTTTTGAGGGAGAGAGAGAAAGGGAGAATCGTAGAGATAGAGAATTTTCTTGGATGCAATACATGACTAGATGGATATGAAAGAAAGTTTATGAATGGGGAGAGACCTTGCATAGTTGCATGTAGAATATTACATAACATAAACATGTAAATTCTGACCATAATCACTTAGATCACTCATGACAACACAAACATGTGAAATACAATCAAAGGGTGACAGGAAATGGAAAGGCATGCTGAAGGCACAAGTTGGAAGAAAATGAAGACTTCAAACTTAGCTGAGGACAAAAAAGAAATAAAAAATACTGACAAAAAGCCATCCCAGCCTTGTCCTTCTGCCGTCCTCGATATGTCTAACTTTTCCCCCAATACAAAGAATGTTCCTAGGCATCTGCGGAGTTCCTAAAGTCACACTGACAAGGTGACTGTCAGTGTCACTCACATTTGCATGTGTCAGGGCAGCGAGACAACATGCACAGTCAAAGGCTGGGACAACGTCTGCTAGCAACAAACGCCAAACTACAAGTGATGCCGTCACTTGACATCGCGAGAGAGAAATGGAGGTTTTCATTAAGTTTTTGCAAGTTTTATGCTAAAGTTTAGACCAACACAGACATACGCGTGTGCATGCGCAAATGCACAAACGCACACACACACACACACACACACACACACACACATAGACACAGACACAGACACACACACACACACACACACTTTAAAAGATGGGGCAGATATCAAAGGAAAACATTTTAGTAAATAAATATTCCAGTTCCAAAGACACAAACAAAAAATGGAACAAATGTGTTTTGTAACACACAAGACATACCTGGCCTGGGGTCACTGGTTGCTGTGCTGAATAATGCCAAAGAAAAATGAATAGGAAAAATGGGATCTTTGTTGTCCTAAGGACACACACACTAAATGAGAGACAGCAAGAGGGAATGGGGGGGGGGGTTAGGTTATACAGATGAAACACTGCTTGTTATTACATGTCGTGCACGCTTGGAAGTGTCCTTGCCCAGCTTAGACTGGTTATTTTTGTTGCTCTGTGCTTCAAATGGCCAGAAGCTCCATTGTTTGCAGTGAGATCAATCATTGCATTTGGTGTGACCTCTTTGATTAGCAAAATGTATGTAGCATTTGTATGCTCTGACATTCCTGTAACCTGCTGAGATTAGGCTTAGAAAAGCAATGTGAATAATAACCAGGTTGAAAAGAATCCCATTGAGGGGCTGTGATATTGGGGAACTGTTTTCATTCCAAAAGTACCTCAGTGTTGTACAAACTCTAAGAAAATGGAAATTTTCAAGTAGAGTCAAATCTCTCCATCTCTGCCAAGATACGGAAGGGGTCGTAATTGGATCATTCAGCAGGTAAGTGACCGAAAATGTACATCCAGATCAACACAAAAATGAAATAGAATATAAAATAAGGCTTCTGTTGTGGCCATCTCATTTTCCTGACTGAGCCAAAGAAGAGAATGCAGAAGTGAGGATCGAGGAATATGGATGATCCTGAGAGATCACATGAGGACCTAGAAATATAAATGATCCTGAGAGATCACATGAGGACCTAGAAATATGAATGATCCTGAGAGATCAAGTGAGGACCTAGAAATATGAATGATCCTGAGAGATCAAGTGAGGACCTAGAAATATGGCTGATCCTAAGCAGTGGTGTAACAAGCCAACACAGGACCCCTATGCAAGATTATCAAGGCGTGAGGGCGCAATGTGCACATGTATCATTAACAGGCCATTAAAACAGTTAGAATAAACAAGACGACTGACAGAAGTGGGCTAATCACACACAACAAAAAGAAAAAAAACTGATGACGCCGTACCATAAATGGAAACAAAAACACAGGTGATGGCACACCATAACAAACTCACTGCTACAGGTTACTGCATTTTTCCAGCTTTCCTCTGTGCAAAGTTGTCCATCAAATCCAGAAAATCCAGTTGACACGCACAAGCATTCTCAATCGACAGTATGACAAATCCAGAGACGACACTGTCCCATTGAGCTCCTCAGGTAGCTTTGTATCAGTTTCAGTTTGGAAAATGAACGCTCTGCAGAGGCCAGTGTGTTGTTTACTGTTTTGCATGTAATACACATGTTCACACCATATCCCACAATCCTCCATCACAATGTAAAACAAAATACACCAAAATTCATCGTTGTTGTCTTCGCTAATAATTTAATGAATGACACTATAATATGTTTGTGTATTTACAGACTACATAGAGGCCTGTTTAGTTGGATATGCTTGAGAGCCCACCATGGAGTAAGAGAGTGAGACTCTCTTTGATTATTAGGTCACATAAGGCCTGGTTGATACAATTCAATTGTATCGATATGTGTAGATTGGGACTTTAGAAAACAGGAACTTTATATTAAAGAAAAAAAAAGAAGGGGGGCCCAGTGAGTGATGTTTTTCAATAATTGCCGTGTCCTGGTTTGGCCCTGGCCTGTAAGCAGCTGCAGTGTCTGCTTACCGATAGCTACGCCACTGATCCTGAGAGATTTTGCACAGAGGAATGCTCTCCGATCATTTGCATCTTTGTATTCTCCAGCTTTATAGGAGAAGATTATAAACTGTCTCATTGGCAAAGAAAGGCTGTTTATAATAATAAATATGAGGCTGTCAATCATGTCATCACCTTTTTTGTAAGACTGAATTGCTAAAAAGGCTATATTATTTTCATTTTTCTTCTTTCTCAACTTTACCATTGGGTGCAAATACATGCTGAACTTTATTATCAGGTAATTAACAAGTTAACAAGACATACTGGATTGTGAGATTCTTTTTTTAATTTTTTTTTAATTGTTTGGTCCCTGCGATGAAAAATGGTGAGTGGCTCTCTCTTTGCATTGATTTTTGGAAACAAATAAAGTCTTAGAATGAATGTATGTGTGGGAGGCTATCAACCTTGACTGCCATTCTGTATATTCATAGTTCTGTTTTGTAAAGATTAAGTGTCAGTCAGTTTGATCCTAACTTTAGTTCATACTCAGAGTGTAACAGTTGTGGCAGCATGTGAGAAAAGCATACAGTATGATGGACGCATGGATTCCAAGAGTCAGTTTTAAATTGATATACCCACTGGCACACCCACTAAAAGCCCAGACCTTTTATTATATCAGTCATCAGTCATTACATGCTATCTCATGTCAGGAGTTTAGTGCAGTGTTGCCGAAGCAAAACAAGACAGGGGTAGTATAGCATAACAGAGGGGCAGTCAAGCACAACAGAGCAGCATAGAAAGTTAGCTACACAACTCTCTCTCTTTCTCTCTCTCACCTTCTCTTCTCTCTCTCACACACACACACACACACACTCTTTCATAATTCAAATGTGAACATTAGAAGAAAAGATCAAATGTTGTGATTTGGTGTCTCACTATCCCTCATTTTATGGCAGGCTGCAACATATTTGACAGATATTGGAGCTGCTGGCCCTTCTCCTGATAGGTGGGCTAATTGATCAAGGTCTTTAGGGGGATTCAAATTTGGTATTTTGTCTGAAAATGATAAGAGATAGATTTTTTCTTAGTTGTTCAAACTTTAAAACGCTCTCTTTTTTAAATGTTCTCTCCCTCGCTCAGACCTGTCTATGTTCTCGCTGAAATATTTACAGCACAAAACCCTAAAGCATTGTGGCACTGCATTCTGTTGTCTCTTTTTTAAAAGCATGAGACATCCCAGGCACTACCTGGAAACAGCACAGCTGTGCCAAGCCATGCAAGTGGATTATGCTATATGCAAGGGAAGCGCGTCACAGGCAGAACTTCAAAGCTCTTTAAAAAATCCCCCAAAATGACTTAAAGGAGCAAAAGCAGAGATGGAAAAACATTGTTCTGTTTCTTTATTTTTCTTCCTAATATTCTATGGTTGTGAAGCAGAAAATCAGGTTGCTCTGGCATATCACCAACGACTGTGTTCATTTGCATTAGCCTGTGGGAAAGGACAAAGAGGTGGGAAAGAAAGAAAGAGAGCTGTGCTGTGAGCATTTAAATGTCATTTGCCTTGATAGACAGGTGAGAGAGAGGCTCGTGGCAGTGGCCACCATGAGTGAATGGATGGCACTGACAGGTGACGGAAGGAAGGCACGCTGGCGAGAAAGAGAGAGAGAGACTGACAAGAGAGATCTCACAGAGCTGGACAATAGAATTCCAAATAATGTGTCAAATTAGATGGCCTCAAGGTGTGCCCAGGTGCGCCACCTCTCCAGCTTGTTGAAAAATACAACACTGGACAGACCTGAGAAAGGAAAAGCCCTTTTTGGTCCTTTTGGTCTTTGGCCGGTTAATATAAAACACACTTTCTGATTAAATGGCAACAGATTGTAGTGAGTTGTTCTCTGCTGTTGGACCCAGTCTCTTCTAAAGACCAGGCTTGTGGAACCTCATCCCACAGCAAGTCTAAAAATATTTAGTAGGTATTCTGGAACTACACTGATGCTTAACGGCAGCTTGTCAGACACATGTCTGATGTGAACGTGAGATTGTAACTGTTCCCATGTACCTTGATTGCATCTGCAATACATACTGGGTGTCTTGAGATTTCTGTAGAACACTATATTTTACTTAAATGTAACCCATGTGAAATATTAGACTACCTCAATCCAGTCACAATCACTCTGCAAGGATGGAGAAAGTGCAGGGATGTGAAAGAAGAGATGTCTCAGAGGACAAGTCTGTGGAGAGAAGCTTGCTAATGTTCATTTCTTAAGGGCTTCTTTATTCAGTGGTTTATGCAATATGTATAAAAAAAGATCCTTCAGATTGCTCAGCCCAGATTGTAAAGGATCCTTTCAAAGAATGTTGCAGTTTGAGCTTGATTCTCAGCCGTGATGAATGAACTGGGTGTTATTTCTTAAAATGTTCAAATCAATATTCTAAGCAAATACATTGTAATATTGCGTGTGTTTTTTTTTTTTTGCCCCTTTGAGCTCAGAAACAATTCCTGTTCTATGACATCACTGTAGCTTCTTTAAAGGGGCCCCTGGCAAATAAGACCTGTTGGTCTTACAAGATTGGTATTGGTGTCAGCTACATAAACATGATTTAAAACACTTAAAATGCTTTGTGTTTTATAAGAAAATTAGAAAAATTTTGCACTTGTGAACTGCCATTGCTGTAGAAAGTGACATCACCTGGTTGAGCTAATCGAGATCCAAGCAGTTGCTGCACATAGACACCATCAATATCAATCAGGTGATTTTTACCCATTTTTACCCAGAAAGCATTGAAACATAAACGCCATGGCAGCTGACAAGCAGTGCAAATGAAGGGACTTTCTAAGACTGAATGGAAAAAGAGCTTGTTGTTTTTATTTAAATCCTGTAAGGCCAATATGTCTTAACAGATCATTTTAAGATGCACTCGTGCAAACAACCATCAGCTAACTCACCTGCAGTTACGGTTCCTCAAGACACCATGGCAAGACACCATGACACTGGCTCAGCTATCTACAGTAAGCCTTCTTTTACCACACATATTTAAAACCCCTTTTTAAATGTGCATAAGAAAACAAACCTGACACAGTAATTGTGATACACTGGGCAACAGAGACATCGAGTATTTTGAACTTAGTCAACTTGCTAAAACTTTTGGCATCTGCACATGAATGAGAATTTTTTTTTTCTGTCTTTTAAGCAAAAATGTTTAGCCTACAACTTCGCCAACATAGTTTACCTTGGCGTTTAGCTGCTGTAGTGAGGCACAAAGGCACGGATTCAACTCTGCTTGATCTGCAAAGCAGGGAGACGAGGAATACATAACATGCTGTGTTTGCATTAATGCTCTCCCTCTGCATACTCTTGGACTAGAAATCCAAAGTACCTGGTCAGCCCAGGCCGGCTCAGTGGCTTAAGCTGCGGGCTGTGTGCATGCTGATTAGGCCACCTTTGGCAAATGTGTGGGTTTCTTTCCATATGCTTGACCTGCCAGTGTTGGTGTATTCAAACGCATATGATTTCTCTGCCCACAGGGAACGTTCACATCTAATCATGATGCTGTCTAACCTTCAACACATCTATTGCTCCAGGCTGATTCAGTGTACACCAACACACATGGCTGGTTCATTGCTGTATACATTCTGTACCTGTGGACACTGTGTTGATTCTGTTCAGTCTAGTACACTGAATTTAAATCATAATCACTTTGATAGCAATGCCTTGACTTCAGGGCAAACTGATTGAGTTTGTGTAAAGTGCTGCTGACACTGTTTTCTCTGCATAAACTTTACAGTGTTGTTAAGTTGTACTGCTAAAGAAGAATAGTTTCCCAGATCAGAAAAAGAAAACTGATCCTTTCCTTGAAAACCCTTGGCACTGGATACAATCAACTTGGTGTGTTCAACAAACAAGCCCTGACAGAAAATTACTTTATGTCCTTGAGCAAACTTTCACTTTGCGCCAAACAACAAACTTACCCGCTACCTTTGAAATATTTTCTTTGTATTGCTCCTCCGTCACACACAAACACACACACACACACACACACACACACCTAACACACAAAAACGTTTTTTTTTCATCTGTTATTTTACAGACAACAAGACTTGAACCTTATTGAAAATTAAGAAGGAGACATGGTTATTTGCTTGTACACTGCCACTCAAAGAAATTGCCTATGTGATAGTATTTTGGTGGGAGGCTGAATCCCACGAACAGAGGAGCTACAAAGCCTGGGCATGACTGACAGACAAATCCAATTTCCGCCCCTCTAACTTTCCTCTTTACCGCCACTTCAATCAAATCGGGACACTGCACCTGCTCCCTCGCCCAACTATAAGCCCAATATCACCTCCTCAGTGTCAAAATTGAAATGTTTGAAGAAGGGCTGCTCTTGTAGTGTGTGTGTGTGTGTGTGTGTGTGTGAGTCTGTGTGTGTGTGTGTGTTTGTGTGTGTGAGTGTGTTACTGTAAGCACAAATACCTTTCTAAAAAAAAAAAAATCATTCTGCTCTCATTCTAACGTCTTGCCTGCACTTCATTACATACATTTACCATTGGCAGTCCCAAATGTTCATAATCAGTGAAATACCTTTAAATCACCCTGGAGAAATTCAAGATGGTAACCATCCACAACCATGTCATAACCTCTGTAATCCGGTGTGCTGTTTTATCAGTACTCTGTCAGTGAGTGAATGAGGAGGATGGAGTGGTGGTCATGCATCTCCTGCTTAAGTGAGCCTCTTCATATTGACTTGTGTCCATCCCTTAACAAAATGGATTCGGTATGTAACCATATGGGTAGGTAGGCAATGCAGAGATCTGTGATGTAAAGCTGAAAAATACTAGTTTGGCTGGAGAGGATGTTTAATCTCATGAGTCAGCAAAATCCTTTCCCTCTCAGGATTTATCAGAAGGGTTACAACTCTTAACTGTGTAGACTATATAATCTGCCAGATTACAACCATACGAATGCCAGATTACAGCCAGATCAGGGCCAAGTCAGGTGTTTTGTCTGAGATCTGAGAGTCGACCCCCTATCCCCTGGTGAGCCCTCTCTCACTCTCTCTTACCCAGCAGGAGCGTGGCGGCTGAAACAGTAGTGTGTTGAGTCAGAGCTGCAGCTCAGTAAATTTACACAGTGTCAGATAAGAACTAATTAAACTGTATACAGGCTCTTCCTCTCAAGCTAGGCTATTGCAGGTGTCTGTTGTTGACAATTTAAAAAAAAAGGTCTAAGGTCTAAATGATGCCATTTCAGTGTATTAATGTCTGTCATGGTTAAAGGGAAACAAACAGATCATTTCAAGAGGCTGGCAGGGTATGTTTATATCTTAATATAAATGTGCTCGTCAGTGATTTTTCCTGCTTTTGTAGTGTTGCAGTGACTCAGCAAAAAAAAAAAAAAGAAAGAAAAAACCCTGTTATGTAGGCAATTTTGGACAGAGTCTGCCTCTGACTAAAAGAGATTGCATAAGATTGGACTAGGCGTTCAATAAGGGAATAGGTGGTCATTAAGAGTTTACCACTGTTGTATTTGTAGCTATAGCTTAAACTCGAGTCCTAAGTTTAAATCCGCCAAGCTCCTTTGTCCAAGAGCAGTGTCTCCGAGTAGCTTGTTTTGTTATCAGGCATTAAGTGCCTTTAGGGGGCCTTTATATCAATTGAGGTGCTCATTCAATGCGGCAGCGCTGTCAGTTCAAAAAGGCAGTGACTCACCGAGGTAAATTTACTTTGAAAAGATGGAAAAGACAAGAATGTCTCCTTCCACCGCCTCATGAGGATGCAGTGCTGGCATGCATATACACATGCCCACATGTTTACACACACATGCCTTCACACCAGGACATGTAGTTCATAAATATGTGCATAAACATGTAAGCAAGTTGATGCAAGGACACATACACTTAAAAAAGATATTGTAAGGGTCCACACATAGAGAAAGAACATGCACACACACACACATGCACGCACACACACACACACGCACACACACACACATGCACGCACACACACACACGCACACACACACAAACACACAAGCCCACTCACAGAGAAAGTGAACATGCTACACACACACAAACACACGGGCGCATGAGCCAACGCACAGAGAAAGGCCGAGGGTGAGCATGTACACACCTATTTCCTTCTCTGTAGCGTTTGATTTTTCTCTGACACCTGTGACAAGAGTCTGAGACATAAATAGTGTGCAACACAGGTGAAAAGAAAGGCGTTTTTTTTTTTTTAGCTCCTCTAGCCAACCAGAACCTGGTCAGTGGTCACTGTGCTGTGTTCACAGAAAACTCTCGGGCCTCAAAAGAAAGCAAAACAGGCTTCAAAAGAAACAATCTCACACACTCGAGCATGAAATATGGAGCTGCTGAACCAAAATGAGGGCCATTTTTAGGACTGAAAGGTGTGTTTTTTTCTGTTTTGATGCACCATGGCAACAACCAACAGCAATGTGAAGCAACTAAATGGAAAAAATATTTTTTAAAACATTTTAATCTTTCAGTGTCATTTCAGTGCTCCCACACTGATCCACACTGTAAATCACTGGACTGATAATATTTATATATATATATATATATAAGACAAGGCATATATCAGGATCAGTGGTACTGAAGCAGAACAATTTCTGTTTCAAAACAAGTTTGTCTTAAATAACTATAGGCTCCCTGACATGGAAGCGTAGGGTTTTTTTTTTCAGATCCTTTTAAGAAACTGTAAAAAGTGATGTGGTGGACAACTAGATGACTCTGGTCAATCGAATGTCCAGGACCAGTCACTGAGTAAAGACTTTATTGTGTGGCATCTGGTTTTATAGCCTATCACTGGGACAGTTTTTATGGCCTATCAGTAAGGCAGTAAGCCATGCAGTTGGCATTGAGTGGCACAAGCAAGTAGAACCCATTTACTGTTGGATCTGCTGAACAAGGCTCTGGCTTTTCAGAGAGTAATGGAATATAGTTAAACTCTATAATTGGTTGTTTGTTTGTTTATTTGTTAGTTAGTTTGTTTATTTGTGAAGCACATTGAATTCCCTGATTATGAAATGTGCAACAGAAATAAAATTGACTTGCCCTACATATTACAGGCTGATCATATCTTTGCATCTGGATCAGGCTCTGCATGGTTGGGCTTAATCCTCTCCAAAAACAACCCCAACCCAGCCCTGATACCTCCAGCTGCTTAACCGCACAGATGAGATGGAGACAGAACTTAATGTCTTTAGCATGTCGCTGCTGACGAAAGCAGAGTTCTCTCGCAGACAGCTGTTTGGTGTGCTGCAACAGAAATATCAAACAGCAATAAATGAAGTAAATAAATGAATGAAGTGAGCTGTCATCTCTCAGAACATGAGATATCAATAATGTTGGCAAGTAAACTCTCTGTGTGAACGGCCTTTCTCTTATTTGTAAACACGCTGTGAAAGGACACATTAAAAAGGAAGAATTGATCTCTCAATCAATAAAGAAAATACATTACATTTGTCTTAATAAAAAAGAGACTGACAAAGGAATCAACGATAATGTGACATTTTAGCTTATGAACATTGTTTAGATAGAAGAGCAAAGGTGGGACACACTTGTAAGCAATAGTCTATAAGTAACAACCAGATCCAAATCACAGTAACAAAATAACATAATCTTATGTAAGATCCCCAAGCCCAGGTGCCAGCACACATTACCTAGAACAGTTCTAATGTACTTGGAGCATGCATGTGTTTGTTTGTTTTTTTGTTGTCGTTTGTTTTTGTTTGTACCTTTGTGTGCATGTGTGTGCGTGCGTGTGTGTGCATGCGTGTGCGTGCATGTGTGTGCATGCGTGTGTATGAGCGAGAGAGGAGGTGGGGGAGGGAGGCAGTGTGTGCATGTCTGTGTAGATTTATATAACTGTATGTTTGTCTGCAGGCCTGCCAGTACATACAGTGTGTTTTGGGAACCCTTTGAAAAATCCTCTCCTTGTCAGCTCTTCAGGCTATACCTAAACAGCTCACAGAATGGATCAAGAGAGACTCAGAAAGAAAGAGATGACAAGTAAAAGAGATGACAAAGAGAAGAGAGAAAAAAAAGAAGAAGAGAGCTTGTCCTTTCTGTTTTTTTTTCCTAATGATGAGTTTTGACCACAGCAAAAGATTAAGGTGTCCTTGAGTGGTGTCACACACAGCTAATGGGAACAATTAACCCTGCCAGGGGTAATTGGCATCATCTAAGAGGCAGAGAGGAGAGAGTAGGAGAGAGAGGGAGAGTAAGAGAGAGAGAGATAGCAGTGGTCAGGCAGAGAGAGAGAGAGGTTGGGGCCAGAAAGAGAGATCATGATGAGCAATTAATGTGAACTTATGCAAAATGGGCCAAAGGCTCTTTCTCAAACAATGCATGGTGGCCTATGTGCTACAGTGTCATTCGTCAAACATCTGCATTCTTATGCTGCCATATTCAAGCCACAGGTCGTCTAAAAGTTTCTGAATCCCAATATCCTCCCTAATTCCTGATGGAGGGGAGACATTGTGATTCAGTCAGTGTGTCTGGACTGGGTCTGCAAGCTCTGTAGGGAAATAGAAAAAGGACATTTTCCAGCTGTGTCACTTCACTTGTTTTCAGATCTTAAAACATAGCTAAAACTGTTTTTTGTTTCACATACACAGGATATGTTAACATGAGATGTTAAATTCCTATTGTCATTACAAGGGGACTTCCCATTCTGTCACACTGTGAGGCAGAGGGGGCAGAAGATTGGCTGAAAATGATTCAGATCAGAGGGACTAAGCAGAAAATCACAAGTTATTTGCAGTCTGTTGTCTGGCCACAGTTTAGTGACTTTGTCATGGGAGAAAACTATCTGACGCGGAATTCGCCACAGCACTGATTTAATTACATACCAAGTGGGAAGCCAAAACACAGCACAGCACTAGAAAGCCAATAATGTAGCAGAAGACAGAAAATACTGCATATAATTCCCCACAGTCACCAAGGCAGAATTGCTAAACTCACTTTTAGATACTGGGCTGCACCATGACAGGGTAATGCTGCACCTTGAGATGGGCCTATGACAAGTTAAAATAATGGATAAAATAATGTTATAAGAGTGTCTGGAAAGACTGAATTGGATTCATCTCAGAGGAAGGACATGTAATCAAAGACAGAGAACAGGTCTGTAGGCATGATGGAGTGCTATGCACCTTCACCTATAGCAGTTAAAGGGACTGTGTCTTTTGTGTGTTTTTGAAGTGTAATGCCTCCAAAAAATTAAGTGTAGATATCAATGGAGTGTGATAAAATAATTCCACTGGCATCTTATAACCAGAGTATATGCATTCCATTGCAGAGATCTCCTCCAGAGTTAGCATGCTCACTGACTAGTGCCAGGTTGTCTTGTCCTGTAATACCAGTGTATGTCTGAGGTGGCGATACTGAGTCGCATACCAGACATACTGACCTCAGTGCAAAGACAATGGGTCGACATGACTGTCTGCGTGTCGGTGAGTGCCCGTACCACTGCGTCTAAGGAAGGGCTCAAGTCCGGTGACATGACTGCATACAAGACAGTCTATTCTGTCCGTCAGGTACCGCAAGCACATGGAAGCGCACATCATGGTGGCGCATGATGGACGCATGTGGCAAGAGGTACGTACCATCACTGACTTCAAAAGCACACCTGATGCAGTGGTAAATGCTGACCTCATGTTTTTAAACAACCTCAACACATTTTATGTCTGTTTTGAGGATACTAACCCTAACAATACCCATGCAATTAATGTTAGCCACTTCTGAGGAATGAGCAATGAGCAGCATCCCCAAAAGTGACCCGGGTAAGGCTCTGAAATGGGTTAACGCACACAAAGCACCCAGTCCAGACGGCATCCCTAGCTGACTTTTGCCCTGCTGTGCTCACCAGCTGTCTGGTGTCTTCACGTCCATTCTAAACGAGTCCCTGGCACAGTCTAGCATACCTGCTTGTTTTAAAAAGTCCAATTTCCCTGTATCACAAAAACAGCACTCCTTCCTGCCTAAATGATTACCGGCCTCTTGCACTCATTTCAGTGGTCATGAAGGTGTTTGAGTGGCTCATCAAAGAGAACATCACTGCATCTATCCCCAGTAACACCGACCCGCTCCAATTTGCCAGACGCACCAACAGGTACACTGAGGATACCATCTCCCATGTCCTGCACACCACACTCACTCACGTGTACAAAAAAATGGGAATAATGTGACACCGCTGTTCATCGATTACAGCTCAGCTTTTAATTCCATCATATCCCAGAGACTGTTTACAATGCTGAGGACCCTGAACTGAACCATAGCTTGCGTGCATGGATCCTGGACTTCCTATAAAGTCGGCAGCTGCTTTTCCAACTCCATCAAGGGTGTGTACTTAGCTTGCTGCTGTACTCCCAGTCCCACAGTAATGCTGGGTTGCATCTCCAACAATGACAAAACTACCTACCTGGAAGGTGAACAACCTAGCATCATGGTGCACGAACAACTGCCTGCAACTGAACATCAACAAAACCAAGGAGCTTGTGGTGGAAAGAAGCAGCATTCCTTCTCACCCATCATCATCAATGGGGCTCTAGTGGAGAGGGTGACCAACTTTAAATACCCGGGTGCCAAAATTTCAGCAGACTTTACATGGACTGACCATATCAAAACCCAGGCAGCTGAGAAGGTTTGGAGCCTCGCCAGTCATTCTGAGGTTATTTTATTCCGGGGCCATGGAAAGCATCATCACACAGAACAACTTGTCCTGGTTTGGACTGCAAAGCCCTTGAGCGGGTGATCAGAGCTGCAGAGGGCTGCTGCAGGTTCTCACTCTCATCTTTGCAGGAGACTTACAACACAAGATGCAAGCTTAGAGCAGTACAAATTCTCAGAAGATCCTTCCCACCCCACTAACCACCTCTTCCAGCTGCTAAAATCTGGGAAATGGTTCATGGCTAAAACAGAGCAACTTAAGAGGTGTGAGACTCTTCAACCTGGACATGTCACTCCCCACCCCCTTGCACAGCTAACTGCACTCTGCACTTAAATAGTTCTAGTTCTAGTACTGGAGCCTTCAAAGCTCTGCCCTCTCACTTTATAGTAGTGATATACTTTTAATATATATTTATTTCAATCCAAATGTCTTTATTTTAATCTAAAATACTGCAAAGGTCACGTTTATCATATCGGTATTTATTCAGAATGAACACTGATATATATATATATATATATATATATATATATATATATATATAATGCTGGACATATTTACTGGATTGGTGAAGAGGAATAGCTTGACGTTACCATAGCACAGACTCTCTTGATGGTAATTTAATATAGTTTATTTTCATCTGTGGGTGTTAATGGGAGCGTGGTTGTTGGTGTGGAGCGCAGGTGTTGAGTGATGTGGAGCATGGATAGTTACAGGACTGCATTTTCTTGTTTCGAACTCTGTAGACAAACTGACTTTTTGCTGAAATACTGCCCCCATTGGCGTACGAAGTATGAATGTGGCTCTTATGACACATAATACCTTTAAGAGTAATTCACACTTGACGACTTGTTCTCGCAGATTATCTGCCAGTTGACCTACAAGGCAAGGCATCTACCTGTGATTTTCAAGCCGACCCTTCAACCTGAATAATGTATAACTCTCTTCCTCAAGTGGTGTGTTCATGTGGTGTGTTCCTGTGGGGTGCATTTTGAGTGGCTTCTTTAGGCTAATTGTTGGGTCTCATATTATCAGCTACCAGCCTCTGTCCACCACCAGCCACCATGAATCCAAGAATACTTTCCCTGAGGGAGCATAAAGTGTCATTATACTTTCCAGCTGACTTTTTAATGAGATTATGTTTGTTTGAAGTTCAGCTAGAATTAACATGGCAACACAAAATCATCATCTTCACACTATGGTTTCAGGATACATTTTCCTCCCAGTCCTTCTTATGTGTAGTAAAAACTCAAAAACTCAAAAACTTTTTTTTTAATTATTATTTATTTTCATGGTCAATAAAAACGATATTCACAAAATTCATAAAATTCCATCATTGATCGCCATGCCACACCTGCCATCTTTGTCTTTCTCTCTTTCTCTCTCTCTTTCTCTCACACAGAAACACACACACACATGCACACACACACACACACACACATACACACACACACAGATTCAGCACAAGCCTTGGGGCAGTGCACCACACCTAACAGAGAGAGCAGCAAAGCCTCACCACTGAACCCTATTCTCTCCCTCTTGTTTTATTTTTCCCATCTTCCCCATCTCATCCTTTGTGCTGCCCCCCTGGGGACCCCCTGTGATCTTAGGCCTCCTCGCCAGGTTTGAAGCCACAGATATGGCCAGGCAGGCGGGCAGACGGGTGACTGAGTGAGTGAGCCAGCATCCAAAACCAGCGTCCGGCCTCGACTGACTGACTGACCGGCCGACCAGGCCGGCCTGCGATTCATATGACCGCATTAGTATTCAGGACAGGTGTGTCAGAGATGCAGCACATCTGCTATTTACCACCGAGTGAGAGAGAGATTCTTTATCATCTCGCACATGAATTATGGATTGTGCTCAGGGGGATGAGGGATCTGAGGGAGAGGGGCAGTGTCCAGAGGGCCGTGTGCTGTGCTGTGGTGCAGTATGTTGTGATGTGGCGGCTCAGCTGGGCATTTGAGCGATCCGAAAGGGAGATGGCACCGGAGTTCATCGCCCCTAATGTCTCCTATTCATCTCCACGTTTAGATCTGAGCCGAATCTCTGGACTAAAGAAGAGAAGGGCTGGAGAGTAAATTACTGAGTACCCAATGTCAAATCTAAGCCCTGAGCCCTGAACTCTCAAGGACACAAGTGGTATAAATCCGCATCATGACTGGCTGAGTCATGCCAGTTAAGTCTTTGAGGGTTCAAGGTTTAGGGTTTCAGTCAGTAAGTCAGGCATGAATTGAGTGCAATTTGGTGCAAATTCAACTTTGAGGAAGATAGTTGAGATTGCAGTGGCATCAAGAGCAAAACAGGCCTGTGTCCGCCCCAGTCTCAGCTCTCCCAGGAGAGCTGTTGATGGAGGGAGGGGATCAGGAAGGGGGAAAGAGGATGAAGGATAGAGCTGCACACGTCCGATGGCAATCAGTCTGGAAATAGACGCCGTCCCCGAGACAGACAGCAACAAATAAATGGCAGCCAGGATAAAAGCTGACTCTCCGACAGCAGAATGAATGTGCTCCCTTAAATAATTCACCTCAGCACTCTGCCTGAAGTGGAAGAAGGGTGGGGTTGGTGGGGGGCTGGACGGTGGTGATATTAGTCTTTAAACTTTTCCATCACGCGTGCAAAGTGTATAGAGAAAGAAAGCTTGACAGCCAGACAGACATGTAGGTGACAAAGAGGCCCCTGTGAAAAATGCCTAACTAGAGCCCTCAGAGGACATATTGCCTTGTCTCTGACAGAAACGAATGTCCATTTTCTCCTTGTTTATAACTGTCTCTGCTCTGAACAAATCACACCATCAGTGTATCAGGGCTGTGTCTCTGGCCACCTAAAAATGGAATGGCTCCAGTGATGTTACAGTCTGAATCTCGACCATTGTGTAGTGCGATATGATAATTTGACATGATCATTTCAGCATGAATACATTCTACTTTATCATCGGAGAAATCAGTTGTGATTCAATCCATAGCCCTCAAACCAGTGCTTGAAGTAGGAAAAAATAGGTGCCGGAACTCATTTTACATTCATGCCGTGAAAAAATGTGTGGGTTCAAAAACTATTTTAATGCAGTCATTCTTTCAAGCTCTCTAGGCCTAGGCAAATTTTTGTTCTAATTCACAAATAGAATGCTTAACCCTTAAAACCAAATGAACCAGACCAGTGTTTTCTTTACAGAAGTATTAGGCTTGATCTCTTGTCCAGCAGTCTGGCTTATCATTGCAAGCAAGCCCTGCTTCACTGGTCTCATTTTCAATGCCATTGTCAGACAAAGTAGCTAGATCTGATGTCAAATGAACTGCGTCAACATGGAAAGCACCTTTAGATGCTGACACACCCCCAGCTCTCGCGCAGGCTACTATGTACTAACACTTGTTTTTTTTTGCTTTTTTTGCTTTTCTGGACTTTCATCCCACTTTCTTTTTTGTGCTTTATTTAACTACGCTAGCATGACTGTTTCACCAACCACCAACGATGAAGACCACTTCCATTTTATTAGTTTCATTTTACTTATTAGTTTTAGGTACGCAATGACACCATAGAGAGCATGATATTTACAGTAGACACAGTAACAGTTTGAATCACTTGACACCTGCCCTTATGCGATTGGTTGGGACTCTGAATTGATATCATATGATAGCCAATCTTACTGCGGGGTTGTGTAGTCTTTTAACAGTCGTATCATATTGTCTGGAACATTCTCTGGCCACTACATCGGATTGGAAGTGTCAGAACAATAAAAAACGTGGCAGAACCCAAAAGACAAAATAGTGCCAGACTGTGTTCCAGTGCATTACGGCCCACTTCAAGCACTGCCTCAAACAGTCATTAAGTCACTAATTCAGTGAGTTTTAGTTGCCGGTTCACTACTCAGTCTATGCTGTATCATGTTTTCTTGTTTTTTTTCCTACTGACAGTACTGGGGGACCACAAATGACTATGGATCGATACGCTATGGCTATGGATCAATTCACACCAGATTTCTCCTTTAAACTGTCTTCCTAATTCAAACTCTGATTTTCGTTAGCCTTAAGGGGACAACAGGTGAGTGTAGACAGTCAGTACAGAATACTGACAGATGCATCCCCAAAATGTCCTTTGTCTGGAATGGAGGAAAAAAACTGCCTTCTTATACAGCATTCAATAGCATAGAACCATCAGGACATGTTCACGTCAAAATATGAGTATAAAACTCTGCTTTGTTAGATACAATTGTTGGCCAAATTCTGATTACAGTTTACATGCCATGTCTAAGTAACAGTGTCTCAATAACAAATAAACAATATATGGCGTTAGTGTTGCTTTTTTACGAGGCCATCCAAAAACATCCAAAAGTTCATAGTTGGTACCTTGATGTCTGTTATGACAAGTACCTCATTTGACAGCTGAAAGCAACAGGTAGCTGTTGTCCATTCTGGTCAGAGTCACTGAGGCTGTTCAGGAGGCCAATGATCTTCCCCATCCGTTCTCCATCCATCAGTGTTTATTTATTCCTTTCTCGTCTGTTGTTCCTCCTGCATGCTCCCAGGACCATTTTTGTGTTTTTCTGTTCCATAATTGGTTTATCGCAGCTGTGTTGAAATGTTTCTGAAAGAAGGAGGTACTTTGTAGAAATAACAATGATAAAAAATAAACGTGTAATGATACTGTAGCAAGTTCCTTTATTTGTCAATAAATATACCATTTATGTTCTTGCGACCTGAAAGAAATCTCACGCACACACACACACACTAACACAAACATAAAAAAAACATGCTTTTATATAATAATGACCTGATTTCATTTCAACCCATTTTCACTACTAGGTTGTTTGCGCAGAAAGCTGCTTCCTTGTCTCCAATTTTTGTGACAAAAAGGAAGTCATTCCCCTGGCAGGGAGAATGAAAGAATGAAACACCTTCAGCCCACTGCCTCACTCCTTGGACGGCTCAGAGCTTGGCCTCCTCTGAGTCTCTGTTGGACAATTTGTGTTTTCCCTCTCCACTGGCTTTTAAGTGCTTTTCCCCTGCCATGTCTTCCACCTCTGCCCGCCACACAGGCTTGTTTGTGGAGGTCCACTTGCAGCTTCAGGGGAGCTATACTCTGCTCTTAACGGCGGACATTCTAACACCTCATTATATTGTATGTACACAAGAACCTTTGTGATGCTAAAGTCGCTGCGGTGTTCTCTGTCACACCATGAGTTTTTAGATTCATTTTTAAAAATCTCATTAATCACAATAGAATTTTTTAATTAGTCACAATAAATCATAATTAATCACACATTTTAAAGTTCCTGAATTGTCCTTGATTTTTTGGTGAAGAAAGAATGTCACACATGCCCCTGGTTAACGCAGGCTTCAGCAAAGTGGAGCTCCTTGGTTTCCTACACCCAACATGAAAGACTGTAGTTGCCACAGGCTGTCTATGACAGGGGTGCCCAGGGGTGAGCGACCACGTGACTTTTTAACACTCCCCCTCACCCTCGCATCCCAGACGCACAAGTTATACTCACTCCTCCGTGCTTCAAATCTACCATGGGTTGACCTTTGCCTTGTACTCCCATTCAGTGTGTCCATCAGCTCTTTTAAAAATGCCATCATGAAGCATCTACAACCATCATTATGCTTCTTGTATTCTGCTGCTTGTATTTATCAAAGAGAAACTCTTTCATCTCCGGACAGAGCTCTCTGGCTGATTTATGGTTCTGTGTTGACTCAACTCAAAGCTTGTCACCGTCATTTTCCTGTTATGGTTCTGCATCGAGTGTGTCTGTGTTCACATAGTACAATTCACCAAATTGTTTTGAGTGGAACTATTTACCCTTCGATCACGCAGTTGAGTCTAGCTCATGCCTTTGTCATGCTCTCATTTTTTTAACATTACTATTAAAAGTCCATTGTCTCTTGTAACATATTAGTGTAATGCAGTCCTTCTAAAATAGTGGGTGTGATGCCAGGGGGGGTGCGGATGACCATGAGGAACATGCTTTTCTTTTGCCGTACTGGAATAAAGTGTAATTGCACTCATTGTCAGAGTGTGCACAGGAAGTATTAGCACTACGGTGTAGGTTTTTTTGCACTGAGCATGCTCGCAAACAGCAAAAGCAGGAGATATCAAGTGCAGTGAACAAACCCCTAAGAGACACCATGGAAAAACATTGAATAGGGATGAAAAGAAAGGCAGAGAGGGACGGAAATAATGAGACAAACGAAAGTCACCCGAAAGCTAAGATGAGGAAAAATGACGAAGTGAATTGAGCACTTGGCTTCACTGTGACTATGGTGCACCTATAACAATGTCTAGACAAATAATACTATTTATTGTTGCGGCGGAGAGTGAGGGGCGTGAAATGTTTTCATTTTCCTATGGAGTGCGTAACAACAAATAACTGAGAAGCACTGGTGTAATGAAAGGTACTCTGTGGAAACTGCACATGCTGAAATAGCCTACTTGCCCCTTAAGCAAGACCAAGCAGGTTGTGATTGTATTAACATCCCCCTATAGCTCATCGCTCTGGACTCGGAGATGAAAATGTGCTGGCGGCATCACCGATGGGAATGTGTGCTCTGTGCTAAGCTCCCAATGCATGCTGGGAGATGCGTGGAGAAGCGCTGAGTCATGCTGGAATCTGTCCACACATTGACTGCGGTCTGGCAGAGTAGGACAGAGCAGAGTAGAGCAGAGCACAGTCGGCGTGCTTACTTAACACTTTGGCGCTCTCTCGAGCAGACGGGGAACTGATTACAGCTCAGATGTCGGCGAGAGGAAGAGGAGGAAGATGAAGCTGGGCTACTCAATAGCTAAATAGAACTCAATGGCGCACACACACGTTGTGTGTGTGTGTGTGTGTGTGTGTGTGTGTGCATGTGATCACTTCACACTAAATACCATGATCATGATTCAGTCAGAACACCTTAGGCCAGCCACTGTGTTTATAGTGTGGGTCAAACTTTCACACATACAGTAAACACTGGATACATAGCTATGGGCCAAACATTAAACCATTTGTATGGAGTGATGGGTCAAACATGAACTTGTGTTTGGGGTTGTCCTAATTGGTTTCTTTGTGTTGTTTTCTCAAATTCAGAGGTGTAAGTGCTGTGGTACCATGAGAGAGAGAGAGAGAGAGAGAGAGAGAGAGATGCTGATTGTTTACCATATTTGTCATTGCCTGCTCTTTACACTGGTTAGGTCAGTCTCGAGTGGGCCAACAAACATAACATCCTTGTTGTTTTATCCAGGACTTTTAAGGGCATGTTTATACAGAGAGTGGATTGAGTGGTATAGGCCTGAGTCCAGGTTGTTCAACTAGATGTAATATGAGAATGAACTTCACAGAGTGCATACACAACCCTAGCTTCTGTTGGCAAAACAAATGCAGATATATAAAAAATTTGCAAGGTTGAACTTGCCTCACTGTGTGTGTGTGTGTGTGTGTGTGTGTCTGTGTGTGTTCAGGAGTGTCTTTCCACATAGATGGCACAGGCAAGACCTGCTAACGGCTGACACCTGGCTCAGTGCTGTTCCAGAACGCATCATTCTCCCCAAATTCAGCTGCTGCAAGGATAAACAGAGCATGACTTGATAAAAGAGATCAGAGGTTCTTTCAAAATATCAGTAGCAATTGTTTTCTGATTTTATTTTCCAAATACATATTTGTTCCCTCTGCTTGCGAATACACAGAGACAAACAATCTGAGGTGCTATTGGTCTGTTTTTTGTTTGTTTTTTGCAACAAACATGGATACTGACTGGACTAATGGTTACAGACATTGACCACACCCTGGTATTCCTGCTGGCCCAGAGTGGACAGCCCATAATACGTGAAAGTCCAACTGAAAACACATGTGATCCTTATCTGTCTTAAAGCGATAGCCTGGAGTACTTCAAACCAGCTCAACAGGTGGTATCGGTAGCAGAACAAGAGAATTTGGTACAACAAAGACCGAATATCAAAATTGCCACTTACACTAACTGAGTGGGGCTATGGAAAACTACACTGACAGTGAGCTAATAGCCCCATTCAGTTAACATTATTTATCGGTTCAATATTGGTTGTATCAGTTCTATCAAATTCTCTTCCTACCACCACACACACACACACACACACACACACACACACACACACAGACATACACACAGCAGGTAGCAAGTGTAGCTGTCTGTCTTCCTCTCGATCAGCTGGTAATGATGTGTGAACGACACACAGAGCACAGCCCCATCGTGCCCCATGAAGCTGGTGTCCAACCCACAGGCCTTACAGCTCTGCACAGCACACCCCTCTGGTGTTGCTGTGGGCGGGGGAAGGGAGAATAAATAAATAAATAAATAAATAAATAAGCTCATAATTGGCTTTCTTTTCTTATGTACTCACCCCACCTACCCAGCTGATTGTGTTTTGTTCACTAGAAGAGTCTATTCCTTGGCTGAGTACAAGAGGTGCATTTCTGTTATTCATATTCTGCCTTCTCAACCCTTGCCTTGAGCTTCTGCACACATCTGATAGGAGACACACATGCCTGTCTCCTAGGCTTTGCTTTCTGCAAAAGTCTGAGGGACGAGGACAAGAGAAATGTTCAGCAAATATATGCTTATGCTTACTCGTTCTTTTTCAATTTCTGGGCTTGCTATGTCTTTTTTTTCTTCTTAAGACCATAGCATAGCATCACCTGCTAGCACAGCTGCAGCCTGACATATCTGGTGTCCTCACAATAATTGTAAAACCAAAGTGGAAACCCTCAGTGTTGGCTTGAGTCACCCTCTTCGCTAACCTCATGCCTTCCGCTGCAGACAGTCCTTCGATAGACTCACCCTTTAATTGACTGAGTCATCCCAGCTCTCTCCGTCTCCAGCACATGGCCCCTCTATCCTCAGGCCAGTGGAGAGGTTAGGAGCTAACGAAAAAGAGTCTATTTCTAGACTCAAACTACAGGTAGTGTGCCGCATAGCCTACCTCCTCTCTTCTCACTCCCTTTCTCCCCCAAAAGAGGTATTTTCAAGGTGCAGTTTGAACTCAAAGATCCAGCCCATGCATAATATCTCTTATAATGTGTTTTATCTTTGTGGGAGATGAAGTGTATATGGCCTCAGGGCATACCTGAAATGCTGGTTATACTCAGCACCCTTAAAGTCTCTGTTACTTTGCAATCACACTATGGAACAGAGTTAAACATAGAATGGAACAAAGCAAATTTGCACATTGAAACGCATAGTGTTCAGGATACTGGAAAGGCTATGTAGAGGTGCCATATATATATATGTTATATATATGCCAGTTCTGTATAGTTATATATAGAAAATAAGTTCTGTAGATGCAGTTGTTAAATTGGAAAAAAAAATTGATGGTTCAGATATTTTTGGTTAATATTGAACGCTGTTGTTAAAACACTCATCGTGTGCGGCACTACACTACATACAGTACATACACTAAAAACATCTCTGACAACAGAGCAGTCAGTCACTCAGAGAGTTTGACGCTGTCTCTTCCGGACCTTGACTCATGACCTTGGCAGATCCTTGTTTCACACTGGACCTTCAGGTCGCCCAGCATGTGTGGCTGTTGGCTCCTTCCTAACACAGCATTAACGTGTCTCCCAGCTGGAGCTGCACACACACACACACACATAGGTAGGATTACTTTAAACCCACTGTCTATCTCCGGATCGCACCTTTGCTGCACGCCGATGAATTATTCATGCTAGCGGGAACCGTCACACACATACACCCTCACACACCTCGATGATGAGCGCTAGCTATGCCGTCGTCTGCCACTTCACACACAGAAGAGAGGGCCCCACCGGCACATGGGTGAGGTGTGGGCACAGTTGACAGGGACAACCACAGGTTCACCAATTAATATTCTGCCGGGCTAAGAGACCCTTCCTGTCGTGGAGAACAATGGTCTCTGACACGGGTAAGTGATCCTTCACGCCTGTTCTGTCTATCATCTGGGTACACTGAGGAATATCAATTAACGTTTGCCACACAGCCAGAACATAATCCTGGGCTCTAATGAACTGAGTACTGTTATAGAAAATGCTTTAGTAGTCTTTGGGGCCTTCTTGTGGTTATAATAGTCATGGGGTTGTAAGAAGAAGTGCTATTTTAAAATTTTAATTATCAAGTAATTTAATTATTTTGACATTTTGTCTGTATTTGAATAGGACAGCAGAGATTGACAGGAAGTGAGTGGGAGAAAGAGATGGGATAGGACTGGTAAGTGACCGCAGGCCAGATCTGAACTGGGTCCATCTGGATTCCTGGCCTTTTCGTGGTTTGGGCAGTGCAGCCAGTTGCACCACAGTCCCCATCCCCCCACCAGATGTGAAAGAAAATACATATTCAGTCTTTGGTGACTGGGTTCTTTTTGCTAAGACAGCTATAGGGCTATTTCTGGCCCGTTTAATAACCTCAAATTGAGCTTTGCTTGGTATTTTGTAAAAGTTTTGTGAGGTCTTTGATTGCTTATGATTCCCTGGAGGAATGTGAACACATTATGAAGCAATCGATAAAATGTCATGACTTACTGCGTTCAAGAGTTTCTTTAAGACTTGTTTTTAACTGTAATTTAAAACCTATAATTAAACATAATTACATATAATTATTAGATTTGTAGCTCCTTTCATTTGCCCTCATAGTGCCATTATATTTTCAAATGGGTCTCCACTGATGATTCACTCTTCCAGTCCCAAGTTATGTGTTGGGTACCACTTTCTGAATTATGCTAGCATTCTCGCAATGCACCAGATTCATGCTGCAAGGCTTAAAACAAAGTGTGATCCTACCAGCAGGAGCATTAAATGCTTGTTTAGGTGTCAAAACAACCATCATGTTGCCAAATGTGTGTTTTTTTAATTAAATCTAGAGTTGCTTTACGTCAGGCCTCTGTCTTGCTTGCAGTGTAAATGTCCCTGTAGGTGTAGGTGACATATTTCATTTTCCCCACTACCATTTACTTTACTTTATATTATTCTGTGTTGCACAATCAACCAACAGAAGACCATCTTGTCACTAATGACAGAGGTGGGTGTTCTTAGTGCTGGGTGGGAGACTATGAGAAAAACAGTCTCAGTGAAATACCTAACCAGAGTAATTGCCATTGTTGGAGCTGAGTGGATTAGTCATGAAGAGTCACTTCAGGAGTGTGTGTGTGTGTGTGTGTATGTGTGTGTGTGTGTGTGTGTGTGTGTGTGTGTGTGTGTGTGTGTGTGTGTGTGTGTGAGAGAGAGAGAGAGAGAGAGAGAGAGAGATGAAGAAGAGGATGGAGGAGGTCAGGAAACAAGTTTCATCATTCCCCTTTGTTATACAATGGTCAAGTGACAGGTGAACAGATGGAGAGCCTGATGACCTCCATGAGACTAACACTCATCAGCACAGTAGAAGACATGCTATGACCTTGAAGTTCCCACGTAACAGGTGACCTCAACCCCAACAGCAACAGATGTCCTGTTGTGGCAGCTGGGGAGATTTGCAATTGTGTTTCTTAAATTGTCCTGTGACAGTTTTTAAATCAAAATCCCTCCTAGCAGAGAAATAATGAAATGACTTCTTGTCTAGCTGCTGATGTCACTCTGGTAAAGAGGCAAGAGGAGGGAAATCATAAGACAAAAGTCTGTGTTTTGATTCTGCCTGACTGCCACAACTGTCTACTTCATAATACACTAACTAGATGGGTCTATAATGGTCTTGAAGACTTGTCGTTACTTCTAATATTGTGTGTTGAGCGGTGCAGGGAATATAAGTGCGACACCTGAATAAAAAACAATCCTTGATTAATGCAGAATCATTTATGAGGTGTAGTAATGACAAATAGAAACAGGGCTTTTGGGAAAATGGACGCAGGAGCTCATATTGATGATTGCCTTCCTCAGCCCCTGGTATCCATGGTACACAGTCTTCATAAGCCTTTAACATCTCATCTTTGAGTCATTCCTGATTTTCCCTTAATAAAATGGAGACAGGATGGCACACATACCAAGGAGCCTACCAAAGTCAACAGACAACTGGCACTCTTGAAAATATAATAAAAATTAAATTAAATAAAAAAAAAAAACACCATCTGTGTCTTGTAGACAGCAGTATCAGTTTTATAGGATCCAGAATGACCAAGATGGCAGTTGGGTTTGGGACTTGGACAAGTTCTGGCCAAGATGTTCTCATCATCAACACCATCTTTATATCAGAGGAATCCTTCTCTTCCTGTTACCTTGTCCCATGAGCTATGTATATGGCTATGTAGCTGCAGCCTGTAATATTGTTGTCAGATTGCGTGTCAAAAATCTTGCCTGCAGCTTGTGGCTCCCTATAGACGGCTAAAGCACAGCTAAAAATGGATGACAAGCTCAGGAGAAGACAATCAGCTGGCTCTCCAATGCTTTCACCCTTGCTACCGTGGTGACATTTATTAAATATTGGATGAACATTTGCTATTAAGGGGAATGTACAGACAGTATGTGCAGGCCTTTACAGCCCTTTATTCAAAGTTAATGTGACTGGACAAGTAGAGGTGCCCAGTTGTCTAGGTCACAGGGGTTCATGTGCGTCAAGGCTTTGTTTTAGTATTCTGTCCCTTGTGGTACACATATCCATGTATGCACAGAGAAAAGATGATTTATTTATGGCCATGTTACTGCTACTCCGTCTTCTATTGGTGTAAAGTTACTGGTGCTCACAGTTCTGTAAGAAAAAAGACATGCTGGCATGAAATCTCCGTGCTGTGTAACTTGAACTGGATACACTGACTTTTCTTTTCATTTTTAATCAAACATGAAGCACTACAAAAGCAATGAGTGTTTTTTGATGAGGTGGCAAATGAGCCAGTGAAGCAATGCTAGTTAGCGGGGCACACCTCTATCGCTTCAGCTTCTTTAAAGCAACTGATGGCAACACATGGAGGACAGTGAATCCACAAAGAATTAAAATAGACTGCTTCAATTTTCTCCTTAATGGTCTTTTTAGGCAAATGTATTCAGGAGAGCCAAAGCGTTGCTTTTTTTTCCATGCTCTTGCGAGACAGAGCATGCTTTATTATTTATAGATACACAAGACTCCCAGTGGGAATAAATCAGGATCTGAAAGCTGTTTGAGCCACTGCATTAATGTTAATGTTTGGAGCTAATTAACAGCTAGCGAACATTATCATTAAAATCTCATGGTATTTAATTGTAGATTAGTGTCCGTCTGGCTGGTAAAGTGTAGGCCTCCCAGGTTGTCTTAAAGGGAGAATGGATATGTTACTGATAAGGGCTGGGATGGGTTGCCACCTGGACTTGGTCTGTATTGATAAGCACTCCTAGGATCAGTTTCTTATGCTGTGATTAAGTCGAGTAATACTACATTTCTTTGCCCTGCTTTAGTTCATTATTAACTAATAAGTAATTGACTAGTATAAAATACATAATGTTGTACGTAAATATATGTTGTGCGCATTAATGACCATAACCCTGAACTCAACTTTCATTACATCAAAGACACAGGTAAAATATGCACTGCTTAATTACATATTTTTTTTAAGTTCATGAAATATAATGAACATAATGTAAAAAAACTTAAACTAGTGCAAGTTAATTACATCCTGTTTATACCCTGCAGATCACGCCCTGGCAGACATTTTGGGTCTGAAGTATAAATATTTAAATGTTGAAAATCGGCGGAGGTCGGCTTGTCCTTGTTGCCATCCGTTCAGTCTAGACATGTCTGCCTTGGATGGCAGTGAAAAGATATTTTATGGTCTTTTCAAGCCTTTATTGACAGCACAGTAGAGAACACACAAAACAAGGGTGATGGGGTGGGATTGCCCATGTGCACTTGGTCCCATTTGTGATTACGAGCGCTGAAGCCAGCAGCAATATTGGCCTTTCAAAATTAGCCCCTGTTTTGATTCTTTCATTAGAGTGGTTTGAAACAGTGAAATGTATACTTCCTTGTAGCCATTATATGAGGCTTTGAATTTCTCTGTATTCACCAGTCAGGTCTATCTCTGCTAGTCGTTCTCCAGGTCTTTAGTCTGCCACTAGAGAAGAAGCTGAAGTTTTCTCCAGACATGACTAATAAAAGACCAGAGCATCGCAGTCTGAGTCCCGACACATGCACTTCTACCATGTCTGCTACTGCTCTCATCAGTGTCACCAACACAATGACTCCTCAGATTGCAGATTGTCCACACTAGCACATGTAAAACTGAGCACATGTCTCTCCTCTAGGGGAGTGTATGAAAATGTGTGTGTGTGGACTGGGGGGTGGGGGGGTGGGGGGAGTGGTAGGTGTAGGGTGTGTGTCAGTTTGTAGGATTAAGGATGTCAAGTCTAGTGTGTCTGTGTGTGTGTGTGTGTGGTTGGGGTGGGGGATAGTGTTTGGGGAGCATCTGTTTCATGCTGTGTCCTCGGGGCATCATCAGTGTTGTTTCATATTGATGTGACAGCCCCCTGGCAGCGGCTAAGCACACACAGGCACGCACACAGGTGTGGATGGACGTGGGCACCAGAAGGCAGGCACCAGGTGCCCTCTGCCATCAGAGAGGCCAGGTTACCCCAGAGACGTCACAGAAGCCTCTAGATAGCAGCTCAACAAACAACACAGCAGGAAGGGTTGCCTGAGGGCTATGGAGACTTCCAAGGGGCCCAATATGTGACCTGACAAGGGTTATAATTAGTTAGTGATTACTCTGTTCCAGTAACCTCTCACACGCTCTCAGAAACCCCGCCCCCCCCCCCCCCCCCCCCCAAAAAAAAAAAAAAACAGTCGGACAGATAAATAGATAGATAGACAGGAAGACAGATAGATGTGGACCAAAAGTAACTGAAGTAGAATCAAAGAAAAACAACAGGAAAAACAAGGAGTAAACAAAAATGTATCAACTTCCAAAGCCCCCCTCACAAAAGCCAAAACAAAAACAACAAGAAAACACATCCGTTGTCTTTCAGTGATTCCAGAGGTGAGTACTACGAGTGGCTATCTCTCTCGAACTTCTGCTCCTCTGCCCCATGTGAGGGAAGCCCATTTCTCTTCCTGCCCCTCCGACAGACCGCCAAGCAGATTGCTCCCGCTGGTGTGGCATCGGCCATTTGTCTGTGTTAGCGCCAGGCCGACAGCGAGCCTTCGAAAGTTTGTGGATAGCTGCAAAAAGTGATAAAAACAAGGGAACATGGGAGGAAGAAAAGAGTGTGTTAGACGAGAGGGAGGGATGATGTGGATGAGTCACAGAAGAGGGAACATGAAGTAGGGGAGGGATTGTGAGGTTAAACGGAGGGAGGAGAAGGACAGCGTAAGAGCAGGGTGGCACAGACACACACACACACGCACACACACACACACACACACACACAGAGAGAAAGAGAGGCAAGGCACAGCAGGGCAGGACAGGCAGACATGACAGCCATTCATGCCAAGACAGAAGAGGATCAGAGAGGAACCAGGAGGGAACCAGCGACCCTTGTAATAAAAGCAGGAGATACAATTGCAAATGTGTGTGCATAAATGCAGGAGACATAAGCGCTATGTGTGTGTGTGTGTGTGTGTGAGTGTGTGTCTTTACTGGGCACTACTTGGCCCTTTCTGGCAAGTTGCAGCAGTTTTAAATCTATTTAAATTCACATACACTGAATTTTTACTTGACTCTCTCCTATTTCAATGGCTGACCTTCTACCCCCTCCCATTTCAGACCAATTACAGCCTTTTTAATGACAGTTTTCTCCTCACAGAACAAGAGATAAGTGGGAATAATTGCAGTTTGCAAGTGCAGCAAGTCAACACTTGAACACTTGCTTCAGCCGTGTTGTTTTGCTCCAGTTGATATGCCGTGATACTGACACTGAAGTCAAATTTTTAATTCTGTGATATTCATCACAGATCACATCCAAGTTCAGACATTCACATCGCTCTCATTGTCGATCGTGGTGGATTCATCCACTATGGTACTGAGACAGGAAAGAAACTGACAAGGAAGTAAGCTAAGACGTGTGTGTGTGTGTGTGTGTGTGTGTGTGTGTGTGTGTGTGTGTGCGTGCGTGTGTGTATGTGTGTGTGTGTGTGTGTAAGTCTATGAAGCTTTAGAAGGACAGAGTGAGCTTTGAGGTCAGTGGGAGGGTAAATGAAGGGCCTCAGCAGGATTTGGGAGACCTGTTTAAAACGAGCCTCTTCACATTCTCCATGCATGGTGGCAAATTTGTTCAATAAAAAATGAACCACAGGAGGTCCTGTTTTCCACTGGAGAAAGCAGGACTGTGCACAGGACTAAGTCAGTGAGTTGTGTCTGTGTGTCTGTGTTGTAAGTAATTCCACTTTCCACCTCTCTGAATAGCCTACACCACCCAACCATGGTGACTTTTTCCTACAACCACAGGCTGGGATTTGATAAATAAACAAATGTTGTCAAGTCAATGTGTTGTACATGGTATGCCTTTTCTCCTCAAATTTCTCCTAAAGCTTAGCTAGGCTAAAAACAAAATGCTATGGAAACATGTTGTTGCAACACCCTGCATGCACATACACGTACACACAAACAGACACACACACTTCACATCTTCATCTCTAATCGGTATGAAAATCGTTGTGCTGCAGGAATGATGTGTTTATTTGGTTATATTCCCTGGGTATGTCCAACATTTTTTTTAACAAAGAATTTCCATATGCCTGCCCTCCACCCTCCCACATTAAAGCCATTACAGCAATATTTCAATGTTTGTTCCTGTTTGTTTATTTGTGTTTTATTTTCAGCCAAAAGTCAAACTTCACATGCCGAGTGGGCAGTGCCCGACCAGGTGTTGTTGTGCATCAAAGCTCCATTTTGGTTGGTTTTGCTCACCAGCGACGAGGCTTTTTTTTTTTTTTTTTATGCCCACACTACAAAGCCTTCACGTGCCTTTGAACTGGAGAGGGCCAACAGAAGGTGAAAAAAAACTGATCAGACTAAATAAGCTGCTTACTGTGATTCGTACACTCCACAGCCGTCCTATTGATCGGATCTGTTCTGTGAATAAAAGCATCTTTTGATAATTTGTTGCTGACTGTTCTATTAGACAAGAGCCAAGTAAAGCACTGAAGAAGAGCTTCACAAACTAAAGGTATATCAATTGTAGTTCTGCCTCTGTCACACTAGATGCGTGATTCTGGTGATCTGCTGTTTCTGCTGTTTTGATGGTCATGCAATAACAACCTAACCTCAAAAGTCATTTGATCAAAAAACATCATAATCCTGAAATCCCCAAGACAATCAACTGATTTAAATTTCTTCCAAATAGAAAATTGCTTCTAACAAAACTGTCTTTGTCTCATAGAAATAGATACTTAATTTTGATCTCTTTTCTCCTAATACACATTTACTGCCTAAATTAAATTTCATGCTTAAATTATGCCAGCCTCTGCAATTTACGAAATTTACAAAAGCCCTGCATTTTCACAGTCATGCAAAGTATAACACTGACCTCCTGCTGTGAGAGCAGAATCAGTTGGCCTAAAGAAAAACACAGCAGCTCTTGACTGCAAGACTGGAATGGTTAAATCCAATCAAACTAGAAGGACGTTGAGAGAAAGCTGCCAAAGTCAAAAGGGAGACGCAGTAAACAAACCACAAGACTACAGAGAGACGTGTTGTTGTCATTAGCATGTAGGCTAAGGGTTAAGTGTGCTAGAGGTATCCTAACCTGAGAGGATCCAGCATGGAGCTATGTTAGCATCCAATAGGTTAGCATGTTTTAACATGAAAATTGTTTTTAATTCATCTCAGAACTAACATTACCCTGCACAGAGCTTGCTCTTTCATATGTACTGTCAGCTTAACAGGTAAGTGTTCACTCTGGGCAAAACCAACAGACGAAGATTTTCATCTGTATCAAAAGTAACTGCTGATCAATAAGATTGCTATGGTTGCAATAGTGTGGACATGGCTGATAGGGTTTTTTGAAATAATTGGGTCTATAGAGGACCCTTTGCCTATGAGGCCAAATCATCCTATGATCTCAATGACCTGACATTTAAATAAGAGAAGTCTCACTGTGGGCATGTCACAATATGGAGAGGGAGTAATATGTGACCCTCCACTGCAAAAGCAGTTGCATCACCCAAATGAATCAGAATCAGAATCAGAATCAGTTTTATTGGCCAAGTGTACTTACATACACAAGGAATTTGACTTTGGTAGACGTCAGCCCTCCATACATTCACAACATACAGACTTGTATGTGTATACTGTTGTCAAATAGAGACAACAATATACATATAGGCAATTATCTACATAATATACAAATAGAAGATAGTAGACAAACACATGTTGTGGTATGTAATCGTGCAGTGTAGTGTGCATGTGCAAGATACATTTGGAATGATAAAGTATGCAACGTGTAAACACAGTGTTCAAGATACATACTGAATGCTAAGTAAGCATGCTTGAGAAGTGGGTGAATGGCCAAAGTGGAGATGACCCAACTTATCAGCAGTTCAGGAGAGTTATGGCAGTGGGAAAGAAGCTGTTCTTGAGTCTGGTTGTTTTGGTGCGCTGTAGCGCCTGCCAGAGCTAGGGGGGAGGTTAAAGAGAGTGTGTACAGGGTGCGGGGTCTTTGATGATGTTCTCTGCTCGCTTCCTGGTCCTGCCAGAGTACAAGTCTTGGAGGGAGGGCAGGGGGGCACCAATGATTTTTTCAGCTGTCCAAACTGTGCACTGTGGTTTGTATTTGTCCTGTTTTGTGGCTGCCCCAAACCCAAACCAAATTGTGATGGATGACCAGAGGATGGATTCAACAGCAGCAGTGTGGAAGATGGCCAATAGCTCCTGTGGTGGACTGGGCTTCTGCAGTTGCCGTAGAAAGCACTTCCTCTGCTGAGCTTTTTCACTGAGATGTTGATGTCTCACTTCAGATCCTGAGAAATGATGGATCCCAGAAACTTGAATGGCACTGGACTAGAACAGTTATATATTCAAATGAGTGTTTATTCCCCCCAAAACAATAATTTTGCCATACATTTGCAAACCATACATTTTATAGTGAATAGTGCAAAGGCAACATATCAACTGTTGAGACTGGGCAAAATTTTTGTTTTGGGGAGAATATTCACTCATTTGAACATGTAACATATTAACATAACATTTCTTAATCATTTACAAACCTATATAAATGTTTTGTTCATAATTAATTCATTATTTACTAAGTGTTAATAATGTGTTATAAGCAACTATTATTTTAAAGTGTTATTGTGCATCCTAGTGTAAGAGAGTAGAAAGAATACTTGGTTTAATTATTTAGAATGGACAGATGATTATTTGATGTTAATAATTTACACAGATCCTCGTACCTTCCTCTCACATCCACATAAATACACAATCTTTTACTTTTAACTTCAAATGGGTTTTCATCTTTTATGAATGGCTCAGCAGAGTTCAGATCCACTTTATCTATGTAAGCTTTTTTTTTGCACAAATCTGCAAAGTCTGCACACTAGTGCAAATGTTTGTGTGTTTGTGTGTGTGTGTGTGTATGTGTGTGTGTGTGTGTGTGTGTGTAACAGAGGTGGGGGTGCACTCTGAAGAGTTTTACCCTCTTTTCTTTCACATTCACAGACTTTATTTGAAATCACTTGAAACCTTGCAGACAGACAGACAGGTAAGCTTAGTGTCTGGGGAGCAGCGGGCCAGAAAGCCAGACTGCATTGGGAATACTCCTTCAGAGGAAAGACATGGCTGAGAAAAGAAAATACCTGCCTGACTTTTCACACATCAGCAGCATACATTTTGCCCCCGATGTGGTGTGGGTTGTGCAGTAGCAGCGCCAGTTCAGGGCCGGACCTGGGCCATGAGCAGTACAGAATCGTTCGTTTGCTAGTTTTATTGTTTCCCTCCCTCAATCCCTTCATCGCTCTCCTTTTTCTTCTCTCTGTCAGCTTCAGAGTGAATCTAGCTCAAATCCAAATGTAGGCCAGGAGTGCACAGATCACAGCTCTCTGCTCTGGCTCTGAGCTTAATGTCTCTCCCAACTGCACTGTTCTCTAACACAGAGAGGCAGAGGAGGGGAAATTCCACTGGATGTTTAGATGCAGAGAGGCAATCAATCTTGGCCAAGCAAGCTGTCGTAATATTAATAGATGAGAATCCGAGAGAATCTGATGTGGGAGCGCTTGGAAAATGCCATGCACTGACGAGGGGTAAATGAGATCTTAGGTACATGAAGAGAAAACTAACTAGCAGCAGCAGCAGGGGAAGTGTGATCTTTAGGGAGAGAGATTTTAATGCATCCGTTAAAAAGACTCCTCATACTTTTGAATAATAAAATACAGACAGCACTAAAGAGCCATTCACATATATCGCTACTCGGTCATCGTGTGTCGCTTTCTTGCTGACATACACTCGCTTGTGTGCTTGTTACTAAGGTTTTCCAGTTGTTTACTAGTCACTACTAAAGTGTCGGAGGGAAACACTTTACAAGCTATAATCACACGCTTGTGCATAGGGTTACATTTACATAGCTTACAGTTCACTCACTTGTCAATTGGTTTGTTTCTGTTTTGTCTCCAAATGGCAAATCTCTAGAGAATTCGCTGTTTCAGTTAACTGTTAATCAATGATCAATCCTCCATTCGTATCGGTAATCCCTTCACCTGCATCGCTGAAAGTTAAGATAATTTTATCTCGGTACCCACCCACAATGCATCACTAGTTGTCACTCGTCTGTCACTGCCACTGTATCACTCAAACACATTCACATTCCGTTGTCCATCATAGCTTAGCGCGAGTGCTATGTATGTGAATGGGCCTTAATAGGCTAACCCATTTCTGCCTGCTTGCCTGGTGTCTGTCTGTGTCTGTGTTTTACAGGAGAGTTACAGGTGCTGTTATTTACCTGAGGGTGGTACTAGGCCTTCAAAAGGGGCTACCTGGCAACTGTTCCCTCTCCCCAGTTGCAACACACGTCAATTTGTTTTGGGTTACTTCAAATGACTGATTCTCTGTACATTATCATGTTCTCACCATTGCATTTACACTGACTATTTTCCTTCATTATTTAGGCTTTAGGGAGACAAGCCTGGTTGGTAACACAACTGTGACAGTAATAATATAACCATACTTGCTAACAAAGGCTCAGGGATGTCTCTCCATATGTTAATGCCTAAAAAGTTCAAGATCTTGTTTCAGTTTTTTTTATTGTTTTTTAAAATCACCCTTACTTTATCTATCTATCTATCTATCTATCTATCTATCTATCTATCTATCTATCTATCTATCTATCTATCTATCTTCATGTTGTTATTATCATAATATGTGATGTGCACATTGCCATTCATATTTATCAGTGATACAGAGCATTTTTTTTTTTTAACAGCATCATCCCAGTTATAATTCCTGGTGTGAACAACCCTGTGATTGGGCCTTAAGACACAACACCATTTCCACTAGCACGTGCAGCTGTGTGTCACTGTGTCCTCAACACAGTCAAGCCAAACACAGGTGCGGGGAAATATGCCATTCAGCCAGCTTGCACCGTGGTAAATGGTCAACACGCGTGAATATTGAACTTTGACCACAGTGCGCTCACAAAAGACAACTATTGTGTGCTGAACCTAAAAAGTTGCTTTGTGTTCCACTTCACATTATTCTTTTAAACACACTTTCCATTTACAATTAGATATTATCATCCACTTTATCTGTGTGGTGACATCACACACACACACACACACACACGCACACACACACACACACACACACACACACACACACACACACACATACACACACACACACATAAATATGTGAATTTGTGCCAGTGGCAAAATCAATGTCTGTTATTGCACTTTATTATAACCCAGTTCAAGCCTAATTGAAAGGTGCCTGAAATATAAATGGCATAAGATATAGTCCATGTGCTGCACTTTAGCCTTCTAATAAAGATTAATGTGAGTCTTCATTTGAACAGACATTCATAATTAACTTCAAGTGGAACTAAATGGAGAGGCTTAAATACTGTAAAAGCTCCAGATGTAGAGCTTTACTCTTTCATATCGTCCCTCTCTTCATGAGTCTGTTCTTCTTTTTCTTCTTCTTCTTCTTCTTCTTCATTGTCTCTGTCTTTCACAGACTAAAAGATGAACGAACAGAGAGAATTCAAAATGAATGATGAAAAGATTTATGTATTATCTGTCTTTGTTGTCTGTCTGTCCGTTTATCTCTCTTTCCTCTGCTCTGTCTATTTATCTCTCTTTTTAATCTCTCTGTCTGTATCCTCATCTCTCTCTCTCTCTCTCACTATCTATCTCACACACACACACTCACACACACACACACACACACACACACACACACACACACACACACACACACACTTCAGACAAATTATGCTCTGCATATAGTCAAGTCGGTTATTTTCATCTTCAAGGTTAAATCTGCCACAGCTTGCTAGTGTGGAAGAAGCCAAAACCCTGTGCTGGATCAATGCTGGATTACAGCACGGGCATTGAAGGCCCTGATCTAGGGGTGCACTTTATGCATTATACTCCCCACATGTCTTAAAGCTTTATGCATGACTGATAATAAATATACGCCTGGGTCCTGTTAGTGTGTATATGTGTGTGTGTGTGTGTGTGTGTGTGTGTGAATACAAATACATATACATATAATCTTTGTGCAGTTAATTGAAGCAAGTTTGTAGCATCCCTCTAGAATATGGAGGAGGAACTGATCTCATCTCGTATCCTCCATAGGTACTCATTAAACCTTACTTTAGTTTTGTTGAGTAGAAATGCTTCATCTTTGGGCACTGTTTTCCTCTCATGACCACAATCTCCTCTGGGTTTCTGGTGAAATGGACAATGTCTCCTTTGGCCCTTTGGTGCATTTTGTCTCAGCTAATTTAATGACTTTGATCTGTATACGTATTTGAAGATTACTCAAAAAAAACAAACAAACAAAAAAAAACTGTGATGGTAAGAAATGTTCTGAGTTGATATCCTGATGTTTGAAGTTTACTCCCACTTTGACCATATGGCTTTGATCATATGCCATGGTGTTTGCATGATGCTGATGATTGTGCAAAGAGTTTATAAAATTAGTTCTACAACCAAGAAGAGTGAGTGCTCAAATTGTATGTAGTCATTATTCACATTTCACATCATACCATACCATGGCATTGTTTTGGCGTTATGGACGTGACAGTTTTGTGTGGAATTGCCCATATATATGTGTCTGTATGTATGCATTTGTGTATTTGTTTGTTTGTTTGTTTACATGGCTCTTTGCCTTTGGAGTGAGGCCATGTCCTTTTGACCCTTGTCAGGGGACATGCTCGGTTCGGTCACCAAATGTGCCATCTGTCAGTAACAAGAAAGAAGTAATAAGCAGCTTTGGCCATTTAGCATCAAACTGAAAACCAGGAGGCCAGTGACCATGAGCTGCCATCTAAGGCCTCTCTAAACAAAAGAACTCTGCTATATTGTGTTGTGTTGTTATCTGTAAATATGCTGGCTAAATGTATTATTGTCATGTTTTTTTTTTGTTTGTTTTGAGTTATCTTTTTATCTCAGTTGTTTAAGTTTTATTTGATTATGACTTGCAGTCAGTTACAATGTTACATTTGAGTTTATGGCTTACTGTTAAATAAACCATCCATTATTTTGCCAGTTCATATATCTCTCTTCTCCTATGCCATCTACTACTTGGTATTATTCAAGGTCAACCTATTAATTTTATGGAGTCAGATTAATTGTAGTTTCTCGCAATATTTACCATTAATACATGCTTCTTTCCTCCTTTCAAGACACACTTTTGGAAGCAAGGCCCCGGTCCTTTGCTGCGTCCCCTACAGTGTTTCAGAAACAGATCTGGCATATTGTCACAAAGAACCGACACCTGTCAGATTCATGGCAATTTGAATGAATAAAGGCAAGGTGATCTTGCTGTTTTGTCTTTTCTCTACTCAGAAATCTGAAAAAAAAAGAAATTTTTTTGACATTGAAAAAAAATGTGTCTTACCACCGCATGTGGTAAAGTGAAGTGAAAGGGGGGCCGAGTTTCATCGCGGCATGTGGCAAGATCGTCTGTTTCTTGGTTGGCCCTGGCTCAGATGCCAGATGACTGCTGGTGTCCCTCAAGTGTCAGTCAGAGTGGGTGATGGGGCTTGGAAGTTGAGGAGATTTGCAAGATAGTCAGACGTTGATGAGACATTGAAACCATCTCATATCGGGTCCTTGGGAGGAATCGATTTTTATTGGTTGCGGGAAGGACTGCGGTTCAGCTGTCAACAACAGCTGGATATGGGGGATATGAACAAGGGAGAGCAGAGAGGGGAATGAGAGGGAGGGAGGGGGTGAGTGAATGTTTGTTTATGCCTTTTTTGTCACGCCATAACACCCTCTGGCTGAAGAGCCCTTGACATTGGCCCCCCTCCCCACTCCACTCCACCCCACCCCAGCTACCAATGAGGGTCGCACATCAATTTTAATTAACAGCACAAATAACATTTTTACCAGGGGCTGGAGAGCTCATCGGAGCGATTGGTGCTTTTTTATCGCTGGAGCGAACAATGAAGTCGAGGCCATCTGAAGGTGTTCTGGCATCAATCTGGGCAGAATGAAGGGCCGATGTGGCCCCGCTCTTAGACAGGCAGGGCTAACTGTTCAACTTCATGTCTGGATGGCGTCAAGGGTGAGGCGGGCACAGCGGGACCCTGCTCTTGTTGCAGGCATGCTGATATTTACATAAATACGAGGGATGGTGCAGATTAAAGCTTCAGACTGGTGCCGCGATTTCCATAATTTAATCAAGCAGCGGCAACCAAACACGACTCGGCATGGGGGCCAAAGGCAGTTCACATTCCACACCCGTCGCGAAAAAGCAAACCAAGTAGGAAAATAAATGCAGGCTAAATTAAGGTGTCGGTCCCCCCCCCTCCCTCATCCCCTTCAGCTACAATGTAATATATGCGCAATATTCAAAAATATTTTCACCACTTTTGAGCTGCCATAACAAAGATCACACATACACACGTATGCACACAAACAAAAATGACCATCATAAATAATGACTCTCAGAGTTTGCTTTTTTTGGCCTCTTCTATGACTTCCATGAGAAAGTAAGTAAGATGCCCAGAGTCATCCCTACCCCACAGTGTTCATAATCAAGCAAAAACAATATCTTTCAACTAGCTTAGCATCACTAATCAAATGTAATCAAAACAATCAGTAATGATAAAAAAAGACAACTCAACCACAACAACAATATCAATAAAGTAGCAAGGCAGACCCAAGCCCAGGTGTTGGGTGTTGGTGCCTGGACTGGAGTGCTGGTGGCTGAGGGAGCAGAGCACAGCTGGTGAGTTGGGCTCTGGGGGGTTATTACCCGACTCCCTTTCGGGACCTCATGGGGGCTTGGGCCTGCACCTAACAAGGTTAATGGCTTCCACTGCCATCTCTGCAAGACTAGATCAAAGCGGAGCCGCCTTAGGCTGCCGTGGTGTACGGTGTACCTGACCTTAATGATTAACTACCACACACCACTCAAGTTCGTTACCACAGCACAGTGAGTGAAGAGAGAGAGAGAGGAGAGAATGAAAGTGATTTAATTACTTTTTCTGAACCTAAGGGGAACGTAACAGAACTCCCAGCTGTGTTTTCATTTCGACATTTTTTTTTTGCAGGGTTCTCTGTGTTGGTAATGATTTCATTACTGCACACCTTCTCTTGGCACATGCATACAACACCCAATGTCAGTGCAAAGCATGGCTGAATGGTGTGCCCTTGTTTCAGGTGTTTGCTGTAGTTCCAGTGGGGTTGATTAAGGAGAGTCGATTTAATTCACTGCTGGAAATGAGACAACTGTTTTAGCACAGCCCCGACATTCGTTCTGTCATGTGCTTGGTGCATATCTCACAGAGTCACATTGTCCTGGGGTGCATTTCTCAAAACTTAGTTGCTAACCACTTAGCAACTTACCAGTTAGCAACTTAGTTGGTTTGGTAATGGGCTTGCAACCAACAATGTTGCTTGAAATGCACCCCTGGCCAATACAGTTTGACACTGCAGTAATGGTTAATATTTTGCCTATGGAAAAATTCTATCAGTAATAAAAAAAAACATTTGGGGAATGTTATGATGTTATAAAAGCAACAGCATTTTATAAAAATGTCCATACTTTGGCCAGAACTGACTGAGATGCAGAAACTATTTTCCAGTACACATCAGACCAAGTGATATGTGCCTGCTGAAATGAAAAGTGACAAATTCATTGTTTCATTTCCCCCATGGAAGCAGTGATGGCCAACTGTCATCTATTTTTATGCAGATCAGAGTGAGAAACAAGGTCTCATTAATTAGCCTGTTAATGAATTCTGAGCAAAAAGCTAATTATAGAGAAGAGCTTTTTGCATCATTTAAGTTTTTCTTTGTGCTGAATGATGTTGGTTTGTTAAGTTACACAAAGAATTGTTCCTTGCTTTAAACACACACATGCTCACATGCATATAAAACCTGTGTTAAACCATACAATTCAATCCTGTAGGGAATGCAGAACGCAGAGTGAGTGAGCAAGTGAACTGAATCACCAGAGCACCAGCTTAATTTGCTAGCAAGCCTCTAAAAGGAAAAATCTGGCATCCGTTAACCCAAATCCCTGTTGAACTCAGTGAATGCTGTTCTTAGGAAGCGGAATCAGAAAATTTGATACCAAGGGGACCGAATAGCAAAGCACTAACTAATGAGGCACTCGGTTTCAGTTTTCTGTGCTACTTTCAGTTAGTGTTAAGCTTAATTTATGTTTCTCCCTATCTGTCGATACTCGGACACACAGAGCCCTCTCCGACGTTGCAAACCCTCACTGTACAGCTCTCCAACAGATGTTGGATACCTCCCCAAGTTTTCACTAGCCATTTTGATGGATGGATATCCTATAGATCTTTCAAGCCTGTGATTGGTCAAGTAACTTCATAATTTCTGGAATTTCACTCCTCTCACTGAACCTAGGGACAGTGCTGGTATCTGATTGGCCCACGTCACATGCTTTGTTTTGACCTGACTTTGACTTTGTCAGCCCACTGTGGACAAAGTTGGCAACATGCTAGCTCACAGGTCAAGCTCTGTGAATCATTTTAGACATCGTTTTGGATACAGAGATAATTTGGGATTTCCAAATTGTACTGTGCCTATATTTCAATAAAGGTTTGAAATCAGCGCTTTGTCTGCAGTACTTTGTAGGCAGGTACGAGAAAAGTTCACACGCTAACATAGGATGCACTACCTGGTAGAAATCTCATAAAAACTTGGCTGTATTTTTTGCTACAATAATGAGGTCATTGAGAGATGCCATGGCTCTTTATCAACTACATTCACTTCATGATGGCAAGACAGCCAAACGATTTTTTAAAACATTGCATGGAATGTGGGTAGACTTGTGCCGGTCCAACCAGCGTATGGTGGTGTCTACTGGTGCTACATACATGGACACACAATGGAGAACTATGAAAGGAAACCGACTGACTAAATACGACTGTGTGACTATGTAGTAGTGGAATAGGAAAAGCATAATGACACCATTAGCTGCCGTTTGGAAAATTCTGTCTATGTTTTACCAAATTTCCTTTTCCTAGTTACTCTTCCTATTGACAGCACTCGGCAAACTCAAGCACAGGGATATAGGTAGATTTGTGCTGGACTTTTGGGGTTTGTGTGTTCTTGTATTTGAATATAGTTAAAAGGACATTATTTCACAACACTGTGGTTGTGCAACTACACACACACACACACACACACACACACACACACACACACACAGACAAAGGTGTTAACTCCTCATCTATCCTGCCTAATCAGTGCAAAAAAGCACATCTGCTGAATGTGTAAACAAGCGACACATTGTTCATCACACCAATGGAGAAACAAGAGCGAGGAGACTCATATTTCTGTCCCTGATTACATCAGCTTTCTCGAAGGGACACACACAGATATACACACACACACACAAACATCCACCTACACACAAACACAGGGGCAGTCTCTCTCTCTCTCTCTCTCTCTCTCTCTCTCAAACACACACACACACACACACACACAAACACACACCTACACAGGGACAGTCTCTCTCTATCTCTCTCAAACAAACACACACACACACAAACACACACATAAACAAAGCCACACACACACAGAAACACAAATACCCATCCACCCACACAGCACCTAGAGATAGAGAGAAACAAATGGGCCCTTTGCGCTAGTCCAATCGATTTTTTATCACTATAAATACACACAACCCTGCCTCCTTTAAATATTTCAAAGCTGCTTAGCATTGCAATTTAGATTTGCTGAGAAGCAGGAGAGCGACCTTCTTTGGCTCGTTCTGGGCTGTCTTATGTACGTGTTTATGGCCTAGTTTGCCCAAACTGCTTTCTCCACATCCCCAACCTTTTCTTTCACTGGACCTGACTTGTTTTGTTTCACATCTGACTGCCTAGGAGCTTACAGAGGTCTTCCCTGTACTATCTGTCACTGAGGATGCTAATTCATTTTTGGGGAAAAGGGGGAATTGCTTAACTCCACTGCACAGCTTAGACTGCTGTCTGCTGCCGCGCTTTCTCGAGTCTCATGGCAAGGAAATGAGACAAAGCATAATGATGTTGTTCGGAAAGCCCTGGAAACTCAGCACATTACTGTGCATGCTGAGATAGGATATTACGTTAATAAAATCATGGTACCACTGCTTAGGATAATAACTAACAAAGCTGCCCAGTAATATTTCCACATAAAACAAAGACACAATCTACGTTACATTCACAAGGAACAGTCGCCCACACCGTATCTCTGGGGATACTTGGAGATAGAGAAGCGGAGGTGTGCAGTTTATAATGCCAGGAAATAAATATTTAAGCTGCCTTCTCAGACAGTGTCTCTGAGCTTGTTTTGAATACACGTGGACTTCTGTGACTGTAGTCAGTGAATATGTTTCAGGGAAATTTCGTGAGCTACACAGAATTCTGGTATCACGAAGAAAAATATCAGAGGAAAATAAACATGATGTTTGACAGGGATTTATTTTCAAGTTCTACACAATCATAAAACTGGGATTTTAGAATAAGCCTAGTTTCTGAACAATGTGAAATGTGAATGCTTCCTGTATAGAATAAAAGATCTGAGAAGCTTACATATACGTCTGTGTTTTATGTTACAGCAAATACCTCTGTTAAAGAGTGGGTGAGTTTAAGAGTGAGTCCAGGGTAAATACGTAAGCTGGAGGTCACAGTGAGAGATTGAGAGTAAGTCCTCAAATTCGCTGTGACATTTGGTCTTAGCATTAGCTCCTGTGACGGCTGTTTACAGTGACGACAGCTGCTGACTCTGTTTGCCTGAAGGACCTGTTGTCTCTGAGCTCATTGCCCACATCTGAATAAACTCAAACATGCGTGCCCAAACAACTCCATCTGTGTGGAACACGTCAGGTTTCCATGACACTGGAGAGACTAAGCTATCCTCATTGTCTTCCCACCCAAACATGAAAGGAAAATGTATTCAGCAAGTCTGACATCTTCACCTCCTTAGGGCTGGCGCTGGTAAGTAGCAATACATCCTGAGACGAGTATCAAAAACAACTATAACTGATTGTTGCACAAATTAGAAAAAAACTTTTTCTCCATGAGAACAGTGTCAGTGACTGCTCTCTAATTGTCTAAATGACTAGAGCTAGAGGGCATCTGGGTAATAGGTAAATAAGCTCATCTCCAGTCAAACCAGCCAGATGGAGTGATTGAAGAAAAATATACTTAAAAGACAGGAAGTAAGATGGAGGAAATATATAAAAAGGAAAACTACAGTGATTTATGCTTTTTTATGCTGTTTTTAGGTCAACTTACCAGCTTCATAAGGACTTCTCTCAGCACCACTGTGAATGTACCACACTTGAAGTTTTTATTACCTTGTCAGTCAACATAACTCTTTGAAAATTATCATCGCTAGTTCCTATTCTTTGGTTTACAAACAAATCCAAATGCAGGGGTGCAATTTGGGATGTTGGAATAAATTATATCAAAAAAAAAATCTGTGGGGGGAGCTTCATAATAAAAAAAAAGAAAAAAAGAACAAAAAAATAAAAAAAGAAAGAAAAGTGACTGTCTGAAGACTGCACTAGTCTTTATGAATTTATGTTCAAAAAAGTCATAGTTTCTCCCTGAATGTCATTTTAAAAGGCCAGAATAATGCTGTCTGAAAATGCTGCCAAGTATTAACAGCTACATTGGAGAGCAAGGTGTTAAAACACAGGCTCTGGACGTGACAGTCAGAAAGCCAAGGCAGTGACTTGAGACCATCTCTGAAGGCCATATGCCTTTATTCAGGGGCTTTGAGATTCTTTGAAATCTACTTTTTAGATGAAAGATTTCCTTTATTTAAAAATTAACAGTTAGTTCAGAGGCCCTCTGATTAAGAGTATGTCGTGATTCATACGTTTGCACTTGTCTTAGTGCATTCTGTCAATTAAATTTCTATTCACTTGCAGCTTATTAAAAGACTTTTTATTTATGCTTCTAAGGCATAACTCTTGATTCACCAGTGGTTTTGTAAGAAGATAAATTCTGATACATTCAATAGTTGATGAATGCCTCCCGCCACATTTGGAGGAGCCATATTGTCTATGCCACTTCACACCCTACTGTTTCCAACCTTGGGCAGATCCACAGCTTGCAGGGTCATCTCTTCACACTCTGCCCCATCACACTGAAGCCACAGCCAAGGCAGACAAAGGGACATGTAGATAATAAGTGTTGTATGACTTTACAGAATGTAATTTATGTCATGTTTGGTCTCATTTTGATGGTCTTAGTGTGAGTGCTTTAAATGTCTCAGTCACAACCACTTATCTAGCATGTTTATATACAACCAGTGATGGCATCTGGTTTGTGTTTAAGACTCTGTGCATTACAGCATGTGATAAAAAGATACATTTAGACATCAAAAAAGATACATTTATTTCAGGTTGCATGATAGTTGAACAATCAGCACCAGATCAGAGGCCAAATCCCAATATCCTTTCTAACCTTAAGCCCTCAGCCTTCGAAGATACAGACACTGTCAGTGCGTTTATATGCACAGCTTAGCCTGATTATTAGTGATAATTTGATTAAGACTTTATCTGGTCTAATTTCCTTGTCTGAGTACACATGCAGGGGAAGAAAATCAAATTATTGAAGTGCAGTTGTCTCCACGATGCTAGATGATGATATAGTCGTACTATGTTATTGGCCTTGGTGGCCTTGACAAAGAACAAAAAATAAACACAAGCTAAATCAAACTTCGATTAGATAGACTTGAAGCTGTATGAGGATCTTTGTTGGAAATCTGAGGGAGGAAATGGACAGCACTGTAGCACTGTATTTTATACAGCACTGTATTTTAAGGTACGTCTTCACTGTTTTGCACATGAGATGCTATGCATGCTGTACAATTTAGGCCGACAGAAATAGACTACTATTGTTATCGGCTTCCATGTCTTCATCACATGGAAAGCTAAGGGGGAGTGACGAGCCATATAAAGAGTTTTCACTACCGCCCTGGGAGTGCCTGTCCAAGCTCAGTCTGATTTCCTGCGTTGGTCATACTGTATACATGGAAGAGAAATTAGATTTTTTAACCACATTATCTGGTTGTCTTAATCCGTTTATGTGTAGTCCAGTTTGGTTCGATTTCAGCTGGACTAAGGTGTTTACAGTACATGCATTTAAACGTTCGTTTTTTAACCAGACTAAGGCAATAATTAGATTTTTCTCCTTGTGCATGTATTCAGCTAGTTTATATGTTCCTGTGCACTCCCCCCAAGCAGTAGCAGTAGTCACACAATCATCAGCTTTTCTGCCATGAGTGCACTCGTTTTCTCCAGCACTTTCTTTCTTGGCTGAGGTTAACTGAGGCGCGGTGGCTCTAGCTTCACTCGCCTGTCTCCAGAGGCAACGGTGTACATTGAAAGGCAAGTCATTCCTCATGTCCGCTTACACAACGCCAGCTGTGCCGACAAGGTCATCTGTCATTTCAAACCAATCGCACGCACAGTATAGGCACTTGCCCATAGCCAATTGTGCCTGAATTGTTCCTCATCCATTGCAGTTTTTGTTTGGTTATTTGTGACCACAAATACCAGTTCTGACATCACACTGTAGCTTATGCAAATCGAAGTCTGGGACAAAGTATTGAAATGTGTCTGGGAACTCCAGATGAGAGACGCAAGCAGGAAACACAGAGGGCAGCAAATAAAATGCCCTTGTGATCTGAGGATTACTGTTTGTGCTGAGAGACACAGTGTGTCTGTGCATTCCTGCACACTAAGTGCTCATGATTTATTTGTAAATAAGCAGAACTCCAATGAGTCACTCGCTCTCACGCCGAAGGGGTTTTGTCTATACGCCCACACAGACACAAGCGACATGTGTTTCAGCTCAATTGTGGAGTTGCATACATTCAGAACAATTTCATTATTAACTATTAAGCATAACTCTCTCTCTCGCGAGCGCGCACGCTCTCCTTTAACATTTCCTTATCGTCTGTCTCTTAGTTTTCCTGATGTTTTTATTTTCTCTTTCTAATAGCTACATTTTTTCCTCTCATCCATATTCCCTATCTCCTCGTTGAGACTCTCTCTCTCTTTCTCTCTCTCACACACACACACACACTATTTCTCTCTCTCCACCCTTTCTCCGATTTCTTTTGTATGCCTGTGCAGTGGCGCGTGGCATAAAAACTAGTTCGTCAGAGCAGCGCTCAAGTGTGAAAAAAAGCACACAAACAAATAGGGCTCCAAGACCAGGGGGCAGAGAGAAACAGAGGTTAGAGAGAGTGCACAACCAGGACAACCAAGGCCTGTCCAGAAGCAAACTATAGGCCACGGCAGACCAGGCAGGCCTGCTGTTCTGCGCCTCCCCCACCGCTGGCCCACCCACGCCAGCACAATCTGGGAAGCACCTCCTCGTCTCCTGCAGGTGTCGACGCTGCTGGCAGAAGCTCCCCCAGCTGTACCCCTAGACACTGTGATGGGCCTGACGGTTTCCAAAATGATGGGTATTCATCTGACAGCCTCCGCCTGTATAATTGCCTCTGTGCAACTGGAAACTGCTATTTTACACCCCAAAAGAAGAGAGGAAAGAAAGTGAGTGGAAGAGGGAGGAGAGAGAGCAAGAAGGAGAGAAAGAGAGTGACAGATCGAAAGGAGGAGAGAGAAAGAGGAATGGGAAGGAGAGTGAGGAGGAAGAAGAGAAAGAGAGTGACAGAGAGAGGAGGAGAGAGAGATAGAAGAAAAGGGAGGAAAGAGGGACGGAAGGAGAGAAAGAGAGTGACAGAGAGAGGAGGAGGAGGAGGAGGAGAAGGGAGAGAGAGTGAAAAAAGAAAGAAGTTTCTCTCTTCCTCCCCCACCTCTCCCTTCTTGCTTGAATAATGCATGAGACCTTGAGGTGCATCCAACAAAAGTTGAGGAAAAAAACGAAATGAGGTGAATATATGATACCTGATTGTCACATGCATGCTCCCCAACACACACACACACTCACGCACACCAACGTCCCTGCAAAAATCGTCCCTGTGTCACTACACAACACTGCAGGTGACGAGAGACTACAATCAAATTCAATCCCCAATCACAATTTCCATAAGTCATGTGCATACAAGGATTGTAAGCTGATGGAGAGGATAAGACAGCAGTCTTAAGGGAGGGCATTATCACAGATTAATGAGTGTTTGTGTAGCAGGGGGGCCTTTTAGAAAGTGCTCAGGGGAAATTATAGCACTTTTTAGTCAGGCCTAATTGATCTATTCACGAGCCTGCGTTCACACACTGAGGAACCCTCTCTCTCTCTTTCTCTCTCTGGATGGAGTGTATATGGAGCCCAGCCACTCATCCATCATCCAGCTCTAGTATTATTATTATTATTATTATTTTTATTTAAAATGAGCATTCATTTGGAGAGGTGGGACCCAAGACCACAGGCATATGCATAGAGGACAGGTCCTCTGAGTCTCCTGACTAATTGGAGATGGCAGGGAAAGGCACCTAAGAGGAATGAATCAAAACATCATGAATCTTTTTTTTTAATTTGTCTTGTATTTTCTAATTTATTTATTTAATTTATTTATTTGTCTTTATTGGGACAGTATCAAATAAGTGAATTGTCCAAAGGACCTGACAACTATGCAATGAAAAGTATGCTTTCTAGAATTATATCACAGTTTAGATCAAATTCACTTTAAAATACATGACACAAAAAGGCCTGTTTAAGTTTTACAATTTCAGTGTAAAATATTAGCCTAGCCTATACAAAGTCAAATAAAACACAGACTACAACTGTGTGAAGGCCCAGAAAATGTTGCTGACATAGGCTATTGATAAATGGCGCCTGTCACTTAAAGATGTTTCATCGAGTTCCTCCAAAATAACTTGCCGTTGGGAAAGTATTACTGACTGGATATTTCGAATAAACAAGAAATGAGATGGAACTGTCTGTTAAGTGGAGATGATTGAGATTAGCTCTACATCTGAGACAGAAGAGAGTGGCTGACTGGCTTGTCAGTAGTCAAGGTAGGCTGTGTGTTATTTTTATGCTTTTTGCGCTATTTTGTATACATGCATTATATCATAAGCGAGGCAGTGCGTGATCTGCGTGGCCGTGGCTCCCTGACAAAATGCAAAAAAAAAACCTCTCTCTGTTTCGCCATCTACCGTTCTAAATCAAGAGTCGCTTATGTCGCAGTTACTGAAAGTGTATCTCTTCTTTTCCGTGGCGACACTGGCCATGGCCACCTGACCCGAACGAAGAGCGCGCTCTCAGATTTGACATTGCTGACAACTTGGGAAGGCGTTCGTGCGCCTGTGAACAGCTTGATTGACGTACGACTCAGTCTATTGGTTAGCGCTTCTATTGCTCTCTTCCTATATGCCTATCCATGGACGTATCCATGGTTTTATTTTCAATTAAGTAGGGTCGAATGAAAAAGAGGGACAGAATGATCAATTTGCATGAAGTGGAAGAAAGGGTCAAATTGCTGTGCAGTACAACGTAAAGAGGGACAGGTTGTCACCATAGTCTGTTTTTCTGTCTGTCTATTTGTCTGTGAGCAAGATCGAAAAAGTACAGCATGGATTTGGATGACATTTCGGCCCACGTGGGTATTAGACAGAGGAACAGATGATCAGATTTTGGTGGTGATCCGGAACACTGTCTGTAATTTGTATTGGCTCAGTGACCCTATATTGCCTTGGCAGAGGTCTGCGTTCCTCGAGTGCTTTTCTAGTTACAGACCTGCCAACCTGACGTTAACGTTGCAGTGTATTCGCGAACTATAGTTATTGTCCATGTGTTGCGTAAAACGTCGCTTTTCGAAACACGCATAGCCTTATAAATGCATGAATAGCTCACCCGGAGAATGCGGTTTACAGCTGCCACGAGTTAACGAAAGTAGGCTAAAACTGAATGGCCTGTTTTTTCATAAACCTTTAGAGACTGGCAAAGGTGGTAGTTACTGCGGTAGTTACGGCGGCCAAACTTGCATCAGAAGAACAGCCCAATGACAATGGCATTTCATGACTTCCCATGTACTTTGTAGCCTGCGGACTGTGGTGTTGATATTGACGAAAAGCTAGCATGTACACTTAAGAATAACATGTGAGAATAACATGTTAGTTGTTGCAAGTTCTCATGTTGTCATAAAGGACATATTTGCTGTTCTCACTGATAAAGTCTGACATGTGAAGTGGTTCGAACAATCAGAATATTATAATAATGATTACAAAAATTTCAATAGAGAAAAAAAAAACTCTGTTTCTGATGATCAAAGATCAGAAGGCAAGGATTGTTTTGTTTTTATGTGATCCACTGTGAATGGTTTAGTTTTTTTTTTCACGTTCAACTTTATGACATCAAAAGATGAAGAGATGTTTAAAAAGGAAGGGTCTGTGATTCCTCATAGTAAATGTAGTTTGCCAAATTGTAACATTTGTAAAAAGAACAAACATGGCTGAGATATTAGTTTGTTAATAACTGATGATTACATTAGGCCACACATCAACATTGATCTAGTTGATCTGGCCCAGGCCTTCCATGTGAAATTCTAGACAATAGCCTATGGGGTACATCTACTGAATCTCTGTATGTCAGGGGAATCTTTGCCTGTAAAACATTGATTATTCCAATGTATACTATCCAAAATCAGTTATACGTCAATGGTGTACTTAGTTGCGGTTTCAGTCCGCTATGTTTGTTTATTTGTTAAGGCAAATAAAGACAAAACAAAATAAAACAAAAATCCAAACAAAAATACCGACCACCCATCTCTACAAATCAGCAAACAGCACCTACTGCAAAATCCACGTGTGAGTGTAAATACAGGGATGCAGTGCTAGTTCAGTGGGGTGGGCTGACCATCAAACCTCCTTAGGAGCATCTGCTGTGGAGCCCATGCAGCTGTGGCCGTGTAAGAGAGCAGTGCTTGGCTGGGATAACCCCATTCACTCAACACAAAGACGCCCTGGTTATGTAACCTGCTTGGGTGGGGGTGGCAGCAGGCAGGAAAAAAGAACAGGAAAAAGATGAAGTCAGAAATGTCTCAGAATGCCCCAACAATCCTCCTACAGTGTCTCTTTATTGACTTGCACTTTGCTCTCTTTCTCTCTCAGTCTCTCTCCTCTTTTTTCCTCTTTCTGCCTCTTCATCTCTTGCAAGCTATCTCAAGCTCCTTTCCTCTATAGCATTTTTGTTCATTTTTGAATGCATGAAGAGTGTTTGTGTGTATGCACGTCTGTGTGTGTGCCTGTCTAACATTTATATACACTATGTTAGTGTTTTTATTGCTCTCTCTCTCTCTCTCTCTCTCTCTCTCTCTCTCTCTCTATTTCTCTCTCTCTCTCTCTCTCTCTCTCTCTGTGTGTATGTGTGTGTGTGTGTGTGTGCATGTGTCTGTCTGTCTGTGTTATCTAAGAGATAACGTATTGCGAGGCGGTCATTATGGTGGAATAAGCGGGAGTTGAATCACTCAGAAGAGAGGTTTTTCATGATAATGACCGCATCACAGAACGTTATTTCGCTTATTACATGGCTACATATTGAAGATATCAATGGCAATGAAGTATTGTTTATCTCTGCTTTCACAGAAATGTATTGATGAAGATAGATAATAGCTTTCGTGCAAAAAGTTGTCCGTTAACTTACAGATCAACTGATTTGTTATGGCATCGGTCTGCTCACTTTCCACAACAGCGCCCTCTTATACTTAGTAACAGTCTGTTATCAAGAAATATCTGCAGACTGCAGAACATTGGTAAGTCCCATTGAAATGAATGGAGCATTCTATAGCATTACCATAGAGCCATGTAATAAATGTACTATATTAGTGTTTATGTCGCTGTTTCTGTGTCTGTGTGTGTGTGTGTGTGTGTGTGTGTGTGTTTAAGATCCTCCCCTTTCTGTTGGTGCAGATGTTAGTTCCCTAGTGTCAGACTGCGGGTCAGTAGAGACAGACACAGAGTGAAGATGTATCTCTACTCAGAATGCTCAGTCAGAGTTACATAAACACACACACACACACACACACGCACACGCACACCCACACACGCACACCCACACACACACACACACACACACGCACATACACACACACAAACAGGTCTGCTCCTTTCTCACATACACATACTCTCTCTCTCTCTCTGTTTGCTATTGACTCTATCCCCCGTCTCTCCCACTCCCGTCTCTCTCTTATCCACTTCCTCTCCTCTGCAGCTTAATGTGCATGAAAAGGATCCATTTGGCAGAAGGTCACCATGAAGCCATGCGTCGGTGGACACAATACAGGAGGAAAAACAGCAGAAAAAAAAGTGTCTAAGTGTATTCAAGTAAGAGTGAGATAGGAGGAAGAAAGGAGTGTGTGAGAGAGGGATAGAGAAATGAAGGCAGCAAAAAAAGAAGGAAAGAGAGATAGATGGAGTGGAACTATAAACAAGGTAAACAAATAAGAGTTCTAAAGAGGAGGTCAGTGTTGAGGAGGTGAGTTGAGGTGTCTCTCCTGCTGTTTACTATCAGAGTACAGACAGACACACGTACACATAAACACCCCCATGCATGCACACACACACACACACACACACACACTGATGCATATGCACACACACACACGCAAACACAATCACCCATTGCTTGTACATGTGAACAAGCATGGACTACTGGCAATTAACAAGCTCAGATGATCTAAGGAGACACAGACTCTTTGATTCAATGCCAGCTTTTTTTTTCTCCATGACAACTCTATGTGCCTCTCCATTCTTTTTACCTTTCCTTTGTCCCTGTGTTCTCTGCTCCATAGAGAAGAGCCTTCAGCACACGCGTGTCGTCTTCTATCAGACACCTCAGTCAACCCACTGACTGCCCAAAGCCTTTGACTGCAGGTGTGGCCTGCTACTCAGGTGCCCAGTGTGTCTTTGATGCCAGTGCCCATCACACTCATGTTGTGCACACAGTGACAGAGAGAGACACGGCTGTGCAGTTGGCCTGAAGGTGAGCACCACACAGCACTGCTGATCTCTGCCAAATGATGACCACTGGAGCTCGAGTCATGACGAGAGAGACAGAGGAAGAGAGAGAGAGAGAATGACAAATTGAAAGACAAAAGAAAGACAGACATATCTGGGCTGAGAGAGAGAGAGAGAAAGAAAACTTACACTTTCTCCTCATCTCTCCTCATCTAATTATTCATTCTTGAGATTCATGAGTCTTGAGTTCTCTCCTGATTCTGGACACCTCCATCTTTGCCTGAGACGCGGCGCAAGTCTGAGCGATGAGTTTTGACACTTTGTAAAAGCTGCAGCAGGAGACGAGGCCCCGTAAGGCCTGGCTATGTTCGTGTGCCGAGCATGAGAAGAGCTCTGGGAAACTGAGATGGGGAAATAAATCTTGAGAGTCGGTCCTTCAGGGCACTTTGTGTGTGTATGTGTGTGTGTGTGTGTGTGTGTGTGTTGGGGGGGGGTTGGATTATTCAGAGTGTTGATGCACACTACCTCCCATGATCCCGTGCGTGGCCTGATCAAAAGATAAGAGATAGATCCAGGCCAACAGCTTCACTGTTCCTTAGGAACTCAGACAACAAGGAGTGCAGGGCTGGCGAAAGGAAGTAAAGTTTTGCATGAGAAGTGTGTGTGAAGGAATGCATGTGTGGGTGTGTGTGTTTGTGTGTGTGTGTGTGTGTGTGTGTGTGTTTGTGTGTGTGTGTGTGTGTGTGTGTGTGTGTGTGTGTGTGTGTGTGTGTGTGTGTGTGTGTGTGTGTGTGGTGGGCTTGGAATGGGGGAAATGGCTGTGTGGTATCAACTGAATAGGAACTATTACTGCAGTATTTGTTGTACAAGGAACACTTATAATCAGAATGTATTGTACCTATCATCAGGGTCTCCCTTGACATACTGTAAAATGGAATGCAAAATCATGGTTTTCATTTGGGATAATATAATAGCTGTTCATTATTATATATCACCCTTACACACTCGGGTCACAATCCACATCAGGGGATGGATTGCATATTCTCACACCCTCAAATTTCTGTCTTAGAATACTAATGTGTAAATTACAGCCTTGTAAATGTTCTAGTTGAAAAGCTTTT